>JAWNOI010000075.1:1605000-1992500 GCA_035046045.1 Zaprionus bogoriensis | reverse complement strand
TGGCTGTGGCTGTGGCTGTGGCTGTGCGTATCTGTTTGTCGCTCTATTTGCTTCAACACCCACTGCAAATTAAATTCATTAGTCAGCTTCCGGTTTCGCAAGCACACACACACACACACACACAGACATATCCATCCACAGACAGTTACATGTGGCGTTGCCATGTGCTGCCTGCCTGCCTGCGTGCCTGCCTGTCAATTCAGACGGATTTGAAGTCAACTCAATTTGAAATCAATAGTGTGTGAATAATCCTTTCACACCGACGCACCTAAGCACACAGACACACACACACACACACACAGACACAGAGGGAAGGGACTGAGATATATCTGCAATTGCGACTGCAACTGCAACTGCAGCTGCAGCTGCTGCAACGTTTTGGGGCACTTGAAGCAGACATTTTTGCATTGATTGCACTTCATATCGCCGGCTCATTCATTCATTCATTCCTGCATTCATTCGACAGGCAGGCCTGCCTGCCAGCCTGCCTGCCTGGCCGCTTATTCATGCCCTGCCATTGGCATGTGTTGCATCATCATCATGGGGGCAAATGTGGCAGGCAGCCATTAAGCGGCCGACGACGACGACGACGACGACGACGACGCACACATTTCCAAAGTATTTAAGCAATTCAATGGCATTTTGACAGCAGTCGCCACTCTTGCCCCATGCTGCATGTCGGCAGTCGGCAGTCGGCACTTCAGTGGAGTCGAGTGGCAAGCAATGAGCTATGCATGCAATTTAAGCGCCCCACCAAGTGGCCAACTGCAGGCGAGGCACCCGAAAAAAGCAAGCACAGAAAAAACAGCAGCAGCAGCAGCAGTAGGAGGCGCCACCAGCTGCAGCCTCTGCCTCGGCCTCTGCTGCTGCCTCCTATTAAGCTCGTCGGCTATTAAATAGGCGCTGGCAGTCGGTGGCACAGGCTGCACAGCATGCATGCCTCACTCCCACTGCTCTCTGTGTGCCTCTTTGTGCCACACCTCGTGCCTCCTCCGGCTGGCACTCTGCTCTGTTTGTGTCTGTAATTGTGCATAATTGAGTTGAGTTTGGCTGCCACTTGATGGCTTCGGCTCTGCATGAGGAGACAACGGCACCGCCCCCGCCCCCAGTGCTGCAGGCATTGCTGATATTCTTCGATAAACGATTACGAGTTGCATGTGGCAAGTGAATTGCCGAGCAAATGCAGGGTTTAAGTTGCTGATTGTAGCATTCATAAAGCTGTCATAGTGTTGTCCAATTACTATGCACAATAAGGTATTGGCAGAGCAACGAAATAATGCATTTCATTTTATAGTCTCAGTTTTCGTTATGGAGTAGAAAAAGCAAAGATATGAGCTTAATTTAAAAATTGCAAAATGGTTAAATAATGCTTATGATTAAGATTTTTATTGAGGTTAGTATAATTTAATATGGTTTAGGGTTATGGATTACCGCTTCAAGCCGTATTACCATAAATGATAATGAAAAAATTGCATTTCATTTTACTGTTTCAGAATGGGAAAAGCGAAAATATGAGCCCAATGTAAAAATATAAAACTTTTATAATGTTCATAATTATAATTTTTATTGTATCCGAGTTAAGTAGATTTTGAAATGGTTCAGGGTTACGAATTACTGCTTCAAGTCGTATTTCCATAAACTATTAATAATAAAACCGATTGAGTCTGTCAAGCAAATGAGCTGAAAATCGCTATTTGATTTTATATTGTATATTATATTGTAGAGTTGAATCTAAGAAACGCGAGAGTAAGTAAGTAAGTTGTAAGTTCCATAAAAACACTAAAAAGCTGTAAAATAAGCAATGAGATTAGATAATTTTGAGCTAGGCCACGCTCTCTGCTTACTGAGGATCATTAAATACTGTTCAATCTTCTGGATTTTCATTAGACAAAAATACCTATTTAAGAAAGATAAGCTAGTGCACCTATGTATAAGATAATATGCAGTCCTAAGCACCAAATAAAGCACTTAACATCCTAATAGTAATAAATAGTATAATAATAATAATAATAATATAATAAGTCTTTATAATAATAATAATAAAATTATTATTATTAGGTGGCACTACAACCCATTTCGAGTTTTGGCCGACCTCAGCGTCTCCCTCCAGGCGCCTCTGCTCTTCGCGCGCCTCCTCCAGTTGGAAATACCCAGTAGACTAAGGTCCTTCTCCACTTGGTCCTTCCAACGGAGATTTGGTCGTCCCCTTCGTTGTCGCCAATAGTCGACCCTCGCTTCGAATACCTTCTGAGCTGGAGCTTCTTCATCCATACGCACAACGTGGCCGAGCCAGCGCAGACGTTGTATCGTGATGCGCCGGACCACGTCCACGTCGTCGTACAACTCGTACAGCTCGTGGTTCATCCGAATGCGAAAGTCGTCCCCAATCCGAACGGGACCGAAGATCTTGCGAAGAATTTTTCTCTCGAACACCCCAAGCGCTGCTGCATCCGTCTGTGATATTACCCATGCTTCTGCGCCATATAAGAGCACGGGCAGGATGAGTGTCTTGTAGAGTGTTAGTTTTGTTCGGCGAGAGAGGTCTCTATTGCACATTTGCCTACTCAGACCAAAGTAGCACCTATTGGCAAGTGTGATTCTTCGCTTGATCTCCAGGCTGACGTCATTTTTGGTGTTAATGGCGGTGCCAAGGTACGTGAACTCCTTGACCACTTCGAAGTTATAGCTGTCGGCTACCACATGGGAGTCTAGGCGCCGCGTCTCCCTGCTTGTCGACAGCATATACTTCGTCTTGCCCTCGTTTACCGCCAAACCCACTTTTGCTGACTCCTTTTCGATAGCGGAGAATGCAGCAGTGACATCACGCTTGCTACGGCCAATGATGTCAATAATAATTAAATACTAAGTCTTAATAATAATAATAATAATATAATAAGTCTTAATTAATTCCTTATAATAATTAAAATAAAATAAAAAGTCTCAATAATATTAATAATAATATAATAAGTCTTAATAAGTCTTTAAAATAATTATTAATATTTTAATATTTAATATAAGTCTTCATAATAATTATAATAAAATAATAAGTCTTAAAAAAAATAGTAATTAAATAATAAGTCTTAATAATAATTATAATTAAATAAAAAGTTTTAAGCATTTGAGCTTCTTAGTTCAATTGAGCCCACGCCTTTGCAACCTTAGACCGTGTGACTCTAAGGCACTTGTCGCCCTGGGCCATTAGTGTAAGCCAACCTAGATTAAAAACTAGTATAAGATAGTATAACCATTAGTCTCAATAAAGAAGGCACGAGTTCGGTTTACCAGTCTGTCTACGAATTTCGTCTTTCGTGTCATTCAAATACTGATACCAAAGGCCTTTCTCTGGTAGCTTACAAATAGGTACTAAGATCTTGATATTTATAGATATATATATTAAGATACAAGCAGAATCTCGAATTAAAGAAGAGTCTAATAATAATATTCACATTGAATAAATATATAGAATATGGATACAATATATAAGAAGAGCTACAAGCGCTACTCGAATACCGCAATGAGAACGAGTTCCACTGAAACTGTCTAATTGATTGACAGCTGTGGCAAGTTGCCAGCTGCGCCTGCAACATGCCACCTTGCCATTGCTCCCCACGCTTTAGCAGCTTCTCCCTCGCTGCAGTGAAAGCCACTTGCAAGTGCAAGTCCAGGCCATACGCATTCGTATTCACACTCGCATTCACACACCCATTCGCACACACATGGCCATTCACATGCACATTGACAGCATTCGGCCAAGCATTTCAATTAATTTCATTAGATTCGTACAATTAATGCACAAAAGTGGCCGGTGGCCAGTGGCCAGTGGCCAGTGGGCAGTCGGACGTGGCAGCTCCCCTGGGCTGCCACTCAACGGTGGCCGGACAAAGGCAATGGCCAGGGCAGCAGAATGGGCAAATGGAGCCACTCGAGCATCCACTCTGGCCACAATTGTTGCTGACCAATGATCAATTTAATGGGAAAACAATATTGATAGCCTCAGACCGAGCCGGCACTGACGGCGACGTCTCCAGGGACCGGACGGGACACTTGAAGCTCGAGTTGGCAGCGGAAGTGTTGTGGTTCGGTCTGGATACGTTGAGGGAGCGGGGATTTGGGTTGGGTTTGCTTCAGTGCAGGCATTTTGTTGTGTGCTGCTTTGTTTGTTTGGAAACTTGCTAAACTTTCGGTGTTGTGTTGTAACTAAATTTTAAAACATCCACACGCACACACACACACAGAGAGACAGAGCGAGGCCTGGTGTAAACTGCAGCTAGTTGGCAACACTTTCACTTGTGCGCTGTCTTCGGCCCGGGCTCGAGAGTCTGTTTGGTTTCTTGTGGTTTATTATTCACGCCTGAATTGATTGTAAATTAAAGTTTGCCTGGACCGAGCTTCAGGTCGGGGCAGCCTTCCCCCACTCCCCTCAAACCGCTGCGGCCCTCCGCTTGTCGTCGTCGTCCTGCGTGCTCGTTGTGCATTTTGAGGTCAGCCTATGGCAAAGTTTTCTTTTGTGTGCGAATTGGTTACTTGCCTGGCTCCGGCACCGGCACCGGCTCCAGCTCTGGCTCGGGCTCCAGCTTGGGCCTTTGTCTGCAGCCACTTGTCGTGCCTGGCCTACGACCTCCGCACTGCCACTCCCCCCTGTCCACTGTCGATTCCTGCAGGTCCTTGTCGCCAGTGTTGTCTGTCGCCTCGCTGCCCATATTAGAAGCCAAAAGGCATTCAAGTGCACATAAGACGATTACACATCATTTAACCGACGCACTGCAAAACTATGAGGCACCCACTTCTGACCCAGCCGCACCCTCCGCCTGCGAGGCAAGGTCCCTGCTGTGGGCTTGTAATTGTTGCTCCTTGGCTGGGACTGTGCGCTCCTTTATTGACTGCTGCATATTGATTATTGTTACAATGCCTTGGCTGGCATCCAGCCTGTCCTTCCCCACCGTCGCTCCCATCGCCGTGGCTGCTCTGCATCATCTTTGCGTCCTTCCCTGTGAGCGAGTTCATTTTGCCGCTCTTTTAACATGACTTCACTTGATTGCCGGCATTTGTCCGTCTTGTTTAAAATTCAATCGCCCTTTGCTCACGCACACAACCATACACACAACCATACACACACACACACACACATGTGTGCTGTCTCTGTCTCGTTCAAGACGAAATTAATTTGGTGTTAATACATTGAAAGTGTTGTCGAGTCAAGGGGCAACTTCTTGTGCCCGAGACTTGAGGAAGCAACTTTAATTGAGATCCAGCTTTAAGTTTATTCACAGCAGCTTTAATTGACATTGTCGAGCACAAGTTGAGGGCATTTTGAAGATACATGTTTAAAGATACGCAATTAAGTTTGGCTACATCAGGCTGGAATGTAACAGAAATGTGAGAGAAATGAGATTTAAATTTGTTGCTTATTTGAACTTAATATTCTCATCGTTTTCTTCACTTATTTTTTATTGTTATTTGCCATTAGTTATGAACCGATTTCGATAGGCAGTTCTTACTTTCTAGAGATGGACTTTATAACTAACGCTAAAGCTTTACTCCATTTGTTGCTCACTGGTAAAGAACCTGAACGAAAAACTCGTTTATACGTATTTTCCAGTGAGTGAAGAAAGCTACAATAAAAGGCAAAAAATTATTTTTTTTAGAATTTTTTGAAATTTTAGTGCTTCAAATATATCGAAATATCGTAAACGTAGTTTTTAAATTTTTTTAAAATTTCATTTTTGCTATAAGACTGGGATAATTCAACGTTTAATTTGTATACCAATTTGCAGGTTCTTTACTACTATAGCTTTTGAGATCTATACAGGTTTACGCTTCAAAGTAAAGTTGCATGACTTTAGAGAATTAAAAATAGTCAAAAATTCATTCTGGTTCTAGTCGACTTGGTTCTAATTGCTAACCTGCTCGATAATCAAAAGAAATCAGACATAACTCCAGTACCTGATGCTAATGTGCAGCAGCTCGCCTCGGGTGCAAGCAAACAAATTGTTGACTGACAGCAGAACTGGCCAGAACCAGAATGTAGCAGGGTGACCATGCCACACTCGAGCCGTACTTAACTCTTAAGCGCCTGCTCGTGCGGGTGTGTGCTGGTGTGTCGTTGCGTGTGCTCGGGTCAACTGCTTAGGCAAGAAACTTTTGCCACTTGGCCACATTGCTCAAGTGGCAACTGGCAACTAGCAACTGGCAACTGGCAACTGGCCCCTGTCCAGGCATGCACTTGGCGGCAGGTACTCATCATCCCAATGGTTTTACCCGGCGACCGACGCATGCCGCTATCCTTGCCTGCCCAAGGACTGAGGACAGAGCACTGAGCACTGAGCACTGGAAGCAGCTTGGACATCAAAGTTGGCAACTTTCAGCTTGAGGAATTTTCGACAAGGCGACTTGGAACTTTTGTTACTTTACAGCTTGCACAGAAGATACCTGAACAACGACAACAGCAGCAGGAACAACAACAACAACAACAACAACAACGAAAAGGAACGAACAAAAAATGAGGAGAAAAACAAAAAGCACAGCGCCAAGGACTGAGGCCAGCACCAGGAGCTGAGGCTGGTGCCAAGCTGTGGGCTTAATTGTTGTGTTGTGCAGTGCGATGGTCGCCCAACTCGACTGCCATATAAATTTGCCTGGGCCAGTGCTGGAGCCGGGCCCGTCCGGGCAACAGGAGAGCGCTCAGGTGTCCTTAGTGGTGTTCTAATTACTAACAAACTTAATTTGCTTCAAGGTATTTTCGCTTACCCCCGAAACTCTTTGACAACTCCATGGGCCAGAGGCCACGTGGCACGGCACACTGCACGCCGACGACGTCTTCAAATGGTCGCCCTAGCACTGTAACCAGGGGGCTATAGAAGATAGCAGATTTTACCAAGGCGTAGATCTACAACACACATTCCGATTTTGGTTTTCATTTAGATCAAATGCTCTAAACATTCTACTAATTCGTGGTTGTCTTTGAGTAGAGAGTATTAAGACCTATAAGACTGGTCTTTAGTTTCGAATTTGGAATTATGAAATTTAAGAACCTTTTGATCAATTCCATCGCATTTCTAATAGTTGCAGATGTAAGTCAGCTTAGGGTTCTAAGAGTCTTCTAAATAAAATCGAAATCACCAGTTTTAACTTCTAAATCAGAGGCTATATTTGAGTAAGAAATCCGTTCACTGACCTAGAGCTAAAGGGGTTTTAGGCCTGTTCATGAAGGCCTCGTTTCCTGCTGAAGGATCCATGATCGGTATTCTTCTGTTTTACTTTCTCCGCCCCAAACAGTCTTTTTATGATCTCAGACGCTCAAGGGTTTTAGGTCCCATTCAAAGGGCTTCCTCAAACCATCTTAACCCTCAAAGATCCTATCTTAAGAGCTTAAGGGTTTCAGTGCTCAGTCCTATCATCAAGAAGGATCCATGATCATTGACAGCCTTTAGCCTTAGACTCCTGCTGTTTTACCTTCTATGCTCCAAAGAGCTTCGTTAGCATCTCAAGAGCTTAAGGGTTTCAGGACCCATTAATGAAGGTCTTTTTTGTTGTGAAGAAGAATTCATACTCGTTGTTTGCCTTTTTTGAGAAACTAGAGAAACCCCTTGCAATTTTACTTTCTCTGCCCCAAACAGTCTTATTAGTATATCAAGAGCTTAAAGGTTTCAGTGCTCATTCCTGCCTCAAAGATGGATCCGTGATTGTTCTCCACCTTTCGTTTACACAAAGTAGAGGAAGACTCCAAGCAGCTTTAGTTGCGAGACTTTCTCTGTCCCAAACAGTCTTCTTAGTATTACAAGCACTTAAGTGCTTCAGTGCTCATTCCAGTCTTGAAGAAGGATCCATGATCGTTGTCTGTCTTTAGCTTAGACAAAGTAAAGGACGACTCCAAGCAGCATGACTGTCAGTGCACCAAACAGTCTCGTTAGGCTCTCAAGTGTTTAAGATTGTTTTACTATTATTTGTTTCTTTAAGCCTGGGTGACCTCTCCCAGCACGACAAAAGAAGTCATGATCGATGCGCTGCAAGTTGAACTGGACAGCCGCAGGCAACCTCAAGCTGCAGTCTATGCTGCCTTAGCTGATCTATGTGCGACTCGGAGGAGCTGAAGAGCATATCAATGTCTTGGACCGAGGGCTTCGAGGCAGTGCAAGTCTGTGCCGTGGTCAACTTTAAGCACCGTCGGACCGACCGAAATGTTCATTGTAAATTATGCGCTTTGGTTTACAAATTGCATGTGCCCGGAGCTCGGCTCGAGGAATGCGGCAAGTCGGCGACAAGGACGGAGCCTGACTTGACTTGGACTTGAGTAGCAGCAGGCCAACTCCACCGAGTCGTGCTGCTGCTGCTGCTCTGTTGTTGTGTAACTAATGCGTGGTCAAAGTTGTTGCCATGTATTCAAATGAGCAGCGCAGCGGCGGAGCAGCGTCGCAGCGCGTCGGACTGCTGCGGCTGCAACTTGTTTGCCAACTTCTTAGACATACTTTTCTTATGCTGGACAGCAGCACGTGGGCGGGTGCAGCCGAGGAGTGGTCAGGGAGGGGTGCGAGGATGTACTACTAGCAAATATTTTATGCTTTACGTGGTTAAGCAACGGCAGCTTGAGAAATTACGTGGTGCTCCGCATGCAAGGCCCAACCACCAACACACACACACAAACACACACACACACACACACACACACTAACTCACATTTTATATATATACTCTCTCAAAAATACATACACCTTTTCTCAGTTACAACCTCTCACACACACACGCACACCATAACCACCATCCACTCACACCCACGCGTCCACCTCGACATCGCCATTGTCTCCTGACGACGCTGTTGTTGTTATTTAACATGCGCAGCCTAAAAGTATGCAAAGTTATTTCTTGCCAACCTTTTTGCCGGCCCCTAACTAAATGCTGCAGCGTCTCTAAGCGCAGCGCGCTGCTGCCGCTCTCAGTTGACTTTTTATCTGCCATTTAGTCACCCGTAGCGAGACTTCCCCCCTCTTGCCCAGCCCCACGGCACTGCCCAGTGCCCAGTGTCCAGTGGGGGGCGAAAAGCTTTTGTCTACTTAGCTGAAGCGCCGAAAAAAGTTGTAAAAATCGTGTAAAAAATTTGCGCAGGAGAAACGTGCAAAATGCGTTTAGTTGCTGCGTAGTTGGCAACGCCGGACTCTAATAATTTATTTTAATGATAATGCATAGCAGCTCGGCGAGTGCCCCATAATGACCGCCGGCATCGTTCGTCTTCGGGGCTAACTAAGTGACTCGCTGGCAGTGTCACACGCGCTTCAGATGGGGAGGCTGGGGTCGTCGGTTGGTCCAGCGAGTTAAGGTTAACCGAGCCGCACTCGGGCTAACCCAGTGAATGGACCAATAACTAGCCCAGCCGGCTCGCTCCTGATATGCGCCTCAAATATTAAGTGCCCGGACACGCCCACTTAAGTGAGTGAGGGGGGGGGGGGGGTGGGCGAGATGCCGCTTGAAGCGCATCATTGTAAAACCCTTTCGGCGGCTACAAGACAAGTGCAAAGTTTTCGCCACAAAAACTTTTATAGAAGCATAAAACTTGTGCATTTTTCTACAAAACAAAGAAGAAACAACCTAAAAAGTACAGAAAACAAAAAGCAAAAAAAAAAAAAAGAAAAAAACGAACGGGGGAAAAAAATCAGAGAAAAAAGAATGAGCGAAATAGGAACGAGAATAAACACCATTGGTCGCACTTTTTTCTAAGTTCTTGCGCTTGTTCTTGCTCTTGTTTCGGCTGCTTAAAACAAAATGCAAATAAAAAAGTTTTCACCAGTGTTTGGGGGCGCTTTTTTCTATGTGGCTAAAGGGACGGGACACGCAGGCAGAAGGGCCCCTCCAGATTTTCGCGTTCTTACCACTTTGCCAAGAACTACGGGTCGTGTCTTTGGCCCAATACTGAGCAATCTTCAGCGCTTCTAGTTGTTGCTTTTATTATTCAGAGGTGATAATAACTGAACCACTTACTTGACACCACCACCACCACTAGGTGGCACTGCCTCAAATCAGCTGTAATTGGCCTTAATCACATGCCCACTAATAGCAGTTTTAGAATAGCAAAAAAAATGCAATAGTATTATCGATAACAGTCAGCAGAAATCATTATAAAGACTATGATATATATTAGATATGAGTATATAATCGCATAAATTTCACAACATACTAAAAAAATTATAGTAATTAAAATTATAGTTATAATTACTTTTAAAAAAGTATATTAAAACTGTATGTATTTATGCCAATAAAAAATAAAAAAAGCAAAGCTAAAACGATATTAATAGAGATTACATGCTTGTATAATAGGAATTAGTAAACATATTTATTTTTTTATTTTGTTTGCTTATTTAAAATTGTAGAGTATGTCATAGTCACAACTATACAGTTATGCAAATTCACTTAATATTGCACCTTTAACTGAGATAGAAACGATAATACTATCGATTACAAAATGATTTATTATATAGCATAAAAATAAATATTTGATTGCCAATTACAAGTTAAAAATACATAAAACTTAAAAATAAAATACATTTTTTTATTTATAAAATGTTGAAGGGAGAAAAAACATAAAGTTATCGATAACACAGTTGACTGTTGTCGCTAATATCACCCAGTTAAAAGCTACAGTCATACTTTGTATAGTATAGTATAGTATATGTAGTATATGTATATAGTAAATATATTTACAGCTACGAGTATATAGTAAGCATTTTCGATATCAACGTATTATTCCGAGCATTTGCCGTCGATTATATATCGATATATGAGTTATATAGAGGGACAAACTGAGCTGAGTTCAAGCTGCTCATCTGCTCCATATATATTCCAGTGCCAGCATCGAGTTGAGGTATAACTATGAGGCTATAACTATCTGCGCTTGATCACCTCCTGCTTCTGCAGCGGCACGCGCTCCCACAGCGTGCGGAAGTGTGCGTCCTGCTTGTGCGGATTGAAGTTGGCGATGGTGTCCTTGGAGTAGCTGTGCAGCGGCACGGGCAGCTCGGCCGAATCGCCGCCATCGTCGTGATCCGCTACTGACTCATCCGCCTCCATGAACTCCAGTGCAGGCAGCTATATTCAGATATATATGTATATATATATTTTATATAGTAGAAACTGCAATTTGTTGGGTCTGCAGTGGACTTACCTGCGGGCAGACGAGCAGCAGCAGTAGCAGCAGGGGCAGCAGCAGCTGCCATATGCATGTAGAGGTCATAGGCACAACAACAGTGCTTAGCACAAAAGCAACAATAACAATAACAACAACAACAACAACAGCAAACACAACAGAGAATCGGCTAAAAAGCGCTTACAACATTTTACGTTGACCAGCGAAACGCGACTGGCCGCAACTCGTCGGTCTCTCCAATTGACGGCCCCCATTTGTCGCACCCCCCACTCGCCCGTGGCCCGCTCCGCTTGCTCCTCCTGCCGCCACCGTCCGCCGCGTGGTGCTCGGCTACACGTGTGCCGCATACCTAAAAGCCTGAGCTGACCCTAAACTCTTGGTCTATTTTTAGCGCACCGCGTCATTTGCGACACCCCCGGCTGCCCCGCCCCGCAGCCGCCCACTGCACGGCAAGCGAGCTGAGCTTTTGCCAATGCGGGCAATTTTAATGGGCTGTTATTGCCCCTGCCCACTGCCCCTCGCCATCTTCCCAGCAAGTTGATGAAAATTGCGTTTATTATTGTTTTTGTGTTTTTTTTTTGTTTCGCTTTTGTTGTTGTTTTTATTGTCATTGTTTTTGCTGCGAAATTGTATTCGGCTCTCGGGCGACTCCCCGAATGATTTCATTTGGAATTTTCGTATTAATTTCCATTGATGCAAGTGGAAATTAATAAGCACAACGCCGCCGAGTGACGTATTTTAATTGCCTTCGCTGTGTTTGCTCGCACCTGCTCAGCGCGCAATGGAATTAACAAATTTTGGTAGGGCAAAGGCAGCGGAACCGAGAAACCTATGAGCGCTTGCTGTGATGAGGTTGAGGAAAAGCAGCAATAAGTAACCAGGGGGGTTTTCCGGATACACTTAAATAGAGCATATTTTTCAGTAGAGTTAAGAGTTGAGTATGTACCGTGATAGGTCCACAGAAGTAGACTGCTCACTCGAGATAATTATATAGTCATAAATTGAAGTTACTTATAAAATTATGGTATACTCAAACGTTTGTATTATGTTCGTTTAATTTGCTGAAAATTATTTGTTTTTTTTTTATTTTGTTATTATTTTAAGATTTTAAGATAATTGTTAAAATGAAAATTGTACTTAAAGCCATGTTATACCCATATCAATCTTCATAATATTTATTCAATTATCTTTAGGGTAACCCACAGCTAAAGTTTTCAAAGCAGTCTTAGATTGAAATCTCAACTATTAAGGGAAGTTTCAGCTGGTTTTATTTTTTTAAATCGATTTTTTTTTGCATAAAATTGCATTTATGGAGAATGTATATTAATATTAATCGAATAAGAGCGCCTCGAATGCATCAACCTTCTACGGCCTGAGGAACATTGTAAAAACTTGAAGTGCGTTTTTCTAGAAACCATATTCTTTTTCTTACCTCAACACAATTTATGGGTTCACCTCCTCCATTTTCGTATGAACTTAACCAAAAAAATTGGCATGCAAAACTAATTATTTATAATATTAAAATTACAGAAGAAAGGCAAAAACTGTACAGCTTTTTCAACGTTCATAGAAAGGTGATTTTTGTAAGCAAGATTTATTAAAATTAGGTATAGTTTTAAGGGAACTTAAAACTTATTCAAATAAGGTTTAAATCTAAGGAACTTTAATAAATTTTAATAGGGTGTATCTGTTTTTTATTATACTTTACTACGAGAGGCCCTACGCTTGATAAAACAGGACTATGTTTTGCACGCAGAGACTAATGAGATCTGCCATTTTAAGCCTACTTTTAACTCGCAAATTTCGTTTGATTTCCGTCGCAGTCCACAATAACCTGCTCTTAATATTGTTAAAATACTTTCATTAGAATAATGCCCATTATGATGTATTATATTCCTCAAAAACTAGTTCCATTTTACTTTTCAGATACCTCATTAGTTAGCCAAAAAAGGAACAAAAAAAAACCCATTTGTCAGTTGATAATGCTCGCTTCACTCTCCACAATTAGACTTCTCTGCCTAAGAGCACGCAAATCACTCGCATTAATCCAGACGCACCCAAAAATTCAATTAATTTGCAGCTTATCGCGAACTGCAATCATGGTGAGCAGTATGAAATCATATGTGCCACAATGTACTATAAGTACTGCTCATTGAGGGACAGGCCTACCAGTTGGTCAGCTCGTCGGCTCGTCAGTTGGCCAGTTGAGCAGAAGTTAAGCGAGGTATCCTTCATGTATTTAGTAAACATAGTTAAAGATCGTTATCCAATTAGTCAAAAGCTCATGTAATAAATTGCCTGAATTAAGGTGCGGAATTTTAATTACATAATTTACGCGTGCGCCCCCTGCCAAAGCCGGAGCGAACCGGCCAGGCCGAGAGGGAGGGCGGGGGCGGTTGGCACTCTATTTGAGTATTCGAGTGTATATTAGAGAGCCCAGGAAATTCGAGCAGCAGTAGAATAGATAGAGAATAGTGCTGCAGGCACACCGAAGTCTGGATACGCTGGCGGCAAGTGAAGTTTGAACTTGAACTTGAGTTGCCACAATTTCGCATGAATAGGAAGATCAAACTTAACTTTCGGTTAGACTTAGAATATTTTCTTAGGGGTTTATATATACCTTTATGTGTTTGCCTGCTATGGGAGCAATAATATAATTTTTTAAAAATACAATAATATAATAATATAATAGTATAATAATATAATAATATAGTAATATAATAATATAATAATATAATAATATAATAATATAATAATATAATAATAAAATAATATAATAATATAATAATTTAATAATATAATAATATAATAATATAATAATATAATAATATAAAAATATAATAATAGAATAATAATATAATACTATAATAATATAATAATAAGGAGCAAATTTAAAGACAGTCTTTTTCCGCACTAAGGTCTAGTACTCAGTATATAAAGTATATTACAATATGTAGCATAGTGCGTTCGATAGCGCACATACCCAGCGCATATATAGGCGCACAGGGTAAAACCAACAAACGCGCGAAAAGAGAGTGAAAAAATCAACGGCGAACGCAGTCAAAATGCGTTTTGATATCTCATCTTAATAGAAAAGTACACGCAATTTGTGTGCTGCGGGTCATTAGAAGGAATGACAGTAATAACGATAATTATGAATTTTATCCGATTAACCTCGGTGGCGGCGAGGTGCGTGGTGCGTGGCCCAAATGACGGGCCATACATAAGTCAAAACGGTGTAACGCTTCGCCTATCGCTCCGCCTACGCCGCAGCCATATTCAAATATTAAGTGCAATGCGTGTCATTGAACAATTAATTCTTATCTACTTATGGTAGTTGGCCGAGGGCACGGACCTGACCGCATGTGTGTGGAGGTGTATGGCTGAAGACCCGCCCGATGCAACAGTCCGACGAATGTCGCCTGTCACCTTTCACTTTCCACCATTCAGCGTACTGTCTATTTCCATTGCGAGTTCGAGTTCGAGTACTTCTGAGTTCCTAAGTTCCGAGCTTCCCTGCAATGGAAAGTCCCAACTCCCGACTCTGCTCGCATTTCTCACATGTCATCGTGCGCTCCAATTGCGTGTCAAATGCGCTCAATTCTGTTATGACAATGCGACGTAATTAGAGGCCACGCATAGGCTCGCCTCATCGCCAGCACGATGATTATGACGACGATGGCGATGATGATGATGATTGCGATAGTGTTGGCTATGGCTCTGACTCTGGCTATGGCTCTGGCTCTGGCTCTGGTGTCCATCCGGCAAAGCCGCTAATATATGACGCTGCTCCTAGCTGGGTGTGTACCGCACTTGATAAATATTATTGTAAATGGGCCCGAGATGAGTGTACACAGTGCGCCTCGAAAGTCAGCGCCCGCAACGCATGACAGCGAAACTGGCACATGTCTCTAAATGTATATGTGTGTTTGTGTGTGCCGGCGCATTTGCATATGGCAAGTGAACGATGAGTAATAAGTACACACATACGCACATACACGCACACTCGCAGGATTAGTGTCATCGCTGAAAGGCAGGAAGTACAGTTGGATCCTCGAAAGAAATGTCGGAGCCGTCACATAAATTTGCTAATATTTCCAATTGACATATACTGAAATATGTAGAGGTAGAATTGCAGTAGAAGAAGGTGCTGAAGCAGCGGTAGAGCAACAGTATGAAGAGTCGAAATGAAGATGGCGAAGATAACGCTAAGCTTGAAGATAGAGCAGAAGATGAAGAAAGAGAAAAGTAATGCAATTATGGAGAGTAAAAAAATAAAGATGATGAGAGAACAGTGAAAGCTAAAATAGAAGAGAAAAAAAAAAAACTGATGTAGGGGAAATATAAAAAAATAAAAAAGGTATAATGGTAAAGAAGAACAAGAGAAAAAAAAATATATGGAAGAAGTAGACGAATAAAAAGAGCAATATGATTAGGAGCTCAAAAAAGAAACAGTATTGTAGAAAACGAAGTAAATAAAATACCTATGTGAAAGAAGAAGAAGCTGCTGGGTGAGTATCAATATCAGTAATAGGAGTAGAAATAACAGTTTCCTGATCTTAACTGAGCTCCAAGTAAAAAAAAAAAACATTAAAACTGCAAAGTTCCCAAAGTTCATAGCTTTCGAAAAAGTTGCGTTCTTATCACTCTCGCAAAAGAAACAAAACTATTAACATAAAAAAAAAACAACAAAAAATCAATATTTTTTTAAAGTTATATTTTTTATTATTTTATATTTTTCCTCGTGCTTCGATGCAGCGTTTGACCCGGCTAAAACAAAATATAATATTTGCTCTGTGTTCAAAATGTATTTGACGTGCGATGACCAAGAGCTGTTGTCACTTTTTGATCGATAACTTCGATTCTAGCTGTCCAATTGTCCTAAAATTTTTACGAAATGTCAACAAGAGATCAAACTCTTTATTTCATATAACCACCAATAGGTGGCGCCACCAGAAACACTTATATTTAAAAAAAAATCTTGTATCTTTTGCGACAGAACATATATATCCTCAGTATATCCATATAATTAATACTATTGTGGTAGGGCTCTAGAAACTAGTTGCTCGTATGAAGGAGCAATACAAACAATGAACACAGAAATTAAAAAAAAAGGAACAGGAAATAAAGAAATGTGATAGAAAAAGAAAGGGCTTCTGGGGGAACAGAAGAATTAACCGTTTACTGATCTTGACTGTGTTACAAGTCAAAAAAGTTCTCAACTAGTGCTAGGTACTAATAGGTACCTTCTTATCTCCCAAAATAGTATACCCTCAGTAAGTGCAAATAATAAATATTATTATTGCAGAACTCTTGAAAGGTGTTAGGTAGTTTCTCAAGGTGCAAAGTCGTTCCTTATCGGTTAAAATGGGCTTATAGCTCCACTAATTGGAAGTCGTGACTGCCTCAAATGATTGTAGACTCAGTGGAGTTGTGTTTTATCAAGACTCAAGCAGAACGTGCAGCACGCTGAAGCAATTGAAGCATTCGATATTCGAACTGAAGGAGTATATAAGCAACTGGCAGCCGAGGAGTTCCATCGAGAAATTCAACTTTCGACTTGCCAACAAGATGAAATTCGCCCATTTGACAACCCTTGGCTGTGTGCTGGCTTTGGTCTGCCTGCTGCAGATGAACTCAGGCGTCGAGGTAGGCCAAAGGCGGTACTTCGGCTATACTTACAATATACTAACGCTGCCTTTGCTTGCAGTCCTGCAACATAAAGCTCATCGAGTCGGCGGCTAAGCCCTTCTGCTTAAATCCGTTTGCACAACCAGCTTGTGACTTCTGGTTGGGTGCGATCAAGACCCTTTGCAAAGAAATTGGGTTTTCCGGCCAGCCTTGTGTGCCGCCTTCGACGACGGAGGCTGCAGTTAGCTCGACGGCCGGAGTTAGCACTACCACAGAAGCATGAGAGCTGCGCTGAGACGATGCCAGAGCCGAGAATGCCTTAGACGCGATCTGAAACTAAACTCTTTTAAACTCTTTCAAGTTCTATACTGGCAATAAACTTAATCCCTTTCTGCAGCATACGAGAAGAGTTTTGTTACGGCCAGAAACCAGACCGAAACAGTTGGGGCAACTAATTAAAAGCACTTTAGAAATGCTTTCTCAACTGTAAAGTTAGCTATAAACAAGGCAAACACCCACACACACACACGCAAGTCCCTGTGTGTGTGTTTGTTGAGAGAGAAAGACATATGCAACTTGAAACAAAATTAAAAAGCAAATAATATTTATGGTATTCCAGCAGAGGCGACGCGCTAAAAAAAATTCCAGCATAATTCCAAATAATATTACAACACCTGCAGAAGCGTTTCAAGTGCACACACATACACACACGCACACTTGGCCCTGCCTGTGTGTTAAATGTGTAAAAAGGGCTTTTCCTTGAAAAATCGCTGCACTGGAATTAATTAATGCGCCGCTTGGTGCCTGCGCAGCAAAATAAAAGAGGAAAATCAGCCTGTGAAATCAAAAAGATATGCGAATTGAGTGGGAGACGCGTCGGCACTAGGCGACACGAAGAGCACACTACAGTTAGTCTGGGAAGGGGTAGATCGAGATGCCATGGCTTTGACTCTGCTACCACTACTGTCCTATAGCATAGCTCAGAGCACACTTAATCCTAAGACTTTCGGAAAAGTTGAGAAAGTATATGAAAATATATACATTATTAACTGTTTTCAAAATGAAGCTTAGATTATAATAAAATAATTTTAATTTTTTTTTCGCATTGGGAACTCTTTACCCCAAAATTTTCAACTCCAATCTTTATCAACATCAGCCCGAAGCGATATAGACACAAGCTATCAGTCTGCTACAACTACTGTCCTATAGCATATCTGAGATCAAGTTTATGTTCATATGATCTTCGTAAGACTTACGGTATAGCTGAAAAAATACTATATATGGTATAATAACATTATTATCTCTTTTCAAAGTTAAGCTTAAATATATTTAACATAAAATGTAACTATAATTCTATTTTTTATTTTTCGCATTGCGAACTCTTTAAGTAGGAATTCGCAAGCTTCACACAAGCTTTCAGTCTGCTACAACTACTGTCCTATAGCATATCAGAGATAAGGCTTATGATATTCTTAAGACTTACAGCTCTGTTGAGAAAATATATATTTTTTTAGTAAAATTGTTTACTATTGCCAAACTGAAGTTCAAATTATTATTAAATTTCATAATAATAGAATTCCTTATTTTTCTTAACTAAAAATCATTATTATCTCTTTTTAAACTGAAGCTTAGATTATAATAAAATTTAATAATAATTTAAGAGTAAAATTATTAACCATTGTTAAACTGAAGCTCAAACTATTATAAAATTTTTTAATAATAGAATTCCTTATTTTTCTTTACTAAAAATCATGATTATCTCTTTTTTAACTGAAGCTCAATTTTAATAATAATTTTATTCCTTAATTTTTTCAATTAATAATCTCCAACTACCAAATTGCAAATATAATCTAATATCTATAACAAAATGCATTTGCTTTAACTCATATGCTCGCACATGTCTGTAGCGTTGCAGCGCAGCGAGCAGCTCTGAGCACCTATTTGTAGTATTCATTTGCAGGATTCGTGTTCAGCGTGCGTCGTATAGAATTTTTGATTCTGATACAAGACTGCACCTGGTGTGCGTATGTTTGTCTGTGTGTGTGTGTGTGTGTGTGTGTTGGCTTGCACCTGTGCATAGCACTCCCCCCGTGTGAGTTCGCATGCGTGTGTGTGTTTAGATGTGCATGTAGTGGCACTTGCTGCTCATTTTATGCCTCGATTGACAGCAAAGTGCAGACGCTTTTTGCAGTCACTGTTGCAGCGCATAGCTGCAGATGGGCACATGGCAAAAGGGCAGCGGGCTGTCAGCGTGAAGGCATTATAAAGCACGGCACAACGTTAAGGATACAGCAAAAGGAAACGGTTAACGCACGGCCAGTGTTGTGAAACGCGAGTTCACTGCCTTTGCAGTATGGTCACCTTAATTTCCAATTTAAATCAATTTTTTTTTAGAATTTGTGCTCTAAATGATATGCCAGTTTTGCAATATACTCGTATAATGACGACAATTCGGAGAAACTGTAAGCGGGAACAACCTCTGAAATGCTTTGAACTATTTTTGGGTTACCGTTCGCAGCAGTCAGGCATCATTTGCTGTCCATTGAAGCGTTGCGCTCACGTTTAGGACCTTTAATTGTGCAGAACACGCCGCTGCCGGCGACTATCAGCCACAGTCGATCGCTAGGGGCGACCTATATAAAGTATCGCCAACGCAGCGCCAACTCAGTCAAAGGTGACCATCTCTGCACTGAGATGGCTTTCAATTGGATCTGTATTGCCTTCACGCTGCTGCTCTGTCTGCTGGTCTGCACCAGAGCAGCGCCTTCCGGCGAAGACCTAAGCAAGTTCGGCGACCTGGAGAGAACCCTCAAGGAGCTGGCGACCTCTGTGCTGGCCATGAGTGGCGCCGCATCGCCATCCAGTGCGGGTATGGACTTGGACTAGTTATATAGATACATACATACACATACACATACATATGTCTGTGATCTACACGCCTTGCAGATGCCGCCGAATGCAGCCTCGGGGATCCGGATGTAGATGTGCTGGGCAGCGAGGCGGCAGCTGCTTTGCTGGACATGCACGAGCTTGACATCTGAGCAAAGTACTCCGAACTCGAGCTCGAGCTCTACTAAACCCCGTTTAGCAGCTTCGTAGAGCGCAAGTTTTGGCTATGAGTTGTCTTCTTTCCCCCTATTATTTCACACTTTTTTCTTTTTTTTTTTTTAATAAAACAAATCCTAAGCTTACGAATCGCAGACAGCGGGTTTTTTTTTTGCTGCTAGGTTAATTTAGGAATTTCTCGTTTGAAGATCTAAAATTGGCATGATCTTTTTATAAGTCGCAGTTAATCCGAAATTGTGCTCATCATTTCGTCAAATTGACTTTAATCCTATCCTATCGGATAACGAGCAAATTACACATTCTAGACCCGTCGTCGGCTCTGTTTGGGCTGCTCTCCGGCTCACCCGCTCACACCTCGCCCTAAGTACATACTATGCATGCAGAAATCGCGGCACTTGCTGAACTAAATCTAATCAAGTTAATTAACGCTGGCGGAGTATCCTACGTGTCACCCCGAAAATATCGTACACATGGCAACGAGTCGCTGATTAGGCAAGGGTACTAAGCTAAGACAAAAGAATTGCCCGAGCCGAAGCTGTGATGATTACGCCACGATCTTCTCAGACGTCCAATTGACGCTAAATTCTTCAATTGGGCGTTCAAGAGCAGCAGCGTCTTTGGAGCAGGTGAATTGCCCAGTGCGATCGCCCGCACAGCCGAACTTGGAGCTGTCAGCTGTGAGCTGTGTGCAGTGAGCTGTGAGCGGTGAGCTATTGTCGCCTCCGAGTGTTATGCAAGGAAACAGCGAGCAGTTCTGCCACTGCTCAACGGGCAGATACCTCGCAGAGCTAGAGTTAGCACTATGCTCTGGCAGATCAGCAGCGAGAGTGGATAGATCAGTGTGCAGTGTGCTGGCTACAGGGTATCGGTGGCGAAGTGCCTCCGCTCTCATTAATAATAATAATAATAATAATAGAGCTCTCTGTCGGCCGTCGCGTCCGGGTATGTTAAAACAAATCTAAATCTAAATCAGACTCGAAAACTGTAACTGGCTGGCGGGCAGTTTGGACTACGCGTTCGCTCAGTTCTCGAGGCAGAAGACATCGCGGATGAGTGTATGTATCTCGCGGATGCCATGTGTATCTGTCAGTTACTTCTGATGCGTGCAGCTGTGCGGTGGCTCTTGGAACGCGTGACACGCTTCTCCGTACCTGTGACTCGCATCTTGTGAACTGCGACCAGTGACTTATTCGCTAGTGATCTCACATCTCGGTTCGGTATTTTTTTTTTGCTTTTCTTTTTTGTTTGGTGTATCCAGTTGTTCCTGTGATGCATGTCGATGAGCTGCGTACCAGCCTGCAAAGCTTCGGCTGGCCCGACTATGTCGTCTTCTGTCTCATGCTGGCCATTTGCGCCGTCATCGGTATCCACTTCGCTCTGCAGATGCGACGCGAGTCCAAACTGCTCAAGGCCGGCGATCCCGAGGAGGCTGCCAAGAGCGCCGCCTCCTATTTGGTTGGTGGGCGTAAGATGAAGATCTTTCCCATAACCATGTCGCTGATATCGAGGTGAGTTGACGGTAAGGCAACATTCTTATTTCGTATCTCAGGGGATCAAAGAAGGAAAGATCAATCGTAAGCCTCTCTCTTCAGTTCAAGCAGCCTGAGCTTAAACCGCTAGGGATCTAATTTGATCTCTTCGACGAGCTTACGAGTCCGTCAGTAAAAGGTTCTTATTTCGCGTCTCATGGGTTGATAAAAAGAAAGATCGATCACAAGCCTGTTTTTGCCTTGACTCTTAGTTTGCATTATCCAAAATTTTCTTAGTTCAAGCTGTCTGAGCTCTGTCTGCTCGGGATCAGAGCAGATCTCTATGATGAAGAAAGACAGATCGATCATGAGCCTGTCTTCGCCTTGACTTTCAGCTTGCATTTTTCTAAGTTCAAGCTATATAAGTACTATATGCTTGGAGTCTGATCTGATTTAATAGCTTAGACGAGGTTACAAGTCCATAAGGGAAAGGTTCTTTTGTTTCTCAGGGGATTATAGAAAGAAAGATTGATCACGATCTTCTACTCGCCTTAACTCTTAGTATGCATAAGACAAAACGCTCTCCAGTTCAAGCTGTCTGAGCTGATCTCTGCGACGAGGTTACGAGTCCGTCACAGTTCAAGCGGACACTCAACTGAGTAGCGCTGAGTAGTGTAACTGGCTGCTGCATCCGGAAGCATAGTGTCGCATTCGAACCGGGAGCTTGCTCCACTTTCAGCCAGTTACCGCCGGTTGTCGAGTGTATTTATAGTATGCAGCTGTGCACAGTGCTGTGCTGTGCTTATCAACGCACCAAATCAAATTGTTTCATAATTTCTAAATGGTTCGTACGAGTGACGCGACCAGGAAAGCGTTACTGCAAGCGCGCATAACCCGCATTCGTGGCGGGGTCTATGGGGGTAATACGATAAATTGGCGATTTCAACGCCCCCAACGGCATGAAACGCACTTTGATCTCCGGCGAGAGTTGCACAGAGTGTTGACAGCTGTGCGAGAAGGTCAAGTGCCCCTGGGTGTTTATAGATTTCTCTATAGAATTCTCTCTGCTCTAACTTCAGCTTCATATCGGGCATTACGCTGCTGGGCACTCCGACCGAGGTGTATCTCTATGGAGCGCAGTACATGTACATCATGGGCTCCCTGGTCCTAATGGGCCTGTGCATGTTCTACTTCTTTCTGCCCGTCTTTCACGACCTCAACCTGATATCCACCTACAAGGTAAGTGCGAAGTCATCAGTTACTTAACATATATACTATATGTATATATATATATATATCTATTTTTAGTACCTGGAACAGCGCTACAATCGCAGTTTGCGTCTCTTCGGCTCAGTCATGTTCATTATGGCATCGGTAAGTCGAATCGACAGATCCTAAGGGTTTTGGAGGTAAGGTTGCTAGGTCACTATTAACCAGTCTGAAGTTTTAAGTATGAGTCGGAGTGTTTCTTCATTTATTGTGGTGGTTAAGCCCTTGCAGAGGGTATAATAATTTGGGCGAGTTGTTCGCAATACATTGAAGGAAACTTTCCCGACTATAAAGAGTGTATACATATAGTATTAATCGATTTAGCTCTGTCCGTCTGTCTGTCCGTTTGTTGCGATGCCAAGTAGCCGCTCAGCTTTGATGCTAACTTCATGAAACTTGATATACACAAGGAACGAGTTATATCATATCGATATATCGTATAGCTGCCATAGAACCTATCGGTTTTTTTTTTTTTTTTTTTAAGAATTCGTAACCAAACTCTCAGTATCGTCTCTAGATAGTATAATAGTAAAAGGAATATTAATTTAACATTTTCTTAACACTCTATCAAAATTGGTCTACTATAACATATAGCTGCATAGGAACAATCGCTTGAAAAAAAAATTACTAACTATGGGGAAGCCAGTCATGTCTTGGTCAACCTATGTTTTCACTTGTAGTGTAATCCAATTTTCCTAAAATATGCGCCATAACTTCTATACAAGCGATGTAGCTTCTTTTTAAAGCGTCCTCTTGTTACATTAAATATTACACCCGAGTTCGAAAAATATTAGTCTGAAATTTCCAACTCTTTGGCTGCATTATAAGTGGATAATGGCATTTATATATAGTAACTGAACAAAATACTACTGTGGGCAAAAAGTAAGGTGAATTTTCAATTTAAAATTCGCGGGCTTAAGATGGCGAACTAGTTTTTTTTTCTCGAGTTGGCAGGATTGTTGTTGACATTTGGCGGGAATTTCATGTCAATGTCAGTACGAGTACAATATTTACGCTCTTGTTTACCAAATGATCAAGAGTGCATTTGGCGATTTTTACAATGTCTGATTTAATTGAGCAGAGAAGTGCCATCAAATTTTGCTTGCGGAATGAAATTTCGGCTGCGGAAACGTTGAGGAAGTTTGGGGATGGCCTTTGGTGATTCTACCATGTCCCAGACTTAACAAAAATATTCACCTTACTTTTTGCCCACAGTAGTATATAGTTACTGGTATAACTGTAAGCATATACAAGCGTTTGGCAACCTTCGGTAATAGTTTTTTTTTTTTTTTTGGATTAATCGATATCTACTTTATTTTATTGCCCCTACAGCTGCTCTGGCTGCCCATTGTGATCTACGTGCCGGCGATCGCCTTCAACCAGGCCACGGGCGTGAACATACACATCGTGACGCCGTGCGTGTGCGTTGTGTGCATCTTCTACACCTGCATCGGGGGCCTCAAGGCGGTCGTCTGGACGGATGTCATCCAGACGCTGATCATGTTCGGAGCCATGGCCCTGGTGCTGGTCAAGGGCACACTGGACATAGGCGGTCCGAGCGTTGTCTGGCAGCGGGCCAAGCAGACGGAGCGCATCGAGCCGCCCAACTTCAGCACTGATCTCTCGGAGCGCTACACCTTCTACTCGCTGGTGCTGGGGGGCGTGGCGCATTGGCTCAAATCGAATGCGATCAGCCAGAACATGATCCAGCGGTACTTGTCGCTGCCGACGCTGCGTCACGCTCGCATCGCCATCTGGACCTTTATCGCCGGCGTGCTGACCTTCCTGATCATCTGCGGCTATACGGGGCTGCTGATCTATGCGACGTACGCGGACTGCGATCCGCTGGAGACGAAGCTGGCGCAGCGCAACGATCAACTGCTGCCGCTGCTGGTCATGGAGACGCTCGGCTCGTATCCAGGGCTGCCCGGCATCTTTGTCGCCGGCGTGTTCAGTGCGGCGCTCTCCTCGCTCTCCACGGGTCTCAACTCCCTGTCGGCCGTCGTGCTGGAGGACTTCGTGAAGACCTTCCGGCGTCGTCCGCTCAGCGAGGCGCAAACGTCGCTGGTGATGCGCAGCGTTGTCGTGCTCTTCGGCATACTCTTCGTGTGCCTGGTCTTCGTGGTGGAGAAGCTGGGCGCCGTGCTGCAGCTGACCATCACGCTGACCTCGGTGGCCAATGGGCCGCTGCTGGGCATCTTCACGGCCGGCGTCATGCTGCCGTGGGTGAGTTCGCGCGGCGCCCTGCTCGGCGGCCTGAGCTCGCTGCTGGTCATGGCCTGGATGTGCGTCAGCGCACAGCGGGATCTGGTCACCGGTGATCTGGTCTATCAGCGCAAGCCGTACTCCACGCTCGGCTGCAACTACACGTTCGATGGCGAGCGGCGGGACTTCAGCCCGCTGCCGCTAGATGGCGCCATCAGGTGAGTGTCGGGTGCAAGCAGTGGAGTCTTGTAAACTCTCTTACTCTCTCTCTCACTCTCTCTTCTTTGTGGCTGGCAGCCCCGCCTCGGCCGCCCCCTTCCAGCTGTACCGCATCTCGTACCTGTACTTCACACTGTTCGGCGCCCTGCTGACCATTGTGGTTGCTCTGCTCACGAGCCTGCTGCTGCGTGAGTCCGATGTGGACGCCGTCGATCCGCGCCTGCTCACGCCCTTTGTGCGGCGCTGGCTCGAGCGTCGCCGCAGTCGACGCACTCAGCTGCCGGCGGGGAAACAGCAGAAGCAGAAGACACTGCACGAGACGACAACGTAGAGGAGTTGCGGGAGTCATCCGGTGGTCATCTGGTGCCGGCCAAAATGTTCCTTTTCGTAGCTTAGCAAATATTTAAAATTTAAAATTAAATAAAATACAATTCCGAAAATTATTTAGTTTTTCGGGTTCAAAGCTTGCCCGCTCCGGCTGCGGTAATTAGAAAAATGCCCGCAGTGCTGCACGGACTGAGGGTCAACCCGAGTGCCCGAATCAAAGCAAAACTACTTGGTAAATTATAAAAAAAAATAAAATAAAATAAAATAAAATTGCGACGGGGCCAAGGGTTCGGCATTAGTTTTACTTGTGCTGTTAATTGAATATTTACAGTTTGTGTGTGTGTGTGTGTATGTGTGGTTAGTCCTCGACTCATCAGCACAGCCCACTGGCCTGCCCGGGCTGCTTCTGCGTCTCTGTATGTTTAGGTCGTTTATGCAGCAAATTGAATTGTTAATGAGCCGACAAGTGTTTGCGGAATTAGTTTGCCGCTTGACCAGCAGCAAACAGGCCACGCCTTAAAGCCAGCTATGCGCCCTCGCTCTGGCAGCCGATCAAGAACTATGGCAGTAATTTCGCACATATTCATATACTTCTCTTTTGCTCGGGTGCCCCTGCTCCACCTGCACTAATATGCTGTATAGAATTTCCATAGCCAGTTGTCGGGCTCTTAATTAGCCGCTACGAAAATAAGCTCGCACAAAAGACAGCGGCGAAATGTCATCAGAATGCATAATGACAACGGTTCGTTATGGACATGCTCGGTTGAGGGGCAGCAGCAGCACATGAGCACAGGGGCAGGGGCAGCGTGGCAGGGGCGCATGAGAAAGGATGAAAGGGCGGAACACAGTAGCTGACACCGGGCAAAAGGTACTCGCTCGCTCGCTCGCTACTCGCCGGCGGCAGCAGCAGCAACAGCAACAGCAGCCCAAACCCAGGTGCAAATCTCAAAAACAGACGGCACATGTGCGCCACCTAGCGACGCATTCAGAAACTAGTCGCATGCATGGCAGAGCCAGAGACAGAGCCAGCACCAGATCCACTGACAGCGACAGTTGTCATATGGGTGGATTGTTTTTCGGCCACGGCGGAAACGGAAGCTGCCCGCTAACGTGCATGCAGCGCCAGCACCAATAGCAACAAACAAACAAGCAGCAGCAGCAGCAACAACAACAACAACAACGACAACAGGTACAACAAGCGCAGCTCAGTTAACTTGTTTATGCCGCTGTTTGCACTTGCCTTACTTTTTGTGTCCGCATATAATTTGTTTTTGCAGTGTGTTGCCGAGGGGTATATCAGCTGCTCGGATTGATTGGCAACAAGTTGGATGGCATTAAATTTATTGGAAATTTGAATAATTATATTATGTGATTTCTTATATATAAAAGTATTTTATTTTATTTCAATATTTAAATTTTTGTTACAAAAAATCCAAATATCTTGTATAATTATCGCAATTAATATTCTAATATGATATTTACATTGTTTATTATTAATAAAAATGTTTTCAAATTTGCTTTATTATTATATTTATGTTTTCATTATATTTTTTCATTAGTTTAACATCTTTTGTTCAAGTTTTGTTTCACTATTTATTTTTGTATAACATAAAAAATTTTGTTTTAATATTATTTATATTTTTATTTTATTTAATGTTAAGGTTTTGTCTCATTTAATTATGTTTTATTATATTTTGTTTAATCCCATTAATATTATTTATAATTTATTATTTTTAATATATTTTGAAGAAACTTTTGCTAAGGTTTTGTCTCAATTATTTATATTTTTATTATAGTTTACATATTTTTTTAAATTCTATTAATATTATGATTACATTTGTATTATTTTTAATATAGTTTTAAGAACTTTAGTTAAGGTTTTGTATCATTTTTTATGTTTTTATTATATTTTATATGCGTTTTAAGAACTTTTGTTAAGGTTTTGTCTCATTTTTTTTATGTTTTTATTATATTTTATGTTGGTTTTAATAACTTTTCTTAAGGTTTTGTGTTATTTATTTATATTTATATTTATATTTTTATTATTTTTTTCGTGATTTGAATATTGTCTTTAAAATGTTAATATGTTTCATTGCTTTGAATATTATAGAATTTCTTCATTTTTATTTTACTTTATATATTTTTTGCTCAAAATCTTTTTAAATGATTTGTTTCCTCTTGTTATAAATATACTATGAAATGTTTCTCGTATGACTTTTGTTAAGACGTCGTTTATTTTTCGTTTTATTATTAACAGCTTTTTTTACATTATTTATATGCTTTTTATTAGAATTCATTTAATATACAATATATACACATTAGTTTCAAGTTTCGCCTTGACTCTATTCCAACTGCAGCCGACTCACCTAGCGATCCGCACGAGTGTAGAGTATTTGGGGGAACTACTAGGAATTTTTAACTTCAAAGCGAAGCTTCGCATACAAACGCAGCTGTCGACTGGCCTCTGCCTGCTGCCTGCTGTCCCGCCGGCTATAAATGCCAGTGACAATTTGCAGCGGGTCCACAACTAACCCGGACCCTGCCCGGCTACGGGTCCAGGTCCGACCCCAGCCCCGGCTGCAGCGTCGGAATCCTAACCCGACCCAAAGCTATTGCCCAAAAGCAGGCGGTTGTCGAGTTGGCGGCACAAAAGTCATTTTTGATTGTTTTCATGAAAATGAACATAGAAAAATTATAATTAAAATTCATATGGAAATTGTCGAAAAAAGCAGAGCAGAGCAGCATGTCCGAACAATGGAGCGCTGGCCCTCTTGTTGTTCTCCTGCTGCTGCTGCTGCTGCTGCTGCTGTTGTTGTTCTTGGCGCTTGTTGGCGCCACTGCAGGCCAAAAAAGATTTCATCTGAAAAACCTAAAGACCAAAGAAATGCAACTGGGGGCGATAGTAGTGTATGGGGGCAGGGCGGCAGGGCGACAGGGCGGCTGGTGGTTAGCGGGCCGGCTTAGCTGCTGCGGGTGTATTGTTTGTGGAACATGTGTTAAGCACACACACACACACACACACACACAGACACTCGCACTCGCACACGCACAAAGCGTACGTACATGAAACGACAACAATGTCAGGTCTAACAGCATTAGGAGAACGGCCGCTACCTGAGCCAACCGCACACTCCTGCCTCCCACTCCCCACTCCCCCTTTAGCCTTGCCCACCCCGGTGAAGAGCATGCAAAATGGTCAGGCAAACGCATGCCGGCTGCTCATTTTCTTGTTGTCGTTTCATTTTGGCACTTTTCCTACACTTTTATGCGATAAAATATTTAATTATATTTGGCAGCTTGTTTGTGCATTGTGCGGTTCGCCTTTGCCTTTGCCGTCGCCCAATTTGCATTGTTCCTTCCTGCTGGTGCCGGGAGACGGGCGCACATACATATGTGCATGTACAGCGGCTCAGCACTCAGCCTCAGCCCGAAAGTATGCTGTGATCTTCTCACTGGCCAGCGTTGGTTATTAATTCCAAAGAAAAATTCCTGGGAGCATTCCAAGCACAAAGCAAACACTAGAGAGAAATATTATAAATAACATTGGCAAGTAATTTCCATAATTATGGTGATAGTGCAATGCAGCAGAAATAATTTCGATTTGCATTTATTGCAGCAGCGCAAAAGTATGCTATGATTTACGCCAGCTCAGCTGCAATTGCAGTTGCATCGAGCGCGCAAAAGTATGCTACGCTTTTTTCGCTGCTTTGATCTTAGAGCTCCAAAGCATGCCACGATCTTCTCTTGCGAACTTCTTTATTCATGCAATATTTAAGAAATAAAGTAAACTCTACAGTTAAGTAATGCTCTCAGCCTGGCGCCACTGTGGTCGTGGTTGTAGTCGGTGCAGCGGTGGTTGTTGTTGTCGTCGTTGTTGTGGTTGTCGACGTGGTCAGCGGCCGCTTGATGATCGTGACGCGTATGCAGCCCGCATGATCCTCATGCTCGCCGCCAAGTGGTGCGCCTTGCAGCACATCGCAGAGCAGCAGAGTGCAACAGAACAGCAGCCCGGCGATTTGCATAGTACTTGGCATAGTACCTTAGTACAGTGAGCCACACGATCGGCGCGTGGGTCAACAACTACTAATGCCAGTCAACGCAGCCGTCAAGCGATTTATAAGCCAAGCCTGTCTCGAATCGGGTAGCAGCTGTAATTACAAAATGCACACACTTTTCCAGCACATTTATTTTGTATTTTTTTTGCTTTTTTTGCTATAGAAAAAATACTATTCATTCAGCTTCGACTAGATAAATATCAGCCTAATGTTTTTTAATTATTTTTGGGGTCGCTAAATACGTTTTGACAGCTCGGGGTTGCACTTGACGGGCCATTCATAAAATATGGAGTACTATTAGCAGGCCGGAAGTGATCGAGCATCTGAGCATCGAGCAACTGCATTTTGTTTCAGCTGCTCAAATGCGTAGAGCAAATCGAAAGAGAATTACTACATTAAACATTTATATCGAGGGAAACTCGATCTGTTTTCCAGTTTTAATTGCCATTTAATTTCATGAAAATTCAGCGTATTTTTCCCAGACAATTTACGCGCGACTGCGATCTGATTTCCTAATACGAAAAGTGCTAAACCCGCACACAGGCACAGGGGAAAAAGAGATGCCATCAATGATGTCAGCATGGGGAAAATTCCCCATTTACACGCGAATCGAGACAATAACTTGGCTCTAATTCGAGGCCTTCAATTGCAACTATTCACGACTTTTGTCGGGGGCTTCACATTGCTTAAGATCGCCATCTCATCTGGCATAAATCACTTTTCTATAAAGCTTATCGATATTCAGCTATAAATGCTAGGCAATACTTTTGCTCTTTCAATTGGTTTGCTTTATTGACGTGTCGTGCATATGGTACAGTGCAGTGTGTCTATAGGTAGCTAAAGAGTTGGTCGATTCAAGTCCAGTGCCGTTTCAGAGTTCGCTCGGGTTTTCCGCTAGTTCTAGTTCTCAGCCGGAGGATGCAGCTGTTGTGGTGCGAGGCGGTGGGGGACCACGTGGTGGCATGCCGGACGGCGGTCCTCCGGCCACGGCCACGCTATCCGGAGTGGTCGCATGATGCTGCTGGACTCCATTCAGCGAGGTAACTCTGGCTGCGCTCAGTTGCTGTGCGAGTGAATTCGATTGGGATTAGCTGAGCCTGCGCTCCTCCTGATCCTGCTGCAGTTACCAGGACTTACCAGCAAGACGGCCAGGGTTAGCATGAAAATCAGAGAGAGACGCATTTCGATCGCTTCGGTGTGTGCCGCTGTGTTCCACTTGATGCAATCTGTGTCGAGGCTGGCGCTTATATGGCCCGGCTGGCCGGCTCTTCGGCCGGGCTCGGTTATCGCATCGCACGTGCAATTAAAGTGTCACAAAAAAACTCTAATTGAGTTGTCTGCCCGCACAGTAGTACTATTTCAGTTATGGCTCTATTTGTTCGAGTATTTTGCTTTTTTGCTCAATTAGCATGTGCAGTGAGGCCAGCGCTAATCTGATTCTTGATTTGTGGCCGTGTCACATTGCGAACGGCATCAGGGTCTAGAGTCACAGTGTCACAGTTCGGAAAGCGCTTGCCTAAATATTTGTTTATTGAATTTTAAATGTGTTCTAATTGAGTTCTCAATTTAAAGATTTGTTTAGATTTTTTTACAAATGTATTAATTTTTATTTTCAGTGTCATACCAAATAGAAGTCGAAACTTATTGCGATATCATGATGAAATTCGGTATGTCAGCTGATAATATATACAAGCTATGAGTTTATTAATTTGACAAATTTTGATTAAAATTTGACTTAGTTATATGACAACAAATCTAACCAAAGAGATTATTTAATTTTGATTTTTAAAAATACTTTAGCTGAAGCTATGTAGAAAATATACACAAAATCAGTTAAGGTTTCTCGCAGTTATAGTTTCAATCAAACTTTAGTTTAGAATACAAGATAATGTATGAAAATTAAATTATTTATTTATTATATTAAAATAAATTAAAATATATTAATAAGGCAGATATACTATAATTATAATTGTTTTTCATGAATACTTTTGATTTATATTCAAGAAAACAGAGATAATACAATACAAACTTGCATAGATATTATTTGTGAGTGTAGAAAGGTAAACAAAAAAAAAAATAAGAATAATAACAGCAAGTGAAGAAAGCTACAGTCGAGTGCATTCGACAGTAAGATACCATTTTGCTTTGTCTGTTAAAAAATAATTCCTAATATTAATTCCTCTTATTCAGTGAACTATCAACAACGCATCACAAATTCTGTAACTTTTCTACTTTTCCTATAATTTGATTTATCGATTTACAAAATCGATTTTAGAGGTGGTAGGGGTGGCATCCAAAATTTGAAAATCCGCATTCTGTGTAATGTTACCAGGGATCTTAATACCAAATTTGGTGCTTCTAGCTGCACTAGAGTTCTTATACTTTTCAAAAATTCGTTTTATAGGGGAAGTGGGCGTGGCATCTAAAAGTATAAAGTTCAACTTTTGCATAATATTGAAAGACACCCTGCTACCAAGTTTGATATTTTTATCTCTTATTGTTATTGAATTATTTGCAAAAAATCTAAAAACTCATTTATAAATTTGCGAAGGCGGTGGGCGTGTCACATCAAGTTTTAAATAAACTTATTATGTGTATTGTATACACAAACGCTCCCATCAAGTCTGGTGTCTCTAGATCTTTTAATAGCTGGGATCTGTGTGTTCTTACAGACGGGCAGACAGACAGATATGGCCAAATCGACTCGGCTATTGATGCTGCTCAAGAATATATACTTTGTATGATCTGCCACGCCGCCTTCTGCTTTTAACATAATTTTTTACAAAGGTACCATTTTTTCCCCATTTTGAATTGGTAAATGGTATAATAAAGTTCTAGAATAATGTCAAATACATTTTATTCTTTTATCAAAAAAAAAAAATCTCGATATACACTCAAAATTATAATCCCACTTATGGACTAGAGTAAAGACAAATAATTTTGAATCAAATCTTTAGCTATGCAATTTCATCTGACAGAACTTAGAGAATATATATATATATATGTATATGGTTCAGTTATCCTAAATTCGGTCAAAATTCGTCTCAGTTAACCAACCGTCAACCCACAAACGTTGCCAACATATTGAGCCATAAAAACTTTGGCTCGGCTTTATGGCCATGTGTCCTCATCAATAATGATATCATAATGCCAAACTAATGAAATGTATCCAGTGCGCAGCTCAGAGCAGAGCTTCTTCTTGTCCCTGTCAGCTATTTGATCTACTGCGACGACGACGACGACGACGACGATGGCGACGATGATGCCCGGCGGCGTGGGAGATAAACATAAACGTGTCGGGCAACTTTTATTGCGATTTCTCTATGGCGGAAGGTGTGCGTTGCACTGCGAGAAATTGCAAGCAGCTCTCGAGAATAAATAACTGAAGCAGTCTTATGGCAGAGTTTTATTTTTTTTTTTTAGAGAGCAGAGTCAATGAGATTTTCGAAAAATATTTGCAAACTGCGCAAGCTTTGCTTGCAGTGTAAGAAATTTTGATTGTGATGCGATATGGGGAAGATGTGGGCAAGTGTCATGTAACTGAACTTTGACAGATTTACCAGAGAATGGCACACACCCAAGCACACAGACACACACACACACACACACATACTTGCTCATACATTGAAGGAAAAGTCGTAAACTACACGGCATGACGATGATGGTGGGTGAAGTCGAAAACCGAATCGTAAAAGCCAAAAGTTGCCGCCTTCCTATCAAACTCGTATGTGTGTGTGTGTGTGTGTGCGAGTGTGTGTGCAGTAGCATTTATTGGCTTTTTATGATAAGCAACGACAGGTCGACGACAGTTACTCAAAGTTGTTGTTGTCGCTGTTGCTGTTGCTGTTGCTGTTGCTACTGTTTATTTTGAAGATTTTGATTTTTATTTGTGCGAGGGAATTTCATTTCTCGTTCGTTTCCGTTTCCCTTTGTTGTTTGGGAAAGCACTTAGAGGGCAAATTGTTGCTCTTATCGCCGATAAGATGACAAACAGTCCCCGCTGAGGAAGCGTGTGCGAAAAGTGCCTTAAAGTGTCGTCCTGCCCAAAAGGGGCGTGGCATGGCGAGCAGCCTGCCGCATCCTGCTGCTGTCCGTTCTGCTGTCCGTTCAGCTGTCCGTACTGTTGTCCGTTCTGCTGTCAGCCGAGTTCGGGCACAATGCAAATCAAACAAACAATAAATTCAGCGACGGAGACATTGTTGCATGTTACAACAGGCAAGCAGATACCTTGCCCCAGCCCCTGCTCGTCCAGACAATGCTGCACACCGGCAGTAAAACGCATGCATATCCTATAAACATTAAGGATATCCTTGAGTAGATGCAATTTTCTAACCAATATAATTCATAAATTTATTTTCAATCCTTTCCGCACATAAATTTTCATATTATGCACAAACACACAGCGAGCGAGCGGCAGCGGCAGCGAGAGAGGCAGGCAGACGCAGTGTGTCTGCTGTCTCGCTCTGGCCACTTGCTTTTTTTGCTGCAGGCCTATTGTCCTGCATTGTGTGTGCGTGTGTGTGTGTGTGTGTGTGTGTGCATTATTATTTGTCGTCGTGCTTGTCATTATTTATATGGCCGGGCCAGAGATAAGTTGCTGCAACGTTTTGCTGCCAAGGCGCAAGGATGCAGCCAGAGTCAGGCTACAGCTACAGCTACAGCTCCTGGCAATTACATACACGCACACACACACGCACAGCAGTACGCACTCACACACTCACACACATGTCCACGCGTCTGCCAAGGTTTGTTGGCCCAACATTTTGATTTATAAATGCCAACGCCGACTACGTCTACAGCTCCAGCTCCAGCTCCATCTCCGACTCGCACTCGGACTCCGATTCCAATTCCAATTCCGACTGCGAGCGGGCGCCGGAAACTGCAGCTACTTTTGCTACCCTCCCCTCCCACCGTACCCTCCCCACAGCCTGCCCAAGTGGCCATTAATATATCAGTTCAATTCATATTTGAAATTTTGCATATCGTGCCGGGTCTGAGCCTGGGTCTGGGCCTAGGCTCGTCCTGCCAGTTGCCAGTTGCAAGTTCCCATTTGCACACACACACACACACACACACACACACACACACACACGCACACACACGATTATGATTTGTGTCTTACTTAATGCACAGACAGATGGGGTCAAGAGTTGCAGCTCGACTGCTTGTCCAGCCGTACGGACAGACAGACGGACAAACGGACAGGAAGGCAGGGAGCGCAGTTGCTTCCCAGTCATCGTCTCAATCTGATTGATTTAGAATTCCAATTGAGACTGCATGAAATATGTTTGTCTCTTGTCTCCAGCCTGCTATGGCCTACCATCTTCCAGCTAGCCTTCAGTCCCGCCATCCCTCTGACCCTTGGCCCGTGCTGTCGTCGTCTGGCGTCTGTCGGGCCCAGGCCTGCGACCAAAATGGCATTTATGCATGGGCATATCCTTTTGCCAAATTTGCATTTTCCAACAGTTGCAGTAGCAACTGCAACAACAGCAACAGCAACAACAACAACAACAACAACGACTTATTGGTATTTCATTGATTTATGACACTTGTGAAACAATTTGGAAATCACAGATTAGCCCAGGCAGGCAGGCAGGCAGGCAGGCAGGCAGGAGGCTCGTGAACTCAACTAATTACACCCAACGCTTCATTGGCCCAGCCAGCACACACACACACACACACACATATGGCACCTGTTACCCTTTAGTCGAGTGCAAAATGCAACTTTGTCATGTAAATCGCAGCAGGCTGCACCTCCACAACGCTTCTCAGGCAGAACCTGCTGTATGAACTGAGTTGTGCTTGATGGGGGAGGGCAGGGTGCCACAGAGGTGCCACTGAGCAATTTAATTACAAATCTGACTGGGCGAGTCCCAAGTAAAAACTGGACTCTAACTAGAGGGCACAGCTCAATTAGAGTATTAAACTAAATAAATTCTTCGCACACTTCAGTTGCGATTTGGCTAAGCAATTTGAAGAGGCTTCAATCGGTTGATCAGGGCGAGTGGGGAAGACGGGGAAGACTGTGATTTAATTCTTGAAAAATACTTTGCTGGGTATTTATATGTTTATAGGCATGAAAAGAATCAACTTTCATCGCTTATCATCATAGTCAGTCCATCAATACTTTCAATCAGTCAATCTGCCATTTAAACTTAGCTTCAAATTGCGGAAAAATATAAAACAGGCGAACGATAAGTGATTGATTGATTGAAGCAGTTGCTCACGCGGAGAGCAGCAGCTTCAATCAAGCAATCATTCATTATCAATCAATATCTAAGAGAGGTATAGGTATATGTACATTAGCCGAGTCCTTTTGGCCTTGTCCGTTTGTTTGTCCGCTTGCCAGTGCGAACACAAACAACTCAGCTATTGTAAAAGCTGGATACATCAAATTTAGTTGATGGGTTCGCGCATAACATACGCAGCTGAAGTTTATTTCAAACACCGCCTACAATAACCGATATTTTGCATTTAGGAAATTTGGGGACAGATGCAGCTAATAATAATACTAACATTTCCATGGAATGCTAACATTTATCAATCAATGAAATTCAATAAATCCTTTAAATCAGCACCACAATCAGTCAAACTAATTCTATATTTTTTAGAGCTTCTTTTGTTAAAGTTGTTTACTAAAGTATTTGTTTTCAATTTAGCAATGCAATCAAAAATGCTATCCATCAAGCAAGTCAATCATTTTTGAAGTTTATCAAAGCAATCAAGTATGCTGTCAACCGAAGCTTGGTGCAGAGTATCTGCATGTAAAATATTGGCATTTTGCAATAATATCGATCAATCGTTCACGGTTAATCAATCAATCGGTCCATGATGTATATATTTATATGTGAGCTTACAATCAATCTGAGCAGCATTATTTAATCGTGTGCTACTGTTCATTTTTGCGATCAATCAGTGTAGCTCCTTCAATCAATCAGTCAATCGTTGCACAGCAGCTCTGCCGAGTGTGAAATTAACTTGAATTTAGCAATCAATGAAAGCAATCTCCACGTTGGCCTGCTCTGACTCTCTCTCTCTCTCTGTCTGTCTCTATCTCTTCCCTTTCTTCAGCTGCTGCTCTCTGTCTCTCATCTTGAGCAGTTGCTCTAATGGCGACTGAGATTTATATGTCAAGCCTCAATGGCCAATTCTCTACATATTCCACACCCACACACGCGCACTCACTGGCATTCACACACACACGCACACACACTCAGCTGCGCACTCGCATCCTTTTGCCGGCTTCCGCTGGCTGTGCAACTAACGTGCAGTGATTAGGCTGCGAGGCAACAAACGATTTGTTGCATGTTGTTGCAATTGATTGTTGCAATTTCAATTTTGAATTATGAGCCTCGCCCGGCCAAGGCGGCGCTGGCTCTGGCAACGGAGACGGCAACGGCAACGGCAACGGCAACTGCATCCTCTGCCATTGCATCCGGCCGCTGGGCGCTTCCGCCCGGCCCTGCCCCTGCCACTGCCCCTGTGCGTGTGTGCGTGTGCGTGTGCGTGTGCTTATGTCGTTTGCATGTTAAGCCCCAGTCTCAGCGCCTGTTCATTGTACCCTGCCGCCGCGCGTTGCTGCCCCTTGTTGCATGTGCAATGTGTTGCAAGTTGCATTGGCAGCGTCATTCAAGTGTTTAGTGATTTATTGAATGCCGTTAGAGCTGCTGCCCAGTCAGCCGACCCCCTGACCCTGTACCGCTTCCCCCATCTCCACGCCCCGGCAACGCCTTGTCGAGATTAGCACAATGGCTTTGAGCACTTTTGACAGCCAAGATTTGTTTATGCGCCGCCGGCTCCAGAGTCTTATCTTGGCTGCAGTCTGCAGCGACACACACACACATATATATATATATATACATATATATATATATATATATATAAATATATATATATAGCGTAGGTATAGCTGCTGTCTGCAGCGCACTGAGGCAGCCTGCAGCTGCTGCTGCTGCTGATTCATGTCTTTGCATATTGGTAACAAATTTGTGGTAATTGATTCGAAATTGATTAATTAAGTTTGTCGCACAGCAGACGAGTTTGTTTGCCACGGGAATGCAGTGCACTCGCCCTCGGTCTTCCTCCCTCTTCCCTGCAACCGCAAATGGCGGCGAGGCGCAGCGCTCTTTGGCATTGCCTCAATCAAACTGCTGCTTGGTTTCTGGGGTTTTTGGTCGGGCTTGTTTGAACGTTATCGACACGATTTCGACATATTGAATAACAGTGAAACGTTGCCAAGCGGCAGAGGCTACACGCCTGCCTGTCTGGCAGGCTGTGGCTGCGCCCCCAGCTCCGGCTCCGGCTGCGGGCAGGCAGGCAGGCATCAGGCAGCCCGATGCGCGCGTGTTTGCGGCTGCCTTTTGGCATTTGGCTGCCAAATGGTGCATATGGCTAGATACACATGCAAAAATATGGCAAATCGGTTTAACAAGCCAGCTAACAGCCGACAGCCAACAGGCAACAGCTCACAGCCAGCAGGCGGCAGCACTCCAGACGACATCGACATCGACATCGACGACGACGACGACGACGACGTCATCAACGGGAATGTTTGTTGACACGCCAGGCATTGGCAGGCTCTGTCTGTGTGTGTGTGTGTGTGTGTGTGTGTGGCATGTGTGTGCGTGTGTGTAGGCACTGGGTGTTAACATACATCAAATATTGACAGTTTACTTAACACACCCGCGCCCAGTACAGGCAGAGCGCAGCAGAGCTGGAGCAGGAGCTGGAGCAGGAGCTGGGGCAGGAGCTGGAAGACGGCAAACGACACTTGCAATTGAGGCTTGATGTGAACTTAAAGCCAGCTGCAGTTGCTGCCGAAGGCGACGCCCAAATTCTTTGTGGTTTTTGTCTGGGATATTTGCTAGCGCGCAGTGGAGGCAGTGCAAGCAGCGTGTTTGAGTCCTACAAATTGCATTAAATTAATTTTTAAATAATACAAATAAAAATATGTATATAAGTATATATTTAATTTGTAGTGTTAACTTAAGGCTAAAAATCTGTAACTTAATAGCCTTTTTTATTTTCGCTGGAATCCAACTGAACATGACCGAACGTTTGCAATTTGGGAAGCAACCTTTTGGCACCTTTTATGTTAATCATTTATAATATATAAAATATTTGTAATATTCTACGGTTGAGGAGATCGGTGGTATGTATTCGCTTCAATTAAAATTGGTATTTAATAAATGAAAACTAAAAAAAAAGTAAATGATCATTGTATTGTAATATTGTGCCTTATTGGGCTCGCCTGCTAGCCTTAGGGCATAGCTTTATCTAATATTACGTTATCGTTGGCTTGGCCAACGCCTAATGAGCTCCATTGGGTAGCTTCTTTACAGTCTTACCATAAACAATATATATATATTTTTTTCTCTATTTATTTGTAAGGCATACGAGGTTAGCCGTTTAGCTCTTCATATCCTTTGTATCTATTAATTAAGCCCAGAGGGGCGCGCCGGCTAGCACTTAAGCTAGCTTTAGCTACGAGGGTCTATCAATAAGTCTTTAGAAAATCCGAGTGAAGAAATCTGAAATCCTATTTTTTGGACGGGATAAAAATAATGGAAAAACGATTGGCAAAGTGTGTATTATTTTTATTATTATATATATTATTTTTATTATTATATTTATTATTATTATTTATTTTTTCTAAAGACATATTTAACGACCCACGTATTATTATACTAATTTATAAATAACAACAAACTAAAACTAAAAGTAAACAAACTAAAATCTAGATCTTCGAGTCCTTGGACATGGCGTCATCAAATCCCTGTCGTTTTTTCAGTCTTCTTGGAGTGAATTCCGGCGCCAGGATCCTCGCCAAACTATTCCAGAGATTCATTTATCAACTGAGTATCTGCTTATTAGGTTTGAGCTTGTATAAAAAAAATATTATTTCCATAAACAATATGAAAATATACAGTTTTACATGGACGCGACTTGTCCTTAAGCTTTGGTTGAAGCGTGCAATTTTCAGCTGCAATTGAAATTAATTTTTTTTTTATTTTATTATTATACTTTATTAAGGTAAACGGGGGAAATTAATTATTGAAGTACTTTAATCGAGCTCTGATTGAGTTAACTTATATATATGTACTTTAGCACAGATGTTCGACGATTTCGATTTTTCAAGCACTTCGCATGCAAATGAAGCGCCTACGCGACTGTGGGGCCTGGCGGTGTGCTAAATTGGAATGGGTTGCTTGTGGTGCTGTCGGTGGGGTTGTTGTGCCATCGAACACTGCCTGTCGCTCTGTCTGTCCGCCTGTCTGTCTGCCTGTCTGCCTGTCTGTTGTTCTACTCCACAATAAATCTGTGCCGGGCATTGTGGTTATGATTTATCAATGCTTTTAACTGCAGCCAATACGTGTCAGAAATGGCGGAGGGGTTGCCCTTGCCTCTGACGCGGGGGCGGAGCAGTAAATTTGCATAAGACGCTGGCAAAGCTGGCAAATGGAAAATGTCAATTGAAGCTGCAGCCCGGCCAGGCCGAAGCTGGCGCGCCATGATTAATGGCCGTGATTTTCTATATTTCCGCTGCTTCAATTTCGCTTTTCCGTTTTTTTCACTCGCTCTCTCTCTCTATCTCCATCTCTCTCTCTCTCTCTTTCACTCTATTGAGTTGAAATTGTAATTTAATTTAGCGCGATTCTCTTGAGTAGCCGCTGCCATTTCTGATTCCTGGGCCCAAAATGCAAATGAGCGGCTTTGTGTTCTAAGCCTATCCAAGGCCGAGCGAGCAAGCCCAGCAGTTGGCTGGGCCCAGGGGGCGGCGCAGGGGGGGCGGTAAGACGAGACAATTGTCAATTGCATATCCTTTTCGCATTAATATTTCATTAACAACATTTGCGGAAGTTTGATCTTCTGCATCAATGGTTTGTAAAATTGACTTGGGCCCCGGCGAAGAGGCAACACCAACGCCAACGCCAACAACAACAACAGCAACAAGCCATGTCTGAGCAGCTAACAAAGTTCAAACTTCGAGGCCCGACGGAGTCGACAATGTTGCCTTATTAGATTAATTTCATTTCGGTTTTTTGTTCGGCCTTCCCTCCGCCCGCTCCCGCTCCCGCTCTGCCGGCGTAATCATCCTGTTGATTCAGAAACAGCGCATCTACCTCCCACCACTAAAGCGAAATCACTCGAACCACCCAATGTTATGCAAATTTTTTCAGCATTTTTTTTTTTTTTGTGTATTTTTTGCCAACCCTCCACGCTCTACTTTCAATTTTTGCAGCTCGCTCTCCGACTCCGGCGTAATTTTCATTATTTATATTTTTTCCATTTTACTGATTATGATTTAAGGCCCGCACAGCATCGGGGCTCTGAGGGGGTGCCACTCCCTGGCACTCTCTGGCACTCTCGGGTACTCGGGGATTGTCGCACTGATTGCCGCGTATCAATTTCCAGCCGCCAGTTTTGCCAATTTCTCAAAATGCGCCGTCGCCGTCGCCGCCGCCGCCGCAATTTTAAATAAGCCATTAACCGCAGTCGACGGGCCGCCAGTCGCCAGTGTTCGATATATCAAAGATGTTTAAGGCATAGCCAGCGTGGGTGGTTCGAAGAGTTGCGCAAAAGTGAAACGGATCGTTGGGGAAATTTTACAGTAATACCTGAAATACAAAAATACAATAATGAAGCTGTGTGATTCTCTAAACGAGGGTAGCTCGAAATGTTTCTGTAAAGAACATCAAATTAAAAAATAAAATTTTTTTGGTTTAATAAATTTTTTTTTACTGATATCATTAGAGAATAAAAGTAATATTGCTGTGCGATTTTGGTAAAGGAGGGCAGCTCAAAATATTTCTGTCTAGTACGGCAAATTTAATAATGATTTTTTTTAAATATATTCTCTTTTTAACGATCTTGTTAAATGGTAAACGATTTTTTTATTGGTCATACAAGGGCAGTTCGTAAGGCTTTTGCTTGACCTACGACTCGTTTTTTATAATTTTTATACCATTTACCCATTGAAAATGGGTAAAAAATGGTATATTAACTTTGTGCAAATGTATGTAACAGGCAGAAGGAGGCGTGGCAGACCATACAAAGTATATATATTCTTGATCAGCATCAATAGCCGAGTCGATTTGGTCATGTCCGTCTGTCTGTCCGTCTGTCCGTCTGTCCGTCTGTCCGTCTGTATGAACACACAGATCTCAGCTATTAAAAGAGCTAGAGGCACCAGACTTGGTGGGAGTGTGCGTGTATTCAATACACACAAGAAGTTTATTTCAAACTTGATGTGCCACGCCCACCGCCTCCGCAAATCGATAAATGCGTATTTCGATTTTTTCCAAATAATTCAATAACGAAAAGAGATAAACGCACCAAATTTGGTAGGAGGGTGTCTTGCAACATTATGCAGAAGTTGGATTTTAGAATTTTGGATGCCACGCCCACCGCCTCTAAAAAACATATTTTTATAGTTTAAAAGAAAACTAGAAAAGCTAGAAGCGCCAAATTTGAAAGTAAGGTGCCTGGTAACATTACGGAGAATGTTTGATTTTCAACTTTTGGATGCCACGCCCACCGCCCCCAAACTATTGCATTTTAAGAAAAGTAGGGAAATAACAAAACATTTTTTTTAACACTCTTGTAGCTTACCATAGTACAGATCTACCCTATAAATTTCAATCCGATCGGACAATAAACAAAGAAGTTATAGGAGTTTGAATCTCCCATATAAAGTTGTGGGCGCTTAGAATTCCAACTAGAATGTTGAACTGACGCAGCAGAAGGCCGGCATCAATAAAAGTCTCATTTGCCGATCGCTCCGCGTAACTGTGTGTGGTCTAGATGGTTGCATGCAAGATTCTGGTGCATGTGGTCGCGGGTTCGAATCCAGCAACGGGCAATTTTTTTTTTTTTCTTGCCGATCGCACTGCGTAACTGTGTGTGGTCTTGATGGTTGGCTCGCAAGTTTCTGATGCGTGAGGTCGCGGGTTCGAATCCTGCGCTGGGCAATTTTTATACCATTTACCCATTGAAAATGGGTAAAAAATGGTATATTAACTTTGTGCAAATGTATGTAACAGGCAGAAGGAGGCGTGGCAGACCATACAAAGTATATATATTCTTGATCAGCATCAATAGCCGAGTCGATTTGGTCATGTCCGTCTGTCTGTCCGTCTGTCCGTCTGTCCGTCTGTCCGTCTGTCCGTCTGTCCGTCTGTCCGTCTGTATGAACACACAGATCTCAGCTATTAAAAGAGCTAGAGGCACCAGACTTGGTGGGAGTGTGCGTGTATTCAATACACACAAGAAGTTTATTTCAAACTTGATGTGCCACGCCCACCGCCTCCGCAAATCGATAAATGCGTATTTCGATTTTTTCCAAATAATTCAATAACGAAAAGAGATAAACGCACCAAATTTGGTAGGAGGGTGTCTTGCAACATTATGCAGAAGTTGGATTTTAGAATTTTGGATGCCACGCCCACCGCCTCTAAAAAACACATTTTTATAGTTTAAAAGAACACTAGAAAAGCTAGAAGCGCCAAATTTGAAAGTAAGGTGCCTGTTAACATTACGAAGAATGTTTGATTTTCAACTTTTGGATGCCACGCCCACCGCCCCCAAACTATTGCATTTTAAGAAAAGTAGGGAAATAACAAAACATTTTTTTTACCACTCTTGTAGCTTACCATAGTACAGATCTACCCCATAAATTTCAATCCGATCGGACAATAAACAAAGAAGTTATAGGCGCGAGAAGTTTCCCTTACATCAGCAGAGGCCCGACGCCGACGCCGACGCCGACTGCGCAGGCACAGTCGTCGCGTAGTCAGCGTTCAGTCGGCATGTGCCATTTGCGTCCATGCATGTGTATTATTTGACTTAGAAAATATGCGATGCGTTGTTTTTAGTTCGACGAATAAAAGTAATTAATATTAAAATATATCTTACTGGATGTTGCAAAAAAAATAAAAAAAATCAGTTGTGTTTGGCATTCGAACCTGGGACTCAATGTCACGGAGCCGACAACTCTCACACCAAGCTACCGACGGCAATCAAATTGCCGGTTACAAATTTCGTTCTAATATCTCAGTTGAGGCGCATTGTCTGTTTCTAGTAAATACATACAATGTTTGTGTTTATGTATGCATGTTTTAAGCGCGAAAATTTTTTCATACAGTAGAAGCTCGGCGTCAATGCTTGCGCCGCGCACGCACAGTCGCCGTGCAGTCGGCATGTGCTATTAGCGTCAATGTGTATCTAATTTCGGAAATATGCGATGCGTTGTTAACTTACTTAACTTAACTTACTGTCGAGTGCACTCGACTGTAGTTTTCTTTAATTTTTATACCATTTACCCATTGAAAATGGGTAAAAAATGGTATATTAACTTTGTGAAAATGTATGTAACATGCAGAAGAAGGCGTGGCAGACCAGACAAAGTATATATTACAATCCGTTCGGACAATAAATAAAGAAGTTAAAGTTGTGGGCGCTTAGAATTTTCAACTAAAATGTTGAACTGACGCAGCAGAGGGCCGGCATCAATAAAAATCTCATTTGCCGATCGCACTGTGTAACTGTGTGTGGTCGTGATGGTTGGCTTGCAAGTTTCAAATGCAGGGGGTCGCGGGTTCGAATCCCGCGCTGGACGATTTTTTTTATTATTATACCATTTACCCATTGAAAATGGGTAAAAAATGGTATATTAACTTTGTGCAAATGTATGTAACAGGCAGAAGGAGGCGTGGCAGACCATACAAAGTATATATATTCTTGATCAGCATCAATAGCCGAGTCGATTTGGTCATGTCCGTCTGTCTGTCCGTCTGTCCGTCTGTCCGTCTGTCCGTCTGTCCGTCTGTCCGTCTGTCCGTCTGTATGAACACACAGATCTCAGCTATTAAAAGAGCTAGAGGCACCAGACTTGGTGGGAGTGTGCGTGTATTCAATACACACAAGAAGTTTATTTCAAACTTGATGTGCCACGCCCACCGCCTCCGCAAATCGATAAATGCGTATTTCGATTTTTTCCAAATAATTCAATAACGAAAAGAGATAAACGCACCAAATTTGGTAGGAGGGTGTCTTGCAACATTATGCAGAAGTTGGATTTTAGAATTTTGGATGCCACGCCCACCGCCTCTAAAAAACACATTTTTATAGTTTAAAAGAAAACTAGAAAAGCTAGAAGCGCCAAATTTGGAAGTAAGGTGCCTGGTAACATTACGAAGAATGTTTGATTTTCAACTTTTGGATGCCACGCCCACCGCCCCCAAACTATTGAATTTTAAGAAAAGTAGCGAAATAACAAAACATTTTTTTTAACACTCTTGTAGCTTACCATAGTACAGATCTACCCTATAAATTTCAATCCGATCGGACAATAAACAAAGAAGTTATAGGAGTTTGAATCTCCCATATAAAGTTGTGGGCGCTTAGAATTCCAACTAGAATGTTGAACTGACGCAGCAGAAGGCCGGCATCAATAAAAGTCTCATTTGCCGATCGCTGCGCGTAACTGTGTGTGGTCTAGATGGTTGCATGCAAGATTCTGGTGCGTGTGGTCGCGGGTTCGAATCCAGCAACGGGCAATTTTTTTTTTTTTGCCGATCGCACTGCGTAACTGTGTGTGGTCTTGATGGTTGGCTCGCAAGTTTCTGATGCGTGAGGTCGCGGGTTCGAATCCTGCGCTGGGCAATTTTTTTTTTTTTTTAATTATTTTGCGCTATATGAAAAGAATATTATGCAAAAAAAAAAAATAAAAACAAAAACTTTTTCTAAGCAATACAAAAAAAAGAAGACTGCGCTGGGATTCGAACCGGGGACATTTAGTTATAGAGCTGACAACTCTCACAACAAACCACTGAAGCACATGGTCTGTTCCTAGGCGCGAGAAGTTTTGCATACAGCAGCAGAGACGGAGCAGAGGCTCGGCTTCAATGCTTGCGCCGACTGCGCACGCACAATCGGCGTGCAGTCGGCATGTGCCATTAGCGTCAATGCATGTGTATTTAATTTCGGAAATATGCGATGCGTTGTTATTAATTCGAATAAAAGTAATTAATATTAGGAATTATTTTTAGCAGCCAAAGGTAAATTATAACTTACTGTCGAGTGCACTCGACTGTAGCTTTCTTCAATTTTTTTTTTAATAACAAAGAAGTTATAGGAGTTCGAATTCCCCATACAAAGTTATGGGCGCTAGCGATTCCTAACCAAAACGTTAAATCGACGCAGTAGAGGGCCCGCGTCAATAAAAGCCTAATTTGCCGATCGCATGGCGTAAATTTGTGTGGTCTAGTGGTTAGAGGTCCGACTCGTAAGTTACAAAGTTCGTGAGAGTTCTTGGGTTCGAATCTGGCGCGGGGCGATTTTTTTTTCTTAATGTAAATTGCTTTTTTTTTATTTTTATACCATTTATTTTATTTTGTATTATTTCTTCGAATAGGGTAAATGGTATCTTACAGTCGCGCGCGCTCGACTGTAGCTTTCCTTACTTGTTTTTTTTATACCATTTACCCATTGAAAATGGGTAAAAAATGGTATATTAACTTTGTGCAAATGTATGTAACAGGCAGAAGGAGGCGTGGCAGACCATACAAAGTATATATATTCTTGATCAGCATCAATAGCCGAGTCGATTTGGTCATGTCCGTCTGTCTGTCCGTCTGTCCGTCTGTCCGTCTGTCCGTCTGTCCGTCTGTCCGTCTGTCCGTCTGTATGAACACACAGATCTCAGCTATTAAAAGAGCTAGAGGCACCAGACTTGGTGGGAGTGTGCGTGTATTCAATACACACAAGAAGTTTATTTCAAACTTGATGTGCCACACCCACCGCCTCCGCAAATCGATAAATGCGTATTTCGATTTTTTCCAAATAATTCAATAACGAAAAGAGATAAACGCACCAAATTTGGTAGGAGGGTGTCTTGCAACATTATGCAGAAGTTGGATTTTAGAATTTTGGATGCCACGCCCACCGCCTCTAAAAAACACATTTTTATAGTTTAAAAGAACACTAGAAAAGCTAGAAGCGCCAAATTTGAAAGTAAGGTGCCTGGTAACATTACGAAGAATGTTTGATTTTCAACTTTTGGATGCCACGCCCACCGCCCCCAAACTATTGAATTTTAAGAAAAGTAGGGAAATAACAAAACATTTTTTTTAACACTCTTGTAGCTTACCATAGTACAGATCTACCCTATAAATTTCAATCCGATCGGACAATAAACAAAGAAGTTATAGGAGTTTGAATCTCCCATATAAAGTTGTGGGCGCTTAGAATTCCAACTAGAATGTTGAACTGACGCAGCAGAAGGCCGGCATCAATAAAAGTCTCATTTGCCGATCGCTCCGCGTAAGTGTGTGTGGTCTAGATGGTTGCATGCAAGATTCTGGTGCGTGTGGTCGCGGGTTCGAATCCAGCAACGGGCAATTTTTTTTTTTTTTTGCCGATCGCACTGCGTAACTGTGTGTGGTCTTGATGGTTGGCTCGCAAGTTTCTGATGCGTGAGGTCGCGGGTTCGAATCCTGCGCTGGGCAATTTTTTTTTTTTTTAATAATTTTGCGCTATATGAAAAGTATATTATGCAAAAAAAAAAAAAATAAAAACAAAAACTTTTTCTAAGCAATACAAAAAAAAGAAGACTGCGCTGGGATTCGAACCGGGGACATTTAGTTATAGAGCTGACAACTCTCACAACAAATCACTGAAGCACATGGTCTGTTCCTAGGCGCGAGAAGTTTTGCATACAGCAGCAGAGACGGAGCAGAGGCACGGCTTCAATGCTTGCGCCGACTGCGCACGCACAATCGGCGTGCAGTCGGCATGTGCCATTAGCGTCAATGCATGTGTATTTAATTTCGGAAATATGCGATGCGTTGTTATTAATTCGAATAAAATAATAATATTAAGAATTATTTTTAGCAGCCAAAGGTAAATTATAACTTACTGTCGAGTGCACTCGACTGTAGCTTTCTTCAATTTTTATTTTTTAATAACAAAGAAGTTATAGGAGTTCGAATTCCCCATACAAAGTTATGGGCGCTAGCGATTCCTAACCAAAACGTTAAATCGACGCAGTAGAGGTCCCGCGTCAATAAAAGCCTAATTTGCCGATCGCATGGCGTAAACTTGTGTGGTCTAGTGGTTAGAGGTCCGACTCGTAAGTTACAAAGTTCGTGAGAGTTCTTGGGTTCGAATCTGGCGCGGGGCGATCTTTTTTTCTTAATGTAAATTGCTTTTTTTTTATTTTTATACCATTTATTTTATTTTGTATTATTTCTTCGAATAGGGTAAATGGTATCTTACAGTCGCGCGCGCTCGACTGTAGCTTTCCTTACTTGTTTTTAATAATTTTGCGCTATATGAAAAATATATTATGCAAAAAAAATAAGAAAAACCAAAAACTTTTTCTAAGCAATACAAAAAAAAGAAGACTGCGCTGGGATTCGAACCGGGGACATTTAGTTATAGAGCTGACAACTCTCACAACAAACCACTGAAGCACATGGTCTGTTTTGCATACAGCAGCAGAGACGGAGCAGAGGCTCGGCTTCAATGCAAAAGCCTAATTTGCCGATCGCATGGAGTAAACTTGTGTGGTCTAGTAGTTAGAGGTCCGACTCGTAAGTTCCAAAGTTCGTGAGAGTTCTTGGGTTCGAATCTGGCACGGGGCGATTTTTTTTTCTTAATGTAAATTGCTTTTTTTTTATTTTTATACCATTTATTTTATTTTGTATTATTTCTTCGAATAGGGTAAATGGTATCTTACAGTCGCGCGCGCTCGACTGTAGCTTTCCTTACTTGTTTTATTTAACAATCGATACAAGATTAAAACTATTTCTGCTTTTATTTGTTCATTGATAGCAGTAGAGTTTATTGACCAAAGTAGTGCTGTTTTTGTGGTTTTTACTTGACTTATAACTTGACTTTTTCTTATCGATATCATATTTGATTTCTTACAAGACTTTTATTTTTTATAAATTATATGGGTTCAATTGAAGCTTGAGCTACAGTTTCGTATGTAGAGTGCAAACTGAACTTCAGCTAAGGTTTCTTGAGCGGAGCAACCCCGCGCAGCAACTGTACGCGCCACCCTCGCTGAGTGTTGCCAACATGACTGATATTTGCATGATGCTGATGGCCGCTAACTACGCCTGTCAAGTGGGATTTTGTGCGATTTTTCTTGCAGCGCGCGCGAGACCCGGCTCCATCGAACGGCCCGTGACCCCGCACCCCTGCTGGCCTGGACTGCCCTGGAGTGGGGACGGGGGGACGGGACGGGGGTGTGTTGAGCTGAGGGCAGAAGGTCGCTGTGGTGCTGCGAGTGGCGGCATGCATGCCGAAAATTGCGTTGTTTTGCGTGTAACCGCGCGTGGTAATCAAACACGCGGCAAGGCTCGAGGGGGGCAGGCGCAGCAGCAGCAGCAGCAGTGGGCGAAGGGAAGCTGCCGCGGAGGAAGGGGACTTTCACATGCCGTCGTCGTTCTCGCGCGCGCATTTTTTATAAATTTTACATACGCCCCGCGCATATGCTGCCGCAGGCTGGCGAACGATTCAATGAGTAGGGCAGAAGGGGGGAGTGTTGTGGTGCGAGGGCTGCTCGGCGGGGTGGGATTCGCGCGTCTTGCTGTTCGCAAATATGTTGCCAATTCGACGGCGCATTGACGTTTGCCTTTTGCCCGACGTCGTCGTCGTCGTCGCCGCCAGCTTCAGCTTCAGATCAACTTAAGTTGCTAACGAGCTGCGCGGCTTTTGCCCGCCGGCGCAGCATTAATAAAAAATTTCGCTTTTTTTTTTGGGTGTGGGTGCGGGGCCGCGGCTGCGACGCCCCACCGTAGGCCTTCAATACGTTTTCTTTTTTTGCTGTAATTTTTCAAATATTGTTCAATTTGCAAACGCGCGCTTAACGATGTGTGCGTAATTTAAGTGCCCTGCTCTGCCCGTCGATGCAGCCAGATCGACGGGGCGGTGTGGGCATGGGCGTGGCATGGCCTTTGAATTTTCACTTTGATGCTCCGCCGTCGCATTGTGCAATCGCTCGTGCCATCAATTGAAAATATGATTTAATTATTTTGATTAAACATTTTAATTGTATTGATAAAAGCGCACGATTTTTTCGCGAACATGAAACGAAACGCAAAGTGCAATCGGATAAGCACTCGTGCGAGAGCGATTCTACGGTGCAGGAGCGGGAGGCACCACAGCATATGGGGAGGCAGCTAAATCGACAGAGAGCACGCGCTTCAGCGAGAAGAAAGGGCACCGAGCTCAATTGCAAATGCTTGTTCAAATATTAAAAAAAAATATTAAATATTGTTTTTGAGATTCTTAGAACTTCAAAAAATATGTTTTTTGTAATTTTAAAAATGCCAAGTATTTTTGCAATATGTTTTTTAGCTTCCTAAAACATTAATATTTATTAACTTTTAAATTTCCTATACATTTTTTTCCTAAAAAAATACAAATACTTTTCTTTACTTTTAAATTTTAAATATTTTTCCAATGCATTTGTGAGCTTTTTTAAACTTTTAATAAACATTTGTTTTATCTTTTATACATTAAATATTTTTCGAGTACAATTTTTAGATTCCTAACAGAAATATAATATATCAAATATATGCTATACTAAATTTAAAGCTCTTGGTAATAATAAATAAATTGAAGTTTCTGCAAGTTTTTTTTTTTCAAAAATGTTGTTCAACACATGCCAAAATATATGATATTGCTTATTAATTATTTAACATTTATTTAATAATTAAATGTAGGCTTTGCAAAACTCAGAACTCATGCTTTTTTAAGTTGCAAATATTTTTAATAAAAAAAAAACATGTTTGAAATTCCAATTGTTTCAAACAATTTAATAATAATAAAACAAACACCGAAAATTGTGCTGCATACAATATATATTATATTTATTAAGTTTTTACTCTATATATATTTTTTCAAAGAGTAAATGTTAATTTTAGATAGTTAAAATTTGCATTCTATAACAAAAAAAAAAAAAAAATACAAATTATTTGAAGTTTTAATTTGTTTCAATGTTTCATTAAATAAACAAGTTTGGAAACTATCGATAAAAAATAGAATAAAATACTTTTTTTTTTAATTTGCTTAATGTTTTTTTAAGTGACTACTTTTCGCTGCATTTGAAGCTGCCTTGATGGACTATCAATTAGGCCCAATGCAGCCGCTAAGCAGCCGCCTTAGCCGCTCTGCCTCTCGCTCTGCCTTTGCTAACCCAACGCTGCATGCCCGTTTCCGCTTCCGGTGCTGCCGCTGCTGCTGATGGCACTGCTTGCCCGCTGCTCTCCCCTTGCTTAGTCCCCTCGGCGCGTATCTGGCGACCACTTAAATAGTTTTTATCATGTAATTACCGCCGCTGTCGTCCACCAGACGCAGCGTCCCATTCGCGCATCCTCAGCTCACATAACCCTTTGCCTTCAAACTTTCTCCCTCGCTCTCACTCTCTCCCGCTTTCTCTCTCTCTCTCTTCACACTCTCGGCAGCTTCCTTTGGCGCTGAACTTTTTCTGGCGGCGTCGTCGTCGGCGGCTTCCGTGATTTGTGCAAGCGACCGCTCTGGCAGCTGCCCCGGACATGGACCCGCACATGAGTCGCAAATGGTTGGGTGGCAACCGGGCGTAAGGGGGCGGCGGAGGACGGTGCCTGGGCGTGGCCCAACTTGCCCATTGCGTGTATTACAATAATTTTTAATTACCGGCGTAAACGTAATTATGAATTTTTATTTCGCATTCGCGTTCGCATTTCGCATGCTGCTGTAATTTTTCGTATCCCTGCCCGCTGCCCGCTGCCCCCCTGCCCACTGCCTGCCCGCTTCGCTTTGGCCTTTTTGTTTGGCATCGTTTGGTGGCCGTTTTGCTCTGCGTTCCATTCCGTTCCGTTCTGCATTTTTTTTTTTTTTTTTATTTTTATTTCTTTCTTTCTTTTTTTGTAGTTGTCGCTGGCGCTGATCCGGTTCGCGATATGCACAAAGGCTTCACAGTTCGTTGAGGCGGCAGGGCGGGCGGCGAGTTGGGATTGGGCTGGGATTCGGGCTTGGGCTTGGGCTGGGATTGGGGCCTGGGCTGTGCCTGCTGCCTGTCGCCTTGTGCATGTGTCACTTGGCCAGATTTCCTTTCTTAGAACTGCACAGGGAGGAGGAGAAGCTGCTGAGGGAACGAGCGCCTGGGCCAGCGCTGTGCACGCAATTATCACAAGTGACGTGGAGCGGATATGCTGCCATCGTCGTCGTCGTCGTCGTCGTCGTCGCTGGCGAATAAAACAATAAGTGCTGCATGCTTTCAGGCGTCGGGCAGTCAAATGACGCTAGGTGTGTGCCTCTGTGTGTGTGTGTGTGTGTTGGGTGGCAGCATAAGATTTTTATGGTTGCCCGCAGCGCTGGGCGCGCTCATTACGCCGACTGCGGGTCGACGGCGCCAGCGCCAGTGCCAGCATCAGCCTCAGCCTCAGCTCATCAGCCTTAACCCTTTTCCGCCTTTTGGCCCCGACGCGGGCAGGCGGCGGCATTTCCACCCGCAGCTTTCCATCTTGGCGGCGCGCGCTTTTTGTAGTTTAAGCTGCTGCCAGTTGTTGTTGCTGTTGTTGTTGTTGCTGTTGTTGTTGCTGCTGCTGTTGTTGTTGCTGCTGCTGCAGCGTTGCATTTTTAGCTTCTTCATTGCGCTTAAGGACTTTTGACTTTTGTTTTATTAGTTGTGAACCCGCGACCTGTTCCCCTGCCCGCAACCACCTCCCCGCCCCCACCCACTCGCAGTTATTTAAGCATTTGCCATGGCTGCTCGCAGTGCAACTTGGCTGCCCCCTGCCCCCCTCAGCACACACTCTTTGCTTCGCGTTCGCCGCACTTCTTGCCCGCCGCTCCGCTTCCTCTAGTTCTGCTGTGTGTGTGTATGTGTTGTTGTGTTTTTTCTGCCCTCTCGTTTTTTTTTTTGTGCTCTCTCTCTTTCTCTCTGTTTCTCTGTCTCTGTACTATTTCTCATATTTTTAATTTCTGCACTTTGTCCCTATTTATCCTGGCGTTGGCAGTTTTTAATTTCTCTGCTTTTCCGGTGCAAAGTTAATGAATAATTGTGCGCACTTTTGCGGCAAACGGCGAAGGCGACGGCGACGGCAACGCAGACGCCGACGCCGACGACGGCGACGAGGGCGACGGCGTTGGCGATGGAGAAGGCAAAGGCGACATTCCCACTGTGTGTTGACGCCATTTTTATAGAGCCTCGCGTATGACAGGGAACTGCAGCGGAGCAGAGCGAGGGAAAGCGACGAGAGATTGAGTAAGAGACCGAGAGATAGAGAGTAGGAGGCAGAAAGAGAGAGGGAGACGAAGGCAGGGAGGCATGGAGGCTTGGAGGCAGCGGCAGCAGCTCGGGAGTGGCTCGGTGAATAGCGCAAAGTGTGATTGCATCCGGCGCCTTAATGAGTTCTTGATTTAATTCTTTTTCCAGCTGCGTTTCGTTTGGCTTCATTCTATTTCTCTTTTCCTTCAGCCAGCTTTATTTCCTTCTTTCTGCTCTTTTTTTTAACCTCCTGCACTCTCTGCCTCTCTCTTTCCCTTCTCGTCTCTAGTGCGACTGCTTCAGCTGAGCTGACGTTGATTTCTTGCCATTTGCAGGGTCCAGCGCCAATGTCGCCTCTGCCTGTCGGTGTCATTGTGACTGCAACTGGAGATTGCTTGACGTTTCAGTTCTCAGTGGATGCCTTCTCATCTCTCTCTCTCCCACTCTCTTCATACTTCCAGCGGGTGTTGAGTGGCCACAACGGAAGCGGAAATAAGCAGAATGTCGAAAGATGGAGAAATCGAAGTGGCATCATGTATTTATTGGAGATAGAGATATGAGATAAGAGATAAGATGTAAGAGATAGGAATTAGGGGGTAGGAGGTAGGAGGTAGGAGGTAGGAGGTAGGAGGTAGGAGGTAGGAGGTAGGAGGTAGGAGATAGGAGCTAGGAGCTAGGAGCTAGGAGCTAGGAGCTAGGAGCTAGGAGCTAGGAGCTAGGAGCTAGGAGCTAGGAGCTAGGAGCTAGGAGCTAGGAGCTAGGAGCTAGGAGCTAGGAGCTAGGAGCTAGGAGCTAGGAGCTAGGAGCTAGGAGCTAGGAGCTAGGAGCTAGGAGCTAGGAGCTAGGAGCTAGGAGCTAGGAGCTAGGAGCTAGGAGCTAGGAGATAGGAGATAGGAGGTAGGAGATAGGAGATAGGAGATAGGAGATAGGAGATAGGAGATAGGAGATAGGAGATAGGAGATAGGAGATAGGAGATAGGAGATAGGAGATAGGAGATATGAGATAGGAGATAGGAGATAGGAGATAGGAGATAGGAGATAGGAGATAGGAGATAGGAGATAGGAGATAGGAGAAAGGAGAAAGGAGAAAGGAGAAAGGAGAAAGGAGAAAGGAGAAAGGAGAAAGGAGAAAGGAGATAGGAGAAAGGAAATAGGAGATAGGAGGTATAGGAAAGAAGATAGCAGATAGGAGACAGGACCCAGGAGACGGGAGACAGGAGACAGGAGGAAGGAGATGGGAGACAGTAGACAGTAGATAGTAGATGCGAGATAGCAGATGGGAGATGGGAGATTGGAGATAACAGATGAAGAAGGAGCTAGAAGATCAGTCTAATCCCTTACAGAGTAGATTAAATGACGCCAATGCTGGATCACTCCGGACTTCTCTTCCCTCTTACTTATCACCCTGCTCAGTCGCCCATCGCCATGTCGAACTTTCCGACTCTATTGACACTAATTTGTTGTCAATGAAGTACGAAATGACGAGTTAGCTACAACTCAAGTGGCGCCCCGCGAAAGTGCGTGACCAACAACAGGACGGCGCAGGGCCGAGTGGACAAGCGGACGAGGGGACAATGGAACAAGGGGACAATGGAGAGCGGCGACAAAAAGGCAAGGCAACAAACGAAATCAAACTGAAGTGCCAAAACGACAACAAATGAAAATGCCAAACAACGTTGGCAGAAAAGAAAGAAAGCAGCAGGAGCTGGAGCAGGAGCTGCTGTGAAGCGGGACTTAACCAGGAGCATAAGGCAGGCAGGCAGGCAGGCAGCTGGCAGCAAAGCCGATGCGTAATCAAAGTGCCAGCGGACCTGGCAGCAGGGAGCAGAGACCCACGGGCCAGACGACGCCAGCATCCTCGACATTGTCGTCATCATCTTAGGTGTGCGGCTCCAGCGGATCAGCAACAGTCCGTGTCTGTGCGCTGGCCGAGGGCCCACAAGCAGGAGAGCACAAGAGCTGCAGAGCAGGAGCGCAGCGAGGGTTTGGGCCCGTCTGCATTTCAGTTCAGAGACGTCCTTTGCCTCGACTCGCCGCCGTCGCCGTCGCCGTCGCCAGCCTGTCAGACACAATGAGCATCATTGTGTTTTAAGTGCGTTTGTTGTGTTCTCTTCGAGTCCCTCTCCCTCTCTCTCTCTCTCTCTCTCTCTTGCTCTCTCTCTGTCTCTCTGTCCAGGCGGGTTGTTTATTTATTCTTTTTCTTGTCCCCCGTTCTAGTGCTCGCTGTCCGTTCGCCTGTCCGTTTGTCAGCTACATTTTTGGCATTGGTTTGCCATGTATTTCCGTTTGCCGTATTGTCTCACAGCTCTCGTCTGCTCTTTTTTGGGTCTCTGCAAGAAAGTGGCCAGCGACGCCGTGTCTCGTGTCTCGTGTCTCCTGCTGCTTCAGCTGCCGCTTCCACTCCCCCCTCTGCTCCTGCCAGTGCCAATGAAAAGCGTTTTCAAATTAATTGATTAAAGTCCATTACAAGTTGCTCTCTCTCTCGCCGGCGCTCGGGCGACATCCGAAATGACAGTGGCAATTGTATGAGAAATGACTGCAAAGGACTCGCACTGGACTCGCTTTGTCTTCAGTTCCGTGTCGTACTTCAACTGAGAACTATCAGCTCTGTGGGCAGTTTCAGGCTGCCTGCAGCTGAAACTGGAACTGGGATTGGAGTCTGGTAGGGGGAATGGAGCGCATATGGCGAGGTTCATTGATTTTGTGGGTTGTACAGCGTAATCGAAACTGATTCAAAGAACCGCAGTAGACTAAGTTATAATTACTTGAGCTGATGCTTATTTATTAAGCTGTAAGCTGTATAAATATTCATCATATTAAAATATTAGTCTAAAATTCACAAAATATTTCCAAGCTGAATTTAAACATTACAAAAGTGAAACCGGATTGAAATCAGAATCTTCATAATTAATTTAAAATTATGTGTATTTATTTATTTATTTTTATATTATTTAATATTTATTATTATTATTATATTATTTAATAATTTGCTGAAACTTGTTCCGAATCCCACTAAGCTCTTTAAATATCCCAACAATTAATTGCGCTTTTATCCACTGTTTATCAGTTCTCAGTTCAATAACTTGTTCAGCTTCCCAGACAGACGAGCGCTGCCTGCAGGGCGAAAACTTTCCCATCGTAGTTTCGACTTGTGATTTGCCTTGCGCCTAATGAATTCCAGTGCTTCGGCTTCACTTACCTTGCGAGCTGCTGTCCTGCATCCTTAAGTAGCTGCCCAGACACACACACAGAGAGCTAGAGCAGTTGCTCTGCACAGGGATCTACCCACAACACGTTAGGCAAGTCGAGTTGAGTTTTATTTATGTTCGGCTAGCCAAAAGAATGTCCTGGCAATTTCTCAAGGAGTCTACGCTCCAGCTAGGCCTGCGCCGCTCTTCCCCTTCAGGAAGTGGAGCGAGCGCACAAATCAAACTTGTAAATTAGCAATACTCATTGACAAATATTTCATTCAGACAGAGAGAGAGACAGAGAGAGAGAGAGAGAGTGAGAGAGACATGCTGTCTGTCAGTCTGTGAGTCAGTCTCGGAGTCAGTCATTCCATCAGTTTGCCAGTCAGTCAGTGGCTCGCCCGCTCTGCTGGCTGTTCACTTCCTGCCAAACATTTCAGCTCGCTGCTGCCTTCTCGCTCCGGCACTCGGCAATATTTCAAACACGAACTTTGCGCGCCAAAGATTAATTAACTTATGTCAAAGTAATTTTCAACGTTCGTTAAGGCGACACGAGACCCACGACGAGTCCGCCCCTGGACGATGTCGCCCCCCGCTCCGCACGGCCCTGCCAAATTGATTGTCAGTCATTCAAAGACATTTTTTCTTATTTCGGCCAAAGATATTGGCCTTTAATGGGGGTTGCGGCTTACGCTAGGTCACACTGTCAGACTGTCCTGGTCTGTCTTGAATATTGTTAGTTATTTGCTGGGGCCCAGCAGCGGAGTAGGGGCAGTGGGAGGACAGCGTCGACACAGTCAATAAGTAAATAAATGAATGTAATTACAAGCTAAATAAACACCAATGCGATTAATGGCTCAACTGCGTGTGTGTGTGTGTGTGTGTGTGTGTGTGGGAGAGTGTAGTGCTGTGTGTGGGAGTGCTCCAGTGTGCTGCTTAAAGACAGGCTTTAAGGCATGCGTCAGTTGGCGGCATCAAAAGCATTTCTTGCGCCCAAAAGCAGGCAACGGTTTTTTTTCTTAGCTCCTGCGAATGGACAAAAATGCTAAGAAGTCGCGGCCGCAGCTTTTGCATAAAGTAGAAATTTACACATTCTTAGCAAAATAAATACAGAGCTAAAAAGAAACGCACAACAAAAAGAGATGTGAAGAGGAAGCTGGAGAGGCAGCAGCAGCAGCAACAGCAGCAGGGGAACAAAACATCATGCATATTTCGCGCAGAAAAAAAAAAAAATAGCCACACACATACAGCGAACGAGTAAGGAACTTAAGAGCGAAATTCTTATAATTTTTACACATGCCCCTTGCACCTTGCTCTCACGTACCCATCCCCGTCACCATGCTGCCACCTCTGCAGAGCCCTTCCCAGCAGCATATTACTGTCCTGTAAGCGACGACGTTTTTTCTCAAAAGGCTTAACAAAAAATGCTTTTTAACATTCGCGGGTGTCCCGAACTGAAGATGAGTAGGTGGAGGCGTGCCATGGGTATGGGCAGTGGGGGATTTCGGGTACCCTTTTGGGCGGCTTTGAAGAACTGCGCGCGGAAAAAGATTTTTAGCTCGTCATTTATGCGTTTATCTGCGTTTTGTAGCGAGTTTGCTGCTGGCAGCTGCTTCTTTGTACTATGTGTGTGTGTATGTGTATGAGGGAATATGAGTTTGTGTGTGTGTGAGTTTGAGTCTGTTTGCGTGAGTTGTGTGCAAGAGCTTCGGCATTTGCAGGCATAAATAATAAATAAAATCTGTCGAAAATTATAGCTAGTTTTAAAAAGAAACTGCACAAAATACCGACGACTGAAAATCTATTAGGAAAATAGGAAAAAATAAATAAAAAAAGGATAATATAAATTATAGTAAAAATTCAGTAGTTTGAGTAAGTATATAACTATGAATATATTCGAAGCTATATTATGCACTTCATTCCAGAATTAATTGAATTATTTAATATGAGCTGACAATTTCCATAATTTTTATAAAGAAAAAAAAAATGTTTCAAATTTGTTGGATAATAAAAAAGTAAATAAAAGCAATTTAAATAGCATTCAAAAGCTCTAGCGAATGGTATTGTGGAAAGGATTTAGCCACAGAGAAAAATCTGTCTGAGATCTATAAAAATTTGTCGTTGAATGAAAATTAAAATACAATAAAAAAAACTTGTAATATCCTGTGAAAATGTGTAATGACAATTTTTAGAAATCAAACACATTTTTAGTACATATAAAAATTTAATTAAAAGCAATACTAGACTCATTGCTTATTTTGATTTTCTAATGACTGCACAAACTCCCTTAGAGTTTGAAATCTAGCGAATATTATTGTTGGGTTTTTAAAGAGTTTAACCACAGAGAAAGTACTAGAAGTAAATACTATCTAGATGAATTCTGCTTAAAGCTAGTTTCAATTAAAAATAAAAGACTGTGGAAATCTGTGATATCTACTGAAATTGTAAAAGAATTTGCAGTAAAATTTGCAGTGAAAATTAGAATACAAATCATAAAAAATAATAAAATTAAAAATAAAAATAAATAACACCAACTCAATTAGATTTTGAATTCTAGCGAGTAATATTGTAGAGTTTTGAAAGGGCTCAATCATAATAAAAATCTGAGATCTAGAAAAGTGCATAGTTAAATCAATGAAAAATAGAAATAAAAATAAACTAAAGCTGAGTAAATCCGAAAAAGGTGTTGTTGAATACACTTAAAAATAAATTGAATAACTTGTGAAAATTTAATATTTTGAAAAACACATTATGCATTAAAAACTCAGAAGAACTTTCTCAGTGCTGGCACTTAGTATGCCCTGCAGTTGGGCCCGAAAATAGTACAACTGTAGATGCCGGAAGGCTAAGAGCAGCTCAGACTGGGACTCTGCCTGCAGTTGGGCTAGCAGATAGCAGAGAGAGAGAGAGAGAGAGGGAAGAAGAGAGTATGAGGCGCACATGTGCGAACGCTTGCAAATCTTTTCTTCTGGCTGTGAAAGCACAGTTTAACTCTGCAGCAGGAGAAGGAGGCGGAGTCTGCCCCGCAAAGTGGCAAAGAAAAATACGCGAAAATTATATTTAAGATGACATTTTATTTGGCTCGGCAGGCGATTTGCTTGCCGGCCTGCGGTTGTGCACAGTGCGTGTGTGTGTGTGTGTGTGTGAAAGAGTGTACAGTGTGTGTGTGTGTATGGCGTGTGTGTGTTGTGCTGTGTCTTGTGCCTGCTAACCTGTTCGCCGGCTTTGTTTACCGGACTGTTTTGTCTTGTCTGTTTGCCATTGTCTCCGCTCGCGGCCGGGCAAAAAGAACGCCGGCCAATTAGCCATGGGGCAACCTCTGCAAGCTGAACCGCTCCTGAGCCTGGCCCCCAGCGCACTTGTGAGGCTCGGGAAGACGCGGTCCTTAATTAGGACTGTTTATGTGCAGCTTTTGCGTGGAAGCTGCAAAAGCTGCGAAAGCCTTTGCTGCAGCTGCACTAAGCCGCATCTTGGCGCTGATTCACACACACACACACACACATAGTACACACACATACACGCTTAGACTCACACTCGCCTTGCAGTTCGAGTTACAGTTACATTTGGCAGCAGAAAGGCTTCTCGGGCTGCTTTTTAATTAACATTTAACACGTTTGGCAAGCCTGAGCCCCTTCCCCTTCCCCTTCTCAGCCCCCCTGCCCCCTGCCACCATGCATGACATACATCAAAAGCGAGCCTGGACTGTCGGACAGCAGCAGCAGCTCAGCTTAGCAGAGAGAGGGCCAACACGACAGGTAACTGTAACTGTGGCCAGCAACGGGGCGCAGGGGCGTGGCTGGCATTACACGCGTTAATTTCATTAAAATTAAACACATGCACGGCCAAAAACAAAGGGCGGCCGCTCTTTTTTTCCCTCTAAGTAGCTGCCGACGTCATATAAAAATAACATTAGCTTGTCCTGCCCGGGCATAAGTCGGGGTGAGGGGTGAGGGGCGGCAGCGGGCAAATGATGCTGCATTCGGCTCTAATGTATCCACTTTGCTTGTCCGTCTGTGTTTTTTTTTTATCTCTTTCTCTCTTTTTTTTGGCCCGCACGTCGAGCCGACAATGAGCTGCTGCGTTCTACGTGTGCAGCGCTGTGGTGCCACTGGCCCCCCCTGCCACAACTGAAGTGCAAGCTGCTCCTCTGCCACGCCTCTGCGCAGACTGTGCTTTTTGTCAAACGCTTCTGTCTGCGAGTGTCAAACGTGCGCTGCATACTTTTAGGCGCGTTTTTTATGCGCCTGCAAACAGTAACAGCAACAGCAACCGAAATAGAAACCTCAACTTCAGACTCTCTGCATTTCGAATGGGCACAGCGGATTTACATTGGCCTAGGCTGCTCGACTGACCCCTTCCCAGCTGCGCCCCAGCTCGAGTGCCCACCGAGTGCAGCTCTACCTATTTGTACCATATATAACTGTAACTCTTTCTATATCAATTGCACTGAGAGATTGGCTCTAAGTGTATTTAACAGCTATCAAAAGATTCCTGCGTATGGTTTTGCCAGCATCTGCGCATTTTCTCAGAAAACTCTCATGCCTGATACCTAAAATAATTGGTCATATGCTGCTTCACTTGCCTTCTCATGCAGATCTCTGTAATTACTGCAGCTACATAGCTTAAACTTGGCAGATAGGCTGCTTGATACCCTGTAAGTATTCATTTTTATATTTATTTTATTTTTCCGTTTACTTCGAAGAGTTTCGCAAAAAGTTATTTAAAAATTAACTGAAGTAACTGTTTGCCATTTCTGTACATTTAAAAAAAAACTGTGAACTTAAAAAAAAACATACTACTGTGGGCAAAAAGTAAGGTGAATATTTTTATAAAGCCAAAATTTTTTATTTATTCTCCTGAATCAATTTCATCCTCTTCAAAGCAATCCCCTCCCGATAAAATTCACTTATGCCAAGGTTTTTTCAAATCCTCGAAGCAGGCCAAATAGTCCTTTTCCGGTATAGCCATGAGCGCCCCCGCCGATTTTTCTTTTATCTCTTTAATCAGTCTCTTGAGTTTAGGAACAGTCCTGCCAACTCGAGAAAAAAAAAACTAGTTCGCCATCTTAAGCCCGCGAATTTTAAATTGAAAATTCACCTTACTTTTTGCCCACAGTAGTACATAATCTCATCAAATGAGTTATACAATAAACATATGGAAAAGTATTAGCTTTACGAGTGGGGAATAAACAGAAAAAATAATCATATTAGGATTGTGTAATAAAAATGTCGTTAAGTAATGATTGAAGAAATTCTGTTTGATTTATGAATTTGAAATGTTATCAACTCTTTCTAGGACTCTAACATGATTTGCTCAGCTAAAGCTTATTAAACTTTTCTAATATTGTTTTTAAAACTTCAAATTTTTTATCAAAAAAAAAAATAATAATCATATTATGATTCTGTTATTAAACTGGCGTTAAGTGATGATTGATGATCGAGTAATTAATCAATTTTACTGAATTCTATATACCATACTGTATATACAGATATATGGTACTTGTATGAAACTGGCGAAAAAGGTAAAAAAAATAATAATTTGGTGTAGCCTTTTTATAGCAAAATAATAAGTTCTAGATATTTAAATAATTGTTTACATAGGCTTAAAATTTCAGTTAATGAATCAACTTTAATCAGTTTGGTGTTTTTCTAAGCTCTCAATTTAAGTTTAATAAATCCAAATAAATAAATCTTTTTAGCGATTTCTTGCATACAAATCGAAGTTACTTCAACAAAATTCTAGCCTAAATTGATTAATTGATACAGTTTCAAATTATAATAAATTAATCCAATATAATATAATAAATAATAAAGTTAATACAATTTTTTTTATTAAAGTCCGCATGTAAAAAGATATTTTTAGTGCTCAACATATTCATTGCTACAGTTCAATGTTTACAGGGTATGCTAACGATAAACAGATGTTAAGTTGGCTATAAATGAAATTTAGAAGTGCACTGCTAAACTTTCTTAACAAATACAACTTTTCGCAAAGCATGTGCAGGGTATTTTTCAGTCAAGCATCACATTTAAAAGGTAATGCCTAATACGCCATGATTTCAATTTGACTTTATGATTTTTGTCTGCTAACTCTTTTCTTCTCTCTCCATACTACTCTCACACTCTCCGTCGTTTTCTCTCCCTCTCTCTCTCTCTCTCTGCTTTTCCCACCAGAAATCAAACAGCGAGAACAACAATAAAATAACTAAAACAATGAACGCCGCCAAATTTGGAGGCAGCTGTCAGATGCATTCGATAGTTTCTAACCCTCTGGCAGAGATCTGTGCACAGCCCCCTCTTCCGTCTACGCCACTGCCAACATTCAAACAACAAATAGAAAATTATGCTTCAATAAATTAATTTACCTATGTCTGTCGGGAATCGGTTGAGGGGGCTGGAGCAAAGGGTCCATTGGCTTTGAAAAGCAAAAGTTGATTTTACGAGTAGTTTTGCCAGTTTTGATTCGAATTGCGCGACGGGTGTATTAGTGTGTGTGTGTGTGAGTGCGAGTGTGTGCTCAAGTGAATGCGCGTGTGTGTTGCCATGTCTGCAATTGTATGTGTGTGTTTGTGTCTGTGTGGGCTGAAAAGGTGCGATTAATTGAAGAGCTGCCGACGTCCAACTGCGGGAAAAGCACTTGTGCAGCGCGTTAATTCAATAGCCCAGAGAGTATATATATACACACACACATCTATATATATATATATATATATATATATATACATATTTTATATATATTTTACACTCATGTGTGTGTGCGTATTAGTCCCTTTTTGGGCGGCATTTCGCCGGATAATAATAATCAGCGCGCTCCAACGCATGCCTGCTAGTTTTTTGTTTGCTTTAAAGCGGTCTGTCTGCGAGTGTGTGCGTGTGTGTATTTTCATTGATAATAAAAGGATAATAATAAAGTGCGCGTCGCGGCAAATATTTGGCTGGCGACTAGCCCACAGCATGACGGGACCCTGCCCCTTCCAGCTACCCTCAGACGGATGCTTTCATCTGGCGCGCCCAAAAGTATGCACTGCTAGTGAGAGTCTCCAGCTACATCTTGTCTCTGTGCGTGTGTGTGTGTGTGTGTGTGCGGCGAGTCCTTTGCAATTTATTGTTTTCGACATATTTGCGGCTGTTTATTTGGCGCGCGCACTCGCACATAACCTCATTGTGCCGCTAACTAACCTCACTTTCGGCCCTAAATTGATTAAACTTTCGATTCGCTGAAAGTTTCGCTGAGAATTGAATAGAGTCGAACTGTAGCTGCTTTCGAGTCTTATGCTACTTGCAAAGTTTCCCTTAGTTTTGTTTCGTTTTCATTTTTAGCTAAATTCGTGCGAGTTCGTGGGTTTTTGTTAGGTCTTTTGCTTGGGGCTTTTATAAATGTTTTCTAAATTGTCTTATTATTTTTTTTTAATGATTAATGGAACATATTCAATTAGGTTTCTAATTTCTTGCTTAAATATAGTAGTTATTTTACTTTACTATTTTCCAATTTGAATATTATGTATACGAGGTGTGTTCAAAAAGTAAGGTGACTTTGTATTTTCAAAAAAAAACTATTAATTTATTTATCAATATTTATGTTGTCCCCTTTAAAGTAATCCCCCTCAGATACAATACACTTATGCCAACGGTTTTTCCAATCCTCAAAGCACTTCCCATAAGCACTTTTCGGTATAGCCTTGAGCTCTTGCAGCGATGCAGTCTTTTTTCGGTCTTGGCTCGCCTGGGCTCTTCCATTGGGACGATTGGGCTTTGGTTTCGATATCATAACCATATACCCATGATTCGTCACCAGTTATGACCCTTTTGAGTAAATCTGGGTCGTCGTTGACGTCATTCAACAGCTCTTGAGCGATGCTCATGCGACGGTTCTTTTGGTCAAAATTCAGCAATTTCGGAACAAACTTCGCTGACACACGACTCATACCCAAAACGTTTGAAAAAATTTCATGGCACGAGCCAAGCGATATACCGACATCTTCAGCAACTTCTCTGATAGTGATTCGACGATTTTCCAAAACAATTTTCGTCACTGCTTGAACATTTTCATCAGTTGTTGACGTGCTTGGGCGTCCAGAGCGAGGCTGGTCATTGGCATCTTCCCGGCCATCTTGGAAGAGTTTGTACCACTTGTACACATTTTTTTTACTCAGAACAGTTTCACCGTATGCCACTGTCAACATTTCAAGTGTTTCAGAGCACTTAATTTTATTTTGTACACAAAATTTGATGCAAATCCTTTGATCCATATTTTTCGATAGCAAAAAATCGCCGAGCTCGCAAAATAAATTGTAACTTTACGCCTCTCACAACCAAACAAAAGAGGATGTTCCATTGAAACTTGGTACAGATGTTAGGGAAGAGTGTACCAATATAACAAAACAAAAAAATCGATAATCGAAAATATGTTGCCCGCGAAATTTGAAAAGTCACCTTACTTTTTGAACACACCTCGTATGTATACATAGTTTTTAATATTTTCTTACTTTAAGCTTGCTTATTTGTCCATTTTTCTATTTTTTAATAATTATTAAAATTTGTGTTGTTATGATTTTTGATATTTTCTTTTTGTTATATTTCTTACCTTATCAGTAATTTTTTTTCTTCAAAATGATATTGTGTTTTGTTGTCTCTGGCTTTTATTGCCAGTATAGACTCAAATTAATATTAAATTGAAATTAAAAATTAATCTAATATTTATTTTATTGAAAGTCATGAGGTCGAAACTTATATTTGGTACACACTCAAATTCATATAAATTTTAAGTTGAAAACTTATTTTATATAAATTATATCAAAAAGTCTTGAAGACAAAACAGAGTCAAATTAACATTAGATTAAAATTGAATATTAATTTAAATAGAATTTTTTAAAAAGTCTTGAAGTCAAAACTCTTATTTCCAGTACAGACTCAAACTAATATTAAATTGAAGTCGAAAATTAATTTAATATAAATTATATTAAAAAGTCTTGGAGTCAAAACAGACTCAAATTAATCTTAGATTTAAATAAAATATTAATTTAAATATATCAAAAATCTTATTTCCAGTACAGACTCAAACTAATATTAAATTGAAGTCGAAAATTAATTTAATATAAATTATATTAAATAGGCAAGAAGTCAAAACTCTTATTTACAGTACAGACTCAAAGTAACATTAAATTAAAATTGAACATTAATTTAAATAAATAATGTTGAAAGCCTTGAAGTCCAATATTTTACTTCCAGTACAGACTCGAATTAATATTAAAATAGGATCTAATCTTATTTATATTAAATTGAAAGCTATGATGACAGAACTGCAGTCATTCAAATGTTTTTATTTTTTTCGTTATTTTTGGAATTTTTTTATTTTATTATTCTTCTTCCTTTCAAAGAAAGTGGAGAATTGTTCGTTCTTATACCTTTCTGTTGCTTTAACTCGATTCTTCTCGCTGATTCTGCTGTCAGTCTTCTACAGTCCTGCTTGTCTTTTGCTTTCTCTTTTTCAGGTCTCTTACATGTGAGTTCTACTCTAGCCATGCCTCACTTGTTCTTCGCTTTCTTCACTCCCTTTCTACACTCTTCTCGCCCATGGGCAACTGTTCCGCATTGCAGATCTTGGGGCAGCTGACCTTTCGCTCGGCAGCGCCACGTCGCAAGTCGTGTGCCAGCCAAAGTGGCCAAATGTGGCAGTGGCAGAGGCACAATGAGCGCTTGCCACGCAGCGTGGCAGGAAGTGAACGCGCCGTTTGACAGTCGACAAACATAAATTAGCCAAAGTTGTATTTAAATCAAACGCGATTAGCATCTACAAGTGGCCCACGGCAATGAGTTTGACCCATTTTTGGCCAGGCTCAGGCTCAGGCTCAGGCTCAGTCTGGACTGCTCTGCTGCCCCCCTGCTCCTCCTGACCACCCCCCCCCCCCCCTGCTGTTTTGCCTATCGCAGATGCACACTTTTGGGCCGGGCCAACATCTATCATCAGCGCCAGCGTCCATTTATGACAAATTGATAATCGTTTACAAGCTGCAAGTTGCCAGTGGCCAGTTGCAAGTTGCCTGCTGCCTGCTGCCTGCTGCATGTCTGGGGCACGCACCACAAGCACTTGCCCCGCGCCTGCTCTCGGCTTGGCCGCCTGCCGCATTTGCATACAATGGTACAACGCACTTGTCGCAAGACTCTTGATCGCCGCGCGATAAGCTGCAACCAAGCTGCAAGCTGCAGCTTGGCGGCGCAGCAGTGAGGCTGCAGCTGAATGCGCATCGAGTGCACTCATTACTTCACTCAATCACGCACTCAAGCATGCACTCGCACTCGCACTCGCTGCAGCTGCCGGACGCCATTTGCTTTCGATCAATCGCCGTTCGCTTGCTGGCCCTGCCCCCTTGCCACGTGTGTGCGTGTGTGTGTGAGTGTTACTCTCCCCCGTGCAGCTCTCACTCACTCGTACTCACACTCACACTCAGCGCTGCGCTCGCTCAGCCACTCACGCAGCCCGCATTGAGAGGAAAGCGGCGCGTGTTTCGAGCGTCTTTTGAGTGCGGCTTGCGTGCGCCTTTCGAACTACTCGAGTTCGAAACACTTCCCCGTTTTCGAAATGACACGCTGCGCTGGCGGGGAAGGCGTGCTGCCTTGAGTGCGCTCACAGCCGGTGACTGGTTTGCGAGCCAATTGAGCGCTTACTCAACGCGCGCGTGAGACTCACTCACTCGGGCATTTCCCCTGCTGCGGTGTTGCTCGTGTGCCAGACATAATTCGATTTATTTGATAGTTTGCAGTTGTTTATTTATTTGTTGACGTTTTTATTTTAATAATACATATTATATATTTTGTAAAAGTATTATTTTTATTTTCTGTTTAATATTTATACACTATTAAAATTAATAAAATAATTTATTTTACTTACATATGATATTCTTCAAACTGTGTTTATGTTAATAAAATAATTTACTTGTATATTTTTGATACATTGAAAATGTATTTTAATTCAATAACTTATTTTTCATATATAATTAAATAACATTTTGTCTTATTGCTATATTTATATCTGTACATTATCGGTTTTTATTTATTTCGCTTTTTTATCTAATTTGTGATAATTGACAATTTGCATTATATTATCTTATGTTGCATTATTTAAAGTGCATTCTTTTAATTCATTAAACTTTAAAATTTCATAAATTTTCATTATTATCATATAACATTTTAATTTTATAAAAATTTTGTATTCTACTGGTTGATTTATATTTTGATTTATTAAAAATCGTTTATTCAACCAATTCATTTTGTATACTATTTTATTAACATATATTTTTAATCTACTAATTCAGTTAATATTTAAATTTTATGAATCACTTGTATTGTGCTAATTCATTTCATATTTTTATTTATTAAAAAAATAATTTACTACTTACAGGATATAAAAACTTTTTACTTTTCTAGTTCATCATTTATTCTAATAATTGATTTAATATTCTAGCTTAAAATATGTTCATTCTTGTAAATCAATTAATATTTTAATCTTATGCATCACATGTATTGTACCAATTCATTTAATATTTTTATTTATTGCTTTCAACAAATTTATTTATAATAGTATTTAAATCTTGTAAAACGTTTTTACTCTACCAATTCATTTATTACTATAATTTATTGAAATTTCGTTTTTATACCTATTCAGTTAATCTTTTAATAGTATAAAAACTTGTTACTCTACTAGCTCATTTAATATTTTAATTTCATAACAAATGTTTTTTCTACCAATTCACTTAATATTTTCCATTCTCATATTTCCTTTAATTATTGAATTTGATAACAAGTTTTTATTCTACTAATTTTTTAATTAATTTTAATTGTATATACAAAAATTAAAAGTTTTTATTCTAGTGTGTTTAATTAGTTTTTATTTATCAAATTCATTACATAGTATAATATTTTTTTTCAGTATTTATTGATTACCATTACTATTATTACATTTCATTTTAAATAATCTTGTATTCTTTGCTAATTTTTGTCAATACTTATTTTAGTATTTTACTTTGGTAATATATTAATTTTTATTGCAACAATTTCTCGTTAAGAAATAAATCAAATATACTCAGATACAGTTCATACAACTTCAACTAAAAACGACCCCTGCCGTCCAGTAGCTACAACAAACTCTGCTGTGGCACTGCTGCAATTCGATGCCTCATGGAGTGCAGCTCTGTCCCCCCTGCCAGCCCTCATCGCCAGCGTCTAATGAGCTACGCGCGACTTGTTGAGCTGCGTTCACTTTGGAAAATGATTGCAAAATGATTACGCGCAGTTCGCTTGGCCAGCTGCAGGGCATGGGCTTGGCAGCAGGGGGGGAGGAGGCTGGGCAGGCATTGCAGGTCATAATTTCGTTGTCAATTGTCGCCGCAGCAAACAAAAGTTCATTAGGGGCAGGACTCAGAGTGGCGTCCGTGGCACACATATGCATGCCGCCGGCCAAGGACACAAGCTGACCGGCATCAGGGGGGGCAGCAGCAGGGGGAAGCCAAGAGCCGGAGCAGTGCAGCTTGGCAACGCACAGTGGGCAGAGGAGCGAGCAACGTAGACCGCGGACCGAGGACAGTGGACGGCGACGCGACACAAAATGTCAGCGGCATCATTTGTCAAAACAAACTTTTTGACGTCGTCGCGTCGCAGCGAAAGTGCGTGCCACGCCCCCGCCCTCGCGCCGCACTCCAACAGCAGCTCCAGTTGTTGCTCTCTATCTGCCACGCCCCCGCCCCAAACTCGCTTGCACTCGTTGTGTCTGCAGACCAAACAACAACAACAACAGCAACAGCAAGCGAATGCCTCATGCATGACCGCCTTATGCCGCATGCCCCGTGCCCCGTGCCCCCGTGCCCCCGTGCCCCCTGCCACCGAGCGTCACTTGCCTCACGCCTGCCCAGCGCGATGTTTATCATTATTATCGCGAGTCGCGACTCGCGTCCAGCGCACGAGCCCAAATCGTCCTCATCCGCGGCCTCGCATAACGCGCTGTGTGTACCTTGGTCCCTGCCCCCCACACTCTACACCCTGCCACGCCTACTCCGTCATTGTCTGCGAGCCTGCTGCCAGTGTCACACACTTGCCACTTGCCACTTGCCACAGAGTTAATCAACTTGTTGCCTGGCATCATTGCGTGTCTTTACATTTTGTCAAGGGATTCCACATCGAACTGATTGAACTATATACGATATATATATATATGTATATATATATATATATAAATATATATATATATATATCTCGCGATCTCGCGAGCATATAGCCAACGTCTGTCTGTAGCCCTAAAATAACTCTATTTTCATTTTGCTGTACCGAGAATATACTTTATTTTTATACAAACTTATATATTCTCGTTCAATATCAACTGCCGCGTCGATCTAGGGGTATAGATTATTAGATTTGTTGTAGAGCCACTGCTCTAAAACTCTACAAGTTTCTACAAGTCGTAAAGCGAGGCAATATATAAATTATATATATATATTTATATATATATATATATATATATATATAGATATATAATATATTATATATATCTACTACTGTGGGCAAAAAGTAAGGTGAATATTTTTGTAAAGTCAAAATTCTTTATTTATTCTCCTAAATCAATTTCTTCCCCTTCAAAGTAATCCCCTCCCGATAAAATACACTTATGCCAACGTTTTTTCAAATCCTCAAAATTGGCCAAATAGTCCCTTTCCGGTATAGCCATGAGCCTCGTCGATTCCGCTATTATCTCTTCAATCGACTCGAAACGCGTTCCCCGGACTGGTCTCTTGAGTTTTGGAAATAGCCAGAAGTCACACAGAGCCAAATCAGGAGAATACGGTGGCTTTGGGACGATATGCGTCGAATTGTTGGCGAAATGGTCACGAAGAACGAGTGCAGTGTGCGACGTTTTTGGTACCAAACGAGATTTGACTTTTCGTGGCCCAAACGGTCTTTCAAAATGGTTTTCACAGATCCTTCTGATATTGCGATCATATCAGTGAGGTCTCTAATAGTCAACCGACGATTTTCGAGCACTAATTCCTTCACTTCATTGTCCGGAGCGCTCCAAGTCATCAACACGTTCCCGACCCTCTTTGAAGTCTTTGTACCACTTATAAACATTTTTCTGGGACATGGTAAAATCCCCAAAGGCCTTCCGCAACATCCTCAACGTTCCGCAGCCGAAATTTCATTCCGCAAACAAAATTTGATGGCACTTCTCTGCTCAATTAAATCAGACATTGTAAAAATCGCCAATTGCACTCTTGATCGTTTGGTAAACACAAGCGTAAATATAGTACTCATACTGACATTGGCATGAAATTCCCGCCAAATGCCATCAACAGTCCTGCCAACTAGAGGAAAAAAGAACTAGTTCGCCATCTCAAGCCCGCGAATTTTAAATTGAAAATTCACCTTACTTTTTGCCCACAGTAGTATAACATTACTGCAGTTGCAGAATACTTTTGATTTCGCGAAAACGCTCTAGTAGCTCTTGCCCACTGAATCCCCCTCATAATACCTCCAAATTCAGGGTCTTGAGTTGATCAAGTTGATGGCAAGCTTACACACACACACACACACAATCAGACGCACTTACACGGACACTCGACCACAGTCGCACATGCCGCTGACTGTCGCATGCCACATGGACATGCCCCATGCCGCACAGCTGCCTGCCTGCCGCGGCTGTTGTTGTGTGTGTGTGTTTTGTGTGTTGATTTTTGGTCGCGTTTTTTGCGGCCAAGCGGCCAATGTCGACATATTAGCGGTTTCCGTGGCCGATTATTGGGAAGCCCAGTTGATTTGGGTGCCCCACTGGACGCGTCTATTAATTTGCCCTTGCCCGGGCGGGGGCAGAGCAAGGCCTTACCCTACCTATTGCTTTTTTTTATTTTGTTTCATTTCATTTCATAATTACAACGCAAAAAACTCTCTCCGAATGTGACAAGCCAGCCAAAGGGGGGGGGGGAGGGGCAGGTAGCGGTAGGGGGCGTGCACCGCCCACCGGAAGCTGCCAACAGTGCGCAGAGTTGCGCCCAATGCACAGCGCAAGGAGGAAGTAGCGTGAAGCTGGGCGCGCGGAGTGGGCAGCTCGGGGCTGTCCACTTGTGCAAATTATTGTGAAATATACAGCAGCAGCGAGACACACACACACACACACACACACACACATACACTGGCTCAAAGCGTTGCAGACTTTTCAAAATGAAGTCATCGAGGCGCTGAGAGACACAAACTACAACTGTGTGTATGTGTGTGAGTGTGTGTGTGTGTGTGTGTGTGTGTGCTGCATGGAACCCTTAATTAAATAAATTCAATATGCGCAACGGGCGGCAGTCCCAAACTCCCTGCCACTGCCAACCCCCCTGCCCCCGCCCCTACCCGCTGGACAACTACAAAATTATATGGCGAAAATGTTCCGTTGGAAATCGTCATGGATTTTAATATTTAAAAGCGTTTTCAAAAACTGTCCACCAGACAGTGAGAGAGCGAGTGAGTGTGTGTGTGAGTGGAATAGAGAGGCTAGCGGGGGGGCAAGGGCAGCGAATGAACCGTTGAGACTGCCGAGCAGAACGTGAGGCTGACCAGAAAGTGCCGCAGTTCAGAGGCCAAACGCATCGACTGCGCCCTCGACCATGTCCCACAAGCACAGCATAGCACAAACCAAAAGGCACAGCATCCCTTTACCCTATCCTACACCCCTTACCCCTCCCCCCCGTCGAACATTACCCCCTTCCAGCTGACATGAACATTTGCCTAGCCCTGACCAGGCCAAGCTGGCCAGGCCAACCCGTTCGACAGCGGCAACATTTTGATAAGCGTCCACAGACTGGACATAGTTGTGCCATGCCCCTTCCCTTACCACCCTAAGCCCTCCCCCCCCCACTCTCACTGTAGTCGCCAAAAAGGGATATTATTTAATGAGGTAAACTTAAAGCGTTGGGCGCCTCCACGACACCAAATTGAGTTGACCTGCTTCGATGTGTGTGTGTGTGTGTAGGGGGGGGTAGCAGTGGTGTGCGTGTGTGTTACTGCATAGTTTTTGGCGCAAACTGCGCTACGTCTGCGACTCGCTTGGCTTGCATATTCAATTGAAAGCGAAGGCAGGCCAGACCCAATCCCAACTCTGTCGCTGCCACGCCCCCTTTTATGGGGTCAGGCGTGTGCATGATTAAAAATTCAACACCCGAAACGAATGTGGAATTGAACGGCAAATTAAATGAGCACTCAAACGGGTAGCCCGAGCGTCGGACAAACGGACAAACGGACAACCGGAACTCTTGAAGTCGAGACGGGGCCCGAGACTAACTGCTCTTCTCTCGCTCTTGCTCTCTCTCTCTTTCTCTCTCTCTCTCTCTCTCTCGCTGTACGTGCCAACAATTTCGTTTAACGAACTTCAATATTGGACTTTGCATTCATAATTGCGAGTACCAATTACAGCTATATTCACACACACACATACGCATGCAGACACATTCAAGCTCACACACGAGCAGCTTCTAGCAATACATACATACTTTCTAGGTAGTTGGAACTGTGAGTGAACTAGTTCTTAATCAATTGAACGCACAGCGAGTGGAACTAGGAGGTAGCAGAGGAGAGTAAAGTAGCAGAGGTTTGGATGGGGGTTTTGTGAGAGGTATGGTGAGAAGGCTGTAGAGAGCAAAGGAGAGAGCTACAAAATAGCTGCCGGAGAAGAAAGAAAGAGTTGCAGTCACGGAAAGCTAAAAGAAACAACTTCCACACACTGCCAACGCTTTTCTTAATATTGTATTTGAATTGAAAACTTAAACTTTATGTCGAACGTTTCTATTATAAGAATAAAAATAAAAAATAAATAAAAAGTAAAAAAAAATATTTTTTTTTTTTTCAATAAGTTCTATAATATAGTAAAGCACAGCCATACAGCCAATATTTAAAAAATATGAGCATAAAAAATCAAAAATTTTGAATTGAAGGAAAAGTTTTCAAGCTCAAAAAAATTATGTTGCTATTATTTTTCTATAGTATTTGTAGATTGTTCTAAGCAGAGGCAAGAGAAGAAAAGAAAAGGACTGCGATTTATGGCCGAAAGAGAAGATGGCAAAATACAATGCAATACGGAGTTATGAGTCTCGAGAAGAATTGAAAAAATAAAGGGCGAGCATGGAAGAAAGTGAAAGGGAAAGAGGGAAGTAAAAAAGAGAGTGAGAGAGAGAGGCTAAGGCAGTCAGAGAGGCAATATGATAGAACAAAGTATCAAGAAGTAAATAAAGTAGGTAAAAAAGTAGTATTAGTAGAACGAGGTGAAAAGAGAGATAGCGGGGGTATAGAGAGAGAATTGCATGGGCAATAAGGAGAATGGTTGAAAAATATACAGAGATCGAAAAAAGAGAAAAAGATAGTCTGAGTCAGAGTGAGGACGAGTGAGAACGATCAGTAACTTTCTGGATTAGCTGAAGATCTAGTCAAACTTAACCTCAAACAGCTTATATCAACCGGAAGAATCTGAAGGAAAAGCACTGCAACTAAAGCTAAGAAAAACGAAGGTAAGCTTGCGAAATTTTAACTCAAAGATCCCATCGATACTATCCCAATTTCCCGACTAATATTCCTCCAAAATCTTTTAAGACCTCACAAGTCCTGAACTGAAAGCCCAGACAATCGGGCTATAAGCAAAAATAGCATAAAAACAAAAACAAGCAGTTGCAGTAGAATGCGAAGAAGCGCATAAAAATTTGGCAATTTCTTGGGAGATTCACTTTTGGGTGCTTGCGGCAGGCGTAGACCGGTAGGCGTGGCAGGTGTGGCAACGCTTTGCGCTGAAGATAGGAGAACATTTAAAGAGTTTATGGGCAGCGCACACAAACACACACACACACACACACACATATATCCGGAGTTATCCCGCTTATCAGAAGGCGGCACACACCGCTGCCACGCCCACGCCCACTGCCCTCCTCCCCCTCTCCCTCTGCGCTGCTGAAACGTTTACATAAATTCATAAAATTATTGCCCGTAATCAGCATTATGCATTTGTGCGAACCACAAAGAGCGGTGCGAAGTGGTGCGGTGTGGAGTGCTGCGGGGTGCTGCGGGGAGGGGTGGCAGCGGTGCTATGCCTCGCACACCGGTTCGAGGGGAAGAGCAGAGAGAGAGGCAGGCGTAGCAGGCTTCATAATTACAAGCAGCGTCTCGTCTCGTCTGGCCTGATAACTCCCCTGCCCCACTGTATGGCTGTAGCTGTACCCCTTTACAGGACAGGGGGGAGTGGGGGGGGGGTGTTGCTGCTGGTTCTCACTTGATTTGCCAGCAACATTTTCTTTTTAATTATTTATATTTTGGGATTTTTAGCAGGCAGCGCACGATTCAAAAGGCTTTGCAAGTTTTCCTTGATATGCACACACATGTGTGTGCGAGTGTGCGAGTGTGTGTGTGTGTGAGTTGCTGGGGGTGTTATTTGCATACATCAGACGCCGATGCCAACAATATCTTTTTATGCTCGGCTGTGTGTGTGTGTGTGTGTGTGTGCAAGGCGCTACATCCACCCCACACCTGAACCAAGGCAGCACCTACCCCCAGCAGCCTGCCCCTGCCGCTGCTCGGGCCTCAGACGAGCCCATTGGCATGTGTTTTATTAGGCATGTTAATTAAAAGACATGAAATGAAAATAATTAAAAATATATATAATAATATATGCATACGCACACACACACACACACACACACACACAGCAGTCTTTATTGCGCTCGGAGCTGTGCTACGGTTTCGCTTTTCAGTTCAACTTGCCTCGAGGGCAACGGGGCTGAGTATAGCCAAGAAGCAGACAGCGGCTTATATATTACACCTCCTGCTCATGTGTGGCAGGGGCAGCTGTAAGGGGGAGGGGGGGAAGGGGTTACTTCACGTCGCATATACGCTTTGATTTGCTGCTGCCTCCAGAAGCACGCTGCGCCGCCGACAGAACCCGATAGCCTGATAGCCTGATAGCCCGATAGCCCGATAACCCGTTACTTACGCCGCACAAGTGCCTGCCACACCCCCTTCAAAATGCTCGCCCCCTTTCTTGGCGCACTTTTATCGCGTTATTAACTCATTGCTGCGGTGTCAACTTACAACAATGCCGCCAGAGACGCACGCTGCCAGCTGAAACAATGGCCAAAAGCCGCGACAATGCTCTCCTTACCCCCCTGCCACTGCCTGCCGTTTCACAGCTCCCCCCACTCCACGCCCAATCGAGCAGCAAGTGCCTACTGCTTTGTCTGCCAGCGTAGGTGTTACGAAAAAAGCCAGTTCCATTTGCCACCCCTGGTACTCTGCCTGCTGCTGCTTAAGTGTTGCTAATAACGCCTACAACTAAGTAAAACAGCTGCTGAGCAGGGGGCGTGGCGGGGGGGGACACTTTTAAGAAATTGCAAAGTTTTCGCGCCAACAAAAGGCGGCAGCAAAGCAGGGGGGGGGAGCCCCACTCGACAACAATACTTTGATGCGATTTTGCGGATATTAGGTGTTAATTTTTCAAAGTACCTCCGGCCCCAAGCCCTCACCCTTCCAGCCAGCTCATTGCCATGGCGTTGGCTTTTGTAATTTAAACTGCTTTTGGTTAACACTTTTACGCATTGCCAACTGCCTGCCAGGGGGAAGGAGTGTGCACCCACTTGGTTGACATCGATATCACATGGCGGCACTCAGCAGCTGTAGCCACTGCCACCGCCGCGCGCAGTCATCGATGGCAAAAGTTTTGGCCAAGTTTTTCTTGACTTGCGTTTTTTGTGCGCCCTAATTGCCCCCTCGGGGGTGTAGCCGTCATGCCAACAAGCATTGAGTTAGTGTTGCTTTGCCCCCACTGCCTGGCCGCGCTTACCCTTCCCTCACTTACGTTGCCCCCGCTCCCCGCTCCCCACCCCTCAGCCCACAGCGTTGCCAGCGAGCGCGTTTCTGCCATTTATTGAGCGCTTTGAGCCTTTCATCGATGCTTTCGCCTGAAATTATTTGGCTCATTTTAATTATTATAACCGCTAAGTACAGTGGGGCAACAACAATGCCGCACCCATACACACACAGAGAGGAAGGGAGGTGTGAATGGGTGGGAAAGGAGCCGCAAAACACACAAATTTTAACGGTTATGCCTTAGAGTGTTGCCTTGAGCGAGCGGAGAGAGAGAGGAAGGAAAGGGAGGGGAGTAGGAGTACGGGGGGGGGGGGGGGCAATGGAGGGTATTAGTGTGAAAGGCAAATGGGTCCGTCATTGTTCGACTAGTGCTCCTCGTTCATTGTTTCTGGTTGCTCGAGGTAACCAACTCAAGCAGCAGACCCTGTCCAGCTGCAGGGTTCGGGGCTAAGGTCTTGTTCAGGGGTAGAGACAACCCTGGGTCTTAAAGCAGAAGGTAACTACTTCTACACAGTTTATCTTCTACTCAAGTTAAGTTGTTTTCTGTGCGTTGGTTTTATGTCAGCTGACAGCATAGCCTCAATCAATTTACCCCTTTGCGGAACTGTTGCCTTACGCGGTACGAGCAAAGACCTCAAGATAAACTTACAGCGATCGAAGAAAAGCATAGAGACCACTTAAAAGAAAGCGTTAATCTATCACAGGGAAATAGGCTAGAGCTTTACTCTGGTTGAAGCAGCAACAAATAAAGCCATTTCTTACACAAGACCAAAGGTCGGTTCGAACCAACTTTTATGGAGTACTACTGTGGGCAAAAACTAAGGTGAATATGTTTGTAAAGTCAAAATTCTTTATTTATTCTCCTAAATCAACTTCATCGCCTTCAAAGTAATCCCCTCCCGATAAAATACACTTATGCCAACGTTCTTTAAAATCCTCGAAACAGGCCAAATAGTCCCTTTCCGGTATAGCCCTCGTCGATTTTTCTTGTATCTCTTCAATCGACTCGAAACGCATTCCCCGAAGTGGTTTTGGGAATAGCCAGAAGTCACACGGAAGAAATTGATTTAGGAGAATAAATAAAGAATTTTGACTTTACAAAAATATTCACCTTACTTTTTGCCCACAGTAGTAGTGCACAGACTCCATTTTCAGGCTATATATTTGGCTTTCCATCAACATATCATCGCTTTTCAAGTTCAATTCTTCAAACCGAGTAAATATTCGTTTTGTTTGCGCCAGTGGAAATGTGCGCTTTGTTCTACATTCTCATTGGGGTCGCAATTGTGGTTGTCACCATTTTGGTTGTCCTGCAAGTCACTCACGGCAAAGGCAAATGAGACTGTGGCGAGTCTTCAGGTGAGTGCGCTGTCAGGATCGGGATTTGTCGGAGATCGCGGATCTGGGGGGAGATCTTGACTTGCCCTGGAGTGGCCAATACGAGACTTTCAATTTTGTTTAGGATATTCGATGATTTAGTTTTGGCATTATAAAAAAAAATTTCTTATGGTTTTTTGTTTTATTTATTTATGCTTTCCTACTTTTTATTTGTTTCGTTTTTCCTCTTTTTACTACTCTTCTTTTTCTTGTTCGTTCTTATTTTTTTTCGTTTTTTTTTTTCTTCATTTTTCTCTTTATTTTAGCTGTTTTTGTTTGCTCTCTCTTTTATGACGTATCTCTTTCTTTTCCTCTCCCTGTCTCCATTTCGCACCGATCCCTCTCTTCCTTTCTGTTTCTCTTCTGTACTTTATTCCTGTCTCTCTTCCTCTCTCTCTCTCACTCTCTTGCTCTCTCCTTTTGCCATCTCTAGTTTCTACCTTTTTCTTTTCACAGTTTTTATTCTTTCCTTCTCGATATCTTTTTCTCTCTCTATCTCTTTCGCTTTCTCCCGCAGCTTCTGACAACTTGATTGAGCGCGTCATGTTGCCTCTTCCCGCTGTTTTATCGCATCATTCGGCTTATAACTTTTGCATACATGAGGCGACTTCCTCCTCCTCTCTCTCTCTGTTCTCTCTGTTCGTCTCTCTTTCCCTTCCCTGGCCGCTCGCTCGCGCTCTCTGGTTATTGTTGCCGGGGCTTGCTATAATTAACTGGATATTTATTACTGCGGTAGATAAAATGCAATGCGGCTATTATTTTAGTTTAATGGCCAAGCGAGAGGCCAACGACGGCTTCGCGCTGGCTCACAGTCAGGTGCGCTCAAGCCGGGTCCGAGTCGCGGGTTAGACAACATGGCGACGGATGCTGCAACTGGCGGTTGCAACTTGAATATGCACAGGGATGAGGACGCTGGAGCAGGGCCAAGGCGCAGCGGGGGCAGCAGCAAACCAGAGCCAAAGTGCAGTTAGACGCGCTCAGGAGGAGCATCGCTCGATGGAGCGCAACCAATTAAGTCAACAATAATGCACTAAGCCGACACCAGTTCGGCATTGGGTTACGCCCGACAGCGGGAGAGAAAGAAAGAGAGTGAGTGAGAGAGAGAGAGAGAGAGAGAGAAAGGAAGCGCGTAGAGACGCTGAGGAAAAAGAAAACACATCGCTAATTGTTTTAAGGCCGCCGCCAACAGGAACGCCGGCAATGCAATAAGGTGTGAAATTCAAGCGCATAAATCCAAGTCGACGCCCGAAAAGTTTCGCCAGTTGTTGAGTTGCTTTCGGGCGGGTTCGCAACTTCTGTGCGTGGGGCAGGGCTACTGCGGGTGGTAGTGCTTGGGTCTTGGGACCTGGTGCGTTGCCTTGAGCTGAGTTGATAAGGCCAAAAGTTGCTCGCTCGCTGGGCCGTAAAATAATAACGACAAGAAAATTACGCATACGCCGTGTTGTTTTACATTGTCTACGTGCGGCGGCCAAATAAGGCGGCTTATTAATATTATTACTCATACGCCGCAGCGCCCCAAAAACCAGCCAATACGTAGGCAAGTTGTTGCCTTCCTGCCTGGCTGCCTGCCTGCCTGCCTGCCTGCCTGCCTGACTGCCTGCTGTCCGCTGCCTTTTGCCTGCTGGCGACGACTTCTGTTGCCATATAATTATAATTGTTTAATGAACTGCATGAGGCTGTTGCCAGCGTCGATGCCGACACTGAGGCTGCGACTGAGACTGAGGCCGCAAAGACGGCAGCTTGTGGGCTGCGATTGGAGACGGAACAGCTGTTGCTGCATCGCAGTAGAATTGTCAGGAAGAGCGGGCCAATCGGATTGATTGTGGAGGCAACAATCAGAGTAAAAATGTTTTGGTATATAAATTTCTTTTTCTTTCGGCAAGTAAGCTATAACAGTTACACTTCTTTCCCCATTAGTATTTATCTATACCGTTTTTAAAGCGATTTTCTGCTCGCACAGGAAGCACATTAAAGCTTCAGTTTGTTCTACAATTTGTATCAAAAAAAAAGCTGCCTGACTGCGACAAAGAAGTAAAGTAAGAGCTTCAGACTGTCATTAAAACTGCTATAAACAATTGCGATTTAATCAACGGTTTAATTTTCTGAAAATATTGCGAAAGCTTTCAACATTTATTTCTATGGCAAAGCTTTTTTACAAGTTCAGGTAAATATAGATATAGATTTATATTGCACACTAATAAAAAGCTGCTGAAAATAAGCAAAATACATAGAAAGCTTTAGCTTAAACTTCTGCTACTTTTGCAGTTAATGTAAAAATTATTTAGCGCATGAATTAAAAGCTTAAGCCTGTGCTTAATTCAACTTGCCTTCATTAAACAGAAAGCTCTTCGAGCTCTTACTGTACAATTAAGCTGCGTAAAGTCTAGCTAACAAATCAAAGCCCTCATGAAACAGCAAGCTTTAAGCTCTTGCTACACATTAAAGCTGCTTGAAGCCTGCCTAGCAAGTCAAAGCTCAGTGATTGAAGTGATGGATTGCAGTCCCATGTTCAATTTGATTATAAAAAGTTAGAAGCTGCTAAGAAATTCCCATTTGCGCTTTAGATAATCAAATAGGCAGACGCGGAATTGAAAGCTTCACTCAGAAAAGGTGACAAAATTCAATCATTAGTTTAATTTGCGCTTATAAAACCGAATAATAAATAAGCAGGCGGGGAGCGAGGTTAGTTTCTAATAACCTGCTGTTCGAAATGGGTCATCAGTTGCCGTTCACAATGGTTCACGTGCCCGCGGCTCGGTTAGTCGAGCTTGACGTGGGGCCTGATTGCGATGCCAATTGAAAAACTACGGTCAAATTAATGAACTTGCAATTGAAGTGCGAATAATGACATAATGAGCAACAGCACCGTGTGCTATATAACTGTATGATATATTCGCCAGATTCGCGACGATTTGAATTTTCACACTGAAATAATGAAAACTCAATTTTCGTTTTTAATTTCGAAGCGCGCAAAAATCTGACGATAGCAATTTGACACGCAAGGCCAGTCAAACGCGAACAGAGCGAGCGCAGGGAATGTGCTATAAAATAGGCCGTGACCGAGGCTGGGGCCAACACTCGTCAACTGGGAACCGAACTACCAAGATGCGTCTAAGCCTGAGCTTCCTTCTACATCTGCTCGTGCTGCTGCTCGGCGGCTACGCGCTCGTGGTGCGTCTCGCCTCATCGCTTGCCCGTGGACTCGACTAATCCTTTTGCTGTGCTCTCTTCCCTTTGCAGAGTGCCCGGCCACAGGGTCCGTGCGGTCCGCCACCCTCTGGACCACCACCCAGTGGCCCACCACCGTCGGGTCCCCCACCGAACGGCGGACGCTGCGGACCACCACCGTCCAACTCCACGTCGTCGGGCTAGGCGAGCCCCGAACTTAGCAGACTCCCCCTGGACTAGACTAGCGCAGACCTGGCTCAAGGTTATTTTTGCTATTTTTTTTTTATCACTTTCCAATCGTCTTCAACCACAGCACTTCCTGTTGAGTTGTGTACCCGAAAATATATATTTTATATGTAGCTTGCAAAAATCAAACGTGCTTTCATTTCGAGCTTTAAAGTTATTTTTGGATTTTTGGCTATGTTTTGGGATGCTTGGATTCAAACATGATTGACCTAAAAAGGTCTTAGGCTTAGGTTATACTTGATATAACATTTTGCAACTGAACTTATGCATTTTCTTTTTTTTCGTTTGTTCTAGTCTTTTTTTCATTTACTTTAGACTATCGTTTTATTTTATTTATTATTATTTTTATTTATTTTTTTTTTAACCCTAACTCTATATTGAACTATTTTGTATTCGTACACCTACCTCATATATGTATAGAAGACTATTCAAACCAACATTTCGGCTCATCATATGCCTTCATCTATTTCATATCTATATTCTTTATACTCTTTTGATGTCTGCTTCTAGCTACCGCCAACTTCCCAGCGATCTCCTTTCTCGCAACCCTTGGCCAACTCTTCCGGTAATTATATTTAACCACTAACTCCTTCGCCTCTTACACCTGCTCGACTGTCCGTTTAATTATAGTGCTCCCCCTGCGCCTGCCTCTTGCCGTTGGCCTAAACAAATCGCAGTGCTAAATAAATAAATTATTAGAAAATTAACAATTTTTGCAATTAAAACTACAACTAAATTACAAATGCATTAAATTTGGCCACACACACACTCGCGCACACACACACACACACACACACACACATGCTTAACGAGCAAATAATAATGGCCGCGGCATTTGTAATAACAATAATGAAAAGCTATTTGGCCATTTGGTCATTTGGCCATTTTGCTGGGCCAAAAAGGGGGGCGCCTGTGCAATGCTGGGGGCAAGCGGCCGACGGGGCCAACGGCTATAACAATTAATTAACAAATAAAATGTCAATTAATTTTACAAACACTGCGTGAAAAGCGCAACACAGCAACAAAACAGAAAAAATAACAATAAAATTTACAGCGAGGGGGCCGAGCAGCAGGGGAAGTCGTGGTCAGCGGCCGGCGTTGCGCATACGCCGCGTGGTGCGCGCGGCCAAAGCAAATAAACCCGTTTGCAGCGAGAAAAAAATCCAGCGCAAATTTGCTCATTTATTTATGATTTCAATTTCAATATTAAAGGTGTGCGTGTGTGCGCGTGTGTGTGTGTATGTGTGTGTGTATGTGGGAATTGCTTTAAATAAGTCGGCGGTTGGTGGTGAAAGCATTTTTTGGATTTTAAATATTTAATTGAATGATAAATAAATTCAACAAAGTGCAAAGATAAAGACAGAGCGTGTGAATGAGAGAGCAACAGAGAGAGTAAGAGCAAGGGAGAGAGACAGGCGGAAAGCAATAATATTGTAAATTGTGCGGTTCAGCCGAGAAGGCGGGAGACGCGTTCGGTTTGCTCTCAGCCCGCAAACGATGGGGAGAGGCAGCGACGAGGGGCGTAAAAAGGGAAAACCAATGACTGCGCAGCGGTCACATAAATATTTTTACAACGCACACTCGCAAACACACATACACACACACACACACACACACACACACACCGCCGCCATTTTGTTTGGAGGACAACGGCCGCAGACACAAAATGCAATTTAATTATTACATTTGGCTTTTGGCCCGCTTTTTCGCATCGGTTTTTTACTCGCATTTATTTACTTATTTATTTAAACATTTATTTATTATATTTACCGCGCTCTCCACTCGCACGTAATCCGAGCAGCAGGCGATTGTCTCATATTTTGTCAAGCGCGAGATTATCGAGGGAGCAGATTGAAAGATCTGCTACTCTACGAGGTATGCCTTGAGTTGAGTGCGATTTTCAAAAGGTTTTCCAAACTGGTTTTCTTTGCGCTGCTGCCATTTGAGCTAGCTGATTTTTTAGAATAAAGATCCCATAAATTGACCAATTTGTTCCAATAATTTTTGCCAGCAAGTCAAATTTATTGCAATCCACGAAGTATATACAAATAACTCGAGCTCGATTTTAGAGGTGCAAATAAACCTGTATCCATTTCAACTGTACTGTCAAGCAGTACGAAAATTAAAATTATATTGTTTAAAAAATTAAAAAAAATATTGCACAGCCTCAACCACAATTCAGGGTGTTTTCGAGTCGAGCTTGTGTAGAGCTTGTCGGGAGTCTTTGGCTCTTAAATAAATTCGCTGTCTGAGCCCCAGAAAAAAACTTTATCTTTTCTCTATTGACTGCTCGTTGGGGCCAGCAAGGGGCGGCAGGAGAGGGGAGGCTGGCCAGGAGGGTCGTGGTGCATCGCGTTTTAAAGCGAGCGCAAAGTTCGAAATATGCAAAAGAGTCGAGGCGGGCAGCTGGCAAGGGGCATAGCTGCTCGAAGCGCTGGCTGGGGAATTACGCTGGCAGAGCAAAGGTGTAGGGAGAGAGGGCGGGGCAGAGCATGTACATGAAATATCTGTATATATATGTATAGTACTTCGGCTGGCTGCGAATTCACTTTCACATTCACATCGGGCCCGAGAGAAGCAGGCATGTTTCCCCGCCTAGCGAAATGCTGCTTCGTGCTGAATCTGCGCTTGGGCTGCATGGTGGTCATCGTCCTGGACATCTGCCTGCACCTGGTGCACCTGGACTATGGTGACTGTAGGGCGATCGCCAGTACCAGTGCCAGTTGCAATCGACTAATATATATATATATATATTACCCTCTTAAATATACTTTTTTTCAGCTCCGCTAGTCTGGCGCTTGGCTCCGGTCGTCTCCATGGGTCACTTCATGGGCTGCTACCTGCTCTTCCTCGGCATCAGTGTCGTAAGTTGCATGCCAACACTTTCCGCGATTTGTGTGTAGTTATATATTAACACTCAGGAGGTGTCGTACTTGCTGCTGCCGTACCTCGTCATGGACATCGTTGAGGGTACCTTTCTAGTGTCCACTGCCTACATATGGTTCCCAAACCCGAGGAATACGTACCTTGACTGCTTCTTTGCCATTGTGAACATATGTATATATATATATATATATATGTATATATCTAATGTACTACTGTATTGACTGCTCGTTCGCCTGCAGTTAGCCTGCTATACTTCTGGTTGGTTGTCTACTCGTACTTCAGAGTCTGCAGAGAGAACATTGAAGTGGTCACCAGTTCGGAGGAGGAGGAGGACTAGAAAGCTTGCCTGATCTGGCAACTAGATACAAAGAAAGTCAAGTTGAGTTCTGTTTCGACTATTTGCTGCCTTTATTGATGAAGATGCTGCCCACGGGCCTCACATCTTGACGGGGAAACTTGCTGCACCGATGACTTTCGATAACTTGAAATCCCTCAGCACAACCCTGTTCGAGTCCCATGGCGGTTGTCAGCTCATTTCGGGATCTCTTTCCTTTTCTTGCTCTCTTTCTCTCTGCCGGGGGGGAGTACTATAATGTCCTCAGTTGGTGCTGCCCTCACGGCCCTGTATCAGTTGCTCCAAAATATTCACACACAAAAAGTAAATGTAAATATATTTGAAGCAATGCATGCTGAATTTCAGGTATATCAAAAAGTCATCAGACATGCTTTAACAGTTCTACGCACAAATTTGGAAAAGTAAATCACACAACTAATCGACAACAGAGTAGGCCAGCAAAATACGTCAGATTGTCGGGTCTATGTCAAGTGCAGATTACCATACATATGTCATTTCGCACATCGAATTTAAAGTTGCAGCTTCATGTATCTTTAGTATATTCGTTTTACCTATTGATATTCTGTCCATTTTATCTATTGACGTATAAGTCTTCATCTGGAAGCTCCGTCGTTAGTCAGTCAGTCTGTCCGCATGTCCGTTTGCCTGTATGAACTCACATATTTCAGCTGTTACAAGAGCTAGAGGCACCAAATTTGGTATACAGGTTTGTGTATACTATACGCACATGAAATTTATTCCGAACTTGGAGTGCCACGCCTGGTGCCTTCGTAAACTGAAAAAGGCGTTTTTAGACTTATTGCAAATAATGAAGTTATTATAAGAGCTAGGAGCATCAAATTTGATAGGAAGGTCGCTTGCAAGATTGCGAAATATGTTTAATTTCAACTTTTGCCTAAAAGTATTTTTTTTTATTTTCTAGAAAATCATAAAAGTTTTGAAATTTTTGTACGCATTCTCATAGCTAATATTGAAATTGATCCGCGCTAAAAATTACTTGATTTCGCTTTCAATACATCTCTTAATCTATCAGTATTATTTGCTTCTTTTCTCTTTAGTTCTAATAGAGTGTTAGAAGATTTTACTCGGTCTGAAATGTTTCTCACCCTTTACGCATTGCAGCGGACCATTGTAATAGCATTCTTACTGTGTCTCTTTTTTTTAATATATATTTATATATATATTTTTTTAAGTTCTGATGCTTTCTACATATATCTACTTCTCTGTTTCACTCACAACAATATTTTTTTGCATGCTTTTAAACCATTATTAGGCTCATAGCGTCTCTCTGCAGTTCTGTTATTTTGAAGAAGTGAAGTCTTCAGATATAGAATGTATATACTCAATTTCTTGGTCGAGCCCAACGAATAGACACAGATCTCGTGCCCGAACATTGCAACAGTCTAAGGAGAAAACAGGGCAGAGCACATTTATTCCTGCAAGAGAGAGGGGAGAGCTCTGCTTCAGGACAGGGCCAGGGCCGAGGGCCGAGGGCCCATCAATTTTTACAACTTTAAATACCAGCAGGAAGTAACTTAAAAACGACCCCCGCCCCAGCAGACAGGCAGCTCATCTGCATGAGAATTCTCCAGCCACATCCCCTCGCTCCCAGCAGCAGCAGCAGCAGCCACGTCGTGCTCCTGCAACAGAGAACATTTCGAATGTGTTCGAGAACGCGAACGTCGAATGGCAATAAGAAAAAGTCATAACAAAATTTTACGACAACTTTGGCGGCGTTTTCATTTGGAGCCGGTGTACATAGTTCCGCGACGGGTGGAGAGTGGCTGAGGTGGTGAGGTGGTGAGCTGGTGAGGTTGCCTGGTGGCCTGGTGGTGCGGGGCAGGCGGCACGCTGTGGGCTTGGCCATTCGCGCGGTTTAGGTGAGCTGCAAAATGCAAAACAAAGGGAAATTACCGGCAGAAGCACAGACAAAATATTCTAATGCTCGCTGCGGGTGGGTGGGCGTTGGGTTGGCATATAATAATCATCTATATTCATGGATTAGGATTCAATTTTTATGCCACACGCGAAAGCTGCGGAAAAAACGCAGCAGCAACAAGAACAACAACAATGAGGGTTAAATTGAAAATAAAGCGAGAACGTTGCCCGCGCCAAATATGAAATTATAAAGACGCCACAGAGAAACGAGCAGGGAGCACGTGAGTGCGAGCGAGAGAGCAGGCGAATAGCAGATAAAAACAAAAAAAAAAAAAAAAAATTATTCAAAAATTTATGCAAGAAAATATTACCAAAGAGCTAATAATTTTCTCCCACCTCGCACTTGCTTCAAGGTGGCAAAAGCGCCGCGTGAGTTGCGCCGAGTGATGGTGCCGGGGGGGAGTTGGGAGGGGCGTGGTGAGGCTGGCTGTGGCGGGGGTGTAACCTAAACTGTGAGCTGCTGAGCCCGTGCCGGGCTTCTATTAATGAATAATATCGCGGCCAAGGAAGGCATTCGCATCGCCATCGAAGTCGGAGCTGGCGCGGATGAGCATAAGCTGCGGGTCGAGCGCGGGGAGGGAATACGCTACAGCTGGGGGTGGGGTGGCTGTGCGCCACAGGGGTTAATAAATAATCTGCATTTTTTGACATTTATTTATGTCTTCAAATATGTGAGAGACACTCTCATTTCCCTCGTTATGTGCGTGCGTGTGTGTGTGTGTGTGTGTGTGTGTGTGCGGCTTGTCTTCGGGGCGGCAAAGAGAGCTCCAGAGAAATAGAACAGCTGTTGAAAGTGTCATTAGATGGAAATATGCCCGGTATCTGGGCCAGAGAACAGATTCCCATTAGCAGGCGTAGTCGATGGCAACGGAGAGCAGGAGGCGGAGCAGTAGGCGGAGGTGGCGCCACACAAGCTGCAGCTTAAGCTGCCCGTGTCAATAGCTAATGTGCCATATAGAGCAGCATGTATGCTTGTGTGTGTATTGGTGTATGTGGTAAAGTCCCACCTGAACTATTCAGTTCTACTTATAAACAGCTCGTGCTGCCACAGCTCACTCGATTACAGTGAAACCTCGATTTACATGAATTGCAGAAAATTAAAACAAGTGGAAAATGTTTATTAACAGGTCTTTGTTATTTAGGCATTAATAAAAAAAACATAAAAATTAAACAAAATGGCATTCGAAATAGTTGAAAGCTCATTGCAATTATATTTAAAAAATTTTAAAAATATATATATAATATAATATAATATAATATAATATAATATAATATAATATAATATAATATAATATAATATAATATAATATAATATAATATAATATAATATAATATAATATAATATAATATAATATAATATAATATAATATAATATAATATAATATAATATAATATAATATAATATAATATAATATAATATAATATAATATAATATAATATAATATAATATAATATAATATAATATAATATAATATATATAATATAATATATCGATATTTTCAAGAAAAATTACTTATTTATATTGCAACATTTCTATGCCCTAATATCGAAAATACAATATTTTTATTTGATATTAATTGACATACTTTGTTGATCATTATGTTGGAAAAATTAAAAGAAAGGTATCTTCTAAAAATTCTGATATCAAGTTTTCAATTGATTTCGATTTGATTTGTAGCCATCTAGAAATATTCGGAGAAATATTGATTTACCATTTAAATTTATTTAAATACATATTTTTTGCTGAACATAGGTTTATTAATTTCATTATATTATAAGTCAGAGTATGCATTTTTAATGGAAAATAAAAATAACAAAGAATCGATATCTTATGGATATTTATCAATATATGGATATTTTAAAGTGATGTTATATAGAGTTATATTATCATCATTATTATTTATATTATAAGTCAGAGTATGAATTTTATGAAAATTATAATATTAAAAATATCGATTATATCGACATTTTAAAGTGATGTTCAAAATATAATTATATTATAAACATTAGCATCGTTATCCTTGTATATTTACAAAAAAAAAATCTTCGATGCGATATTATTAAAATATTCGTTAGTTTAATAGATATTTAAACGTGTACAGTTTAAACATTATTCACTGATAATGCAATATATATATCCAATGAACAGCTGATATGTTTCGAGAACCTAACCTTTTACCTCTTACCCAATTATGTAATATTGTTCATTACGAAACAAAGAAAAAAAATAGCTTGAGATGTTATGGAAAAGTTGATGATAAAGCTAAACTGGTATTTTTGACTTTATCAGCAAAAGAAACATACATTAAGCATAAATATATACAATATTATAATAATAATAATACTCTGGAAAAGCTCCGTTTTCGGTGTCCTAAATAAGAAAAAAATTGTTTTTGTATGTATGGTATATATATTTATAATTAAAAAAATATATATCTTCTTGTTGTTTACAAAAGTTGATTTGGCTTGGCTATACACACTCTGAGCTCAGCCAAATGATGCCATCACAAGGCCAAAGAATGACCATGTAGTCTAGAAATTCACCTAATTCTTTTTTGAAATATCTCTCAATTGAGACTAAGCTATCGGGTATTCGTCCGTCGAGCACTGTCACTACCACTGGCATAGGCCTGCCCCAGAAGAGGCTCCTCTGACATTGGGGCTGAAAGATAGTCGGCAACTTGTCGCTCGTATCCACAGGGTGATTAAAGCCTCTGCACTTGTCGGGCAGCTGGAAAGGGGGCACAGGCAGACTTCTGCTGCTGACTGCTGACTGCTGGCAGAGAGCACTACGTGCTGCACAAATCTATATTTACGATTATGGAAGTTTATGATGCGCCTTCGACGTTTAAGTGTCATTCGGCGCTCGGCTGTAAACGCGACGACGGCTTTGACGACTGTTTGACGAGGTCCGACGGGGTTGTGCTTGGGGCAGGGGTAGCAGAGTGCATAGTGCGTGGGTGTGCGTAGTGTGTAGTGCTCTTGGGGGGCGGCGGCCTAATGACAAATGCCCTGCAAAATGGTCACACACGCAACGCACGCATCTGCCTCTCCTGCTGCCCACCACAATCATTGCCTTTTGGTGAAAGTGAAATTGCCATAAAAAGTGAAAGGCAACTGGGGAACTGAGAACTGAGAACTGGGAACAGGGAACTGTCAACCGGCAGCAGCTCCAGCTCCAGTGCCAGCACCGGTTCCGACTGCGGCACAGCCGTTCACATGTCAAGGTAATTTGGGCGCACTTTTTGTGCCCGCCTCGTTTTATGAGTGAATTAAAATAGTGTGTGTCTGTGTGTCTGTGTGTGTGTGCCACGCCCAGCCGCCTACGCAACACACACACACACACACACACATACACACAGAGGCGCACACTTATGTAATTACTTAGTTTATTATATTGTAAGTGCGAGTATCAACGGTCCGAGTTGGACCCTGCCCCCGTCTCCGCCCGGGGGCTGCTTCCACTAACGGCACGCACCAGTGAGTGGTCGCCGGTCCCGTCCGCCGCCCCGCACCCTGTCAGCCGGCTGCCCCCTTTTTATAGTTTTGGCAAATCGTAAAAACTTTTACAGCATTTACATGGAACGCAGAAGAGGAAGCAGCAGCAGCAGACCAGGCGCATGACCAGGAGGAAGTCGGGCAAGTCGGGGCAGTAGGAGTACGTAACGTTGCGCTGCGTTACGTTAGTTCCGCAGGGTTGCTTTGGCGTCAGGCGTCAGGGTTGTCGCCGCAGCAGTTTGTGCCACAGTTGTGTTCTCTCTATTTGTCTTTGAAGCAACAGTGGCAGTGGCACTGGCAGTGGCAGCGGCAGCGGCAGTGGCTGCTTTTTCAATTACCCTGCAGTTGAGACAGCACCCGCTCCACCCGCTTCCCTCGAGCGCTCTACTACCATGCATCCATCCATCGGACGCTCTGTGGCAGCCACGCCCCCATGGAGGCACACTTAAGTCGCCTGACCAAAAAATCATTAACTATTTTAATTTCAGTTTGCAAATTCCATGCAATTTAAATGCGAGCTCTGGCCAATGGCAAGGGCGTGTTTGAGCAGCAGCCCAAGCATCTATCCCACACACACACACACACACACACGCACACCCAGTCTTCTACTCCACTCCCTCTCTGAGGCTTTGAATCGCCAGTGTGCACTTTGTCCAAATGCTGAGCAAATATAATTAAAGCGTCTAAGAAAAAAGCCAATAATTAAAAATGCACAAACCAAAAGTGTACACCGCACCCCTGCTGCCCCCTCTGTGCTCTCTGTGTGTGTGTGTGTGTGTGTGTGTGTGTGTGTGTGTGCGTGTGCTGCCCCGGATGATTACAAAGCATCCGCAGCAAATGGCAAGCTATCAACTATTTTCCCCATTTTCTATCGCTCTTAATTATTAAAGCAGTCCCCGTCTATGGGGATAATGGCATAGAATACCTTGCACTGCGTACAGTACCTCGGGCCTTCGAAAAGGGTTTCCGTTTGCTGCTGGGGGTACTTCGACCGAAACTATTTGCGCTAAGCGCATCTTTCTCTTTCGTGGAATTTTTGTCATTTTTGTCTGGACCGTTTTCTGCATTAAAAATTAATTTTAATTTCAAAATATTTGCTTAAGATTTTGCGAGAATTGCGAAATTTCTCATGCATTGTGAAATGGCAATTGGAATCGGATTTTGGAATGTGAATTATGTGAAAATTTGCTAAATTAACATTTTTTAAATGTAAGAAAAAAAAATTAATATAAAATATTGCTTAAAAAAAGATGTACTTTTAAAATAAATTAAGGTGTGTATAGTTTCTTAATCTTTATTGCTATTTATTAATCTATATTAATTATATAATATTATGCTAAATAAAAGAATAAATAAAATTAAAATATAAGTATTTAGAAACTATACAAATATTTCTTTTTATTACAAGCAACTCTTTTTTAAGCATTAAAATATTTTAATTTTTTTATTATTATTTCTGTTTGATATTTTGAAGTTACTTCAAGCAGTAATTATAACAATATGAAAAAACATAATTTTTAGCTGGCTTAAATTCTTAAATATGTTAAATAATTTTCTAAAAATAAAAACCTTTTAAATTAGTGGAAAAACTTCTCTCTTTAAATATACCCAGGTTAGTCTCCTATTATAATTATGCCGTCTCTGCTCCAAGTAACTCTCATCAGTGTGAATGGTTAAGTCAACCAAAACTCAAGTAAAAGTATGAAAAAAAAAGAACGAAATACTGAAAATATTTGCAGATTTGTAAAAAGTATTTTGAAAAAGAGGAAACGAAATTTTATCATTCCGTGGGCGCACATTTATCCGCTTTGTAATCCTTTGAACTGGCGTCTAATCAAACGGATCCATCGACGGGCGCCGCCAAACCGGCGACAGTTGGGACAAACCAGTAAGGGTGACAGAGAGGGGGGGGGGGGGTTGACCCAAAGCTGGGCACAGGCACACGGACATGGCATATTTTCCGCGCAGTTACTTGCGTTAATTTCCAACGGCAATGGACCTGAGGACCTCAGTCGGCAGTGCTGCCAGCGGCTTCCGGTTGAGTCTCACGCGCATTTTTTTTTTCTTTTTTCTATTTGCTATTTGACTTTTTATTTACTCCAAACTGCTTGAGGCTTGGCCCACTCAAGTGTATACCCTGTAAGTGCGAGTGCAGATATATAGCAACTTGCGTAGTATCTGCAGCTATGGCTCGCTGGCATGGGCAATGTGCCACGCCCCGTCGCAAACAGGCAATAATTTAAAATTTTAATTTTATTTTTCTGCTTCCCTCTGCCTCTTCTGTTTGTTGTTTCTGTGCGTGTTTCCTTCGACTGGCGCTTAATCGGATAATGCGAGTGAGTTTCGTTTCGTAATCGAAGTTTGCCGAGTCCTTGTAGTTTACCCAGCCGTGGCTGGGGACGGGGACGGGGACGGGCACGGGTATACATGACTTGAGTCAATATATGCAGTATTTTATGAAAAGCTAACCCTTTTCGCTGTTTTGTGTTTTTTTTTTTTTTTTTTGGTTTGGTTTGTTTTTTTCGGCTGCTCGGGTGGATTTGCATTTGCCTGAATCTCCTTTGTTTTAATGTCAGCGACGGGCGCGCTGGCGGCGTCGCTGCTCAATTGTCTAACATTATCTGATTTAGCATTTAATACTTAACCCTTGGCAGGGCGCCGTACCCGCAACCGGGCGTCCGCCCGCTGCTGCTGCCCTGCCCCCGCTAACCGCTGCGCTGTCGACACACGCGTTGCCATTAAGCAGGCAGAGCAGCGCGGGGCTCGAAAAAAAGTCGAAACCTGAAAGCAGGCGCAAGGATAACGAATTAAAAAATTAAAAATCGAAAAGCAACGACGACGACGACGACGACAACGTGGAGAACGTGGAGTACGACGACGACGACGACGACGACAAAAGGTAAAAATGCGAAAGGGGTGAAACATGATTAGGCGTGTGGATGGTTAGCTGGCGCGAGCTGTGTGCATGGATCGGGATCGGGTTCGGCCGGGGCGGGGGCGGGGGCGGCCAGGCAAGTACGACTGGCTGATGTGCTGCCGCTGATTAGGCAGCGCCCCGGGGTTAGCGGATGCGCTGGGGTGGAGCAGGCGCAAAGACAACAACGTCAACGACGACGGCGGCATAATTAAAACTCCCAGCGCCGTGTAATAAATGCCAAGGCAGGCACGGCCAATAAATAGCAACAACAACAACAACAACAACAACAGGAACAACAGGAGCAACGACAGCAATAAGGAGCAAAAGTGGAAGAAGCAGCGGCAGTACCTCTACATAACATTAGCAACCCTTTCGGCGAGGCGCAACCCTCACCGGCGCTGCAAATAAAAGAAACAATCGAATTTTAATCAATTCGCGCCAAGCCACCGCAGCGCAACGCTTCGCCAGTTTCATTTGCATTTGCATGCGCTTCCTTGCCCCCATTCCCCCCGCTGACCCGTTCCCGAATTGGCCTGGAGCCGGCGCTCGGCTTTGTTTCTAGGCAGCCAAGCGACAGCACGACCAGATCTGCCGCGCCGGAAGTTCGCATACGCAAGCAGCTTCCAGCTCTCAGCTCTCAGCTCCCGGCTTCCCACTTCCAGCTCTCTAGTTCGAGTTTCGGTTCGAGTTGTGATGATCCCCTGAGCGAGTTGATTATTTTACGCGCTGACCCGCACAGCCGGCAAATCCTTCGAGCTGGCGAATTTCTGTTGCATACTTCGCGGCGGCCACTCCAAACTCGACCCGAGTCTCTTGGGTATCATCATCTCGCTGTTCTAATCGCACGGATTCAAATGTTTTTCTATATTGGATGCCAAGATACTATGCGATTGTAGAAGAGTTATTTTCTATATATATTTTTAAAGCAATGCTGCTCATAATAATAATATTCCATTACATTATTCTTAATATAATAAAATATTAATTAATATTTTTCTTGAGGAGTAATAATTCCATTAAATAAATGTTTTTTATTTTAATTATATAAAACGTTAAATTGTTATTTGCCAAAAAATAAATTTCCAATATTTTAATTTTAAATAATTCAAAATTCCACTCTAGTTTTCTGAGTGTCATCTCCCTGTTTTAATCACACCGACTCAAATGTGTTTCTATAATTGACGATAAAATACTAAACATCTTGAGTCGAGTTCTTACAGATATATTTTTTTTTTTACTTTTCGAATTTGCTTAAAAGAATTTCCAAAGACTTAATAATAATAAGTCCAAAATATATAATTCATATATTAATATATAAATAAATAATAATATTAATTTCGCTAATAAAATGATTTATTTATATAAAAATAATGTAAAACTAGTACAAGCTCAAAGTAATTTTAAATATTACATTTCAATACTAGTTCTATAAAATATAAAGAGCAGAAAAATACTGTTGCTACTTCGCGGCGTCAAATGGAAATTCAGTCAAACCTGCAATCGGAGTGTTCGATTTCGCAGAGTGGCAAAAAGTGTTGCCTACTTTGCGGCGGCAACTGAAATAAATTCGCAAATGCAGAGACGCGCGCGCTTTAGCCTGCAAGCTGCCAGCTATATTGAACGCATTAAGCGCTCAGCTATTTGAAATATGTATGCACAGACACACCTACACTATACACATACACATACACATCTTCTGCTATGCGAGCTGTCGCTGTAGGCGCCTTGATGGCACTGTCAGCGCGCTGACACTGCCGGCAGCTGCTCCCATTTCCCATTTCTTTCCCATTTTTTTTTTGCCGAGTTCGGTCCAATCAAGCCTGCTCGCCTGCTCGCCTGCTTTGAGCTGTCAGCGTAGATAGCAGATTGAGGAATGGGGCCAGCATTCTATTCATTTGTTGCTCCTCCTCGTTCACCTGTGTGCCGCCATGTTGCATTCTGCTTGCCATTTGCTTTGGCAATTTCTATTTCTATTCATTGCAACTCATCAGTTCTGTCGCCGCTACTTCATCTTCTGCTTCTTCGTCTTCTTCATATTGCACTTTCTGCTTGCTTTTCCTTTATTTTTTCGCTGCAATCACACATAACTGTGGCAACGGGCAAGAGGGATGGAGGGGAAGAGGGCATTCCAAGCTCAACACAGTCATCTTTTGCAGGTAAGCTTCCCTCTCGTTTTCGGTTGCAGTTGTTGTTATTGCGGCTCATCATATTTTTGGCCGACAACTGTCCCCCTCCCCATATAGAAGTAGTCGCAGACTATACCCCGCTCTCTTCCTCTCCCTCTCCCTCTCTCTCTATATCTCTTTGGAAGCCCACTCCATCGCCCTCGCCCAGCTTACAGCCATTACCATTCCCAATTTGCATTCGCATTCGCATTCGTTTTTGTTCTCATTGCGTTCTTCTCCGTTCTGTCGACTCGTTCGCCTGACTTGCTCGCTTGCTGTTATTTATAATTTTCGTTTATTTGCATTCGCATCCAATTTGTTTGTTCGCCTGTGCCCTGAACCTGCTGCTGCTGCTGCTGCTTCTACTGCTGTTCAGGCATTTTTTTATGCCACTCTCCTGCAGCAGCAACAAAAGCAGCAGCAGCAGCATCAGTCGGCATCTGCTGCCTCCTCCTGCCAACCAGCTGAGCCCAAGTTCTAGTTGGCCCTACCTGCAGTACGCAAGATCTCAACTAGTTTTCTCTATACCTGCACCGAAGAGACTCGCCGTAGAAGCAGTGCATCAGCTTAAGCTATACTACGGGCTCTATTTGTAGCTGTGCGAATCCCTGAAGTATAATGACTATGACTGTGCATATGACTACTTCAAAGTACTTATATAAACGCTTATGCTCGATTATTCGAAGTTTGCAACTGAGTTAGGGTATTAATGTAGTCGGATATAGACAGTAAGCATTATTATCGATTTTTACGTTTAATTTGCTGCATCAAACATGCTGCTTGTTTGGATTTGGTTAATAATTGATGCCAGGTATTTGCTGAGTCGGATATTGCCTTTAGACAGTGCTGATCTTAGGCTTGTTACTTCAATATAAGGGTCAATACTGTATGTAAATAATGTTTACAGCGCTATTTCGAATTGTTACAACTGAGTAAGGGTATTGGCCAAGTCGGATAGCAGCTGCCAGCGCATTTAACTTCAAGCGTCTTAGGCTACTAGCAAGCTTATAGGGTATATGTGATTATATCAATGATATCTTCAGCTCAATTTGGTATTGCCGAAGTGCGGGTATTTGCCGAGTCGGATATGCCGCTCTGCCCAGTTGACTGCAACCATTTTACGCCATTATCAACGTCATCGTCGTCGTCGTTGGCATCTTCTGTCCGGCTCCGGGTCGGGCTCGTCCACGGCTGCCATTGTTGGGCTTGGCATCATCAGCTCACCTTTGCCAGTTAGCCCATTGTTGTGTCTCCTGTACCCCCTTACCGCCCCCCCTCTCTATCTCTCTCTCTCTCTTTTTCTCTCTTGCTCTCTCACTCGCTGCTGTTGCTGCTGTCATGGCATATTATTGGTGTGCGGAAAATGTTTGCGTAATTGCAATGTTGACATTCGTATTTTTCGCTCGCTTGTTGTTGCTGCTGCCCGAGAGGAAGCAGACCAAAGAGGGACGCAGCTAGTGTATGGTAGTATATCTGCCTGTGACCCCACAGCTACCCCAGTCGCCTCTCCGCCTCCTGTCAGCCGCTTTCATTTCGCTTGTCATTTGCGTGGGACAGTGAGATTCACAATCCAAGTGCATCTATTAGCCACATCCTAACGCCCAACGACACGACGCCTCAGGTAAGACCAGCACCGACACGAAATCGTTGCCTAAGTGAGACATCACGGATCACGGGGCTGCCAACTCATGCCACTCACGTCCTGCCCTGCTGTTATGCTGTTGTGCTGTTCTGCTGTTCTGCTGTTGACTTGCGCCCCTCAGTCGTGACATGGCTAAAGCTTCGACAACTTGTCAAATTACCTTAAGCAAGCCGCCGGGCAGGCCACGCCCCGCCGCCCCAAATCCGCGTGCTTGTCAATATTTAAAATTGAAAAATACGCGCGACTTCCCATCGCCGCTACCTCCCTGCTCTCTTACTCTCACTCTCTCTCCCCTGTCAGGTACGAGTATTTTTCATATCATTTCAATATCATTGATGTAAAACTGCCGCGCGCCCTGTTAATGTGCCCCGCGCAGGAGCGAGAACAAAAAACGCGAGTCAATGAAAACCAGAAATATAAATAGAAATCCGGCCATAAGACAGCACCGCACTGCGAATACACTACCCTACCCCCGCAAGCGAAGTGGCAGGGCAACTGCGCTTATCAATCTCTTTTCAATCATCCGCAGAGATCTGAGTTATTAGCTCGACCTCGAAGTGCATTGCATTCGCATCGTGACAAACGGCATGTCAAAGTTCCTAGGGTTCACCTCGGCTCGTAATGAGAGAGGAAGCATGCAAGGGAGAAGCGGAGGCGGGCTTAGCACAGCAAGGACACATCGAGGACAATCGCAAGACACCCTCCGATACGGTAAGTTAGCGAGTCACCGGGGGTTACCATTACCGACATCCATCCATCCATCCATCCATCCGAGCATTCAGTCGTCTATCTGTCGTATGTATATTTCATATGCCCTCATGCCAATATGTGTATCTGTGTGTGTATCTGTGTATGCGTGTGCGACTGTCGCGTCTTTGCATTTCTCAATGTACTCGAAAACGATTTATTAAAAATATCTTTGGCACGACATCGAGGCAAAACAACAAGCAAGCTTATTAAAAATTTATTACCGAGCTTAAAAAATGTTACCCCAGTCGCTTGTCGCTCAATTCCGACCTCTGCCACTCCCCACCCCTCCATTGCTTTTAGAGCCCGCGGGGCCAGCGCGCACCTTCCGTGAGGATGGGCGAACGTCGTGCAAGTACAAGAAGAAGTTCGAGCAGACGCCGGCGAATACGCCGGGGGCATTGATATTGAAAGGTATTTTGGCTGATTTGTTTGAGTTGGAAATTTAATTTATAACTGTAAATGGTGGAAGAAAATCCCAAGCGCAAAGATACCCGGCAAGCGGTTAGGGCTTCCAACAAGCTCTAAACATGGAAATTAACAACACCGAAAGCAAGTGTCACTTTCAAGCCAACTCGATGCTTCGCAAGGGTGTTTAGCAGTGTTTAGTGGACTGCTTGATTATTCGAAATTACTATTATATTATTATGCTATTGCTGGAATACTTTGGGTATGTATTATAATAGCAACGTCACTGCATCAATTGCAAGGCTCAAGGATTTCGAAGTCTGCGGTTTTTCTTGTAAAGCGGAGATCGGCTTAACTATCATTAGACTCGGACTTGAAAGAGATTTAGATGTGGGTGAAGTGCTGTTTTTTCCCCTTCTTTCAGTTGGTAAGAACTTCCGATAACTTGAGTGTCTTGTTGCTTGAATTTCTACGCCTCTATTTCGACTGTACTGCTCTTAGCAGACAGTCCTTTCATCATCTTTCTACACTTTAGAGTAAGCCTGTGTTTAAGTTTGATTGGTATGTTCAACCACACTCTCAGCTAGAAGTCATTGTTGTCGATTCAGTTTCGATTTCAATTTTCTATTCTCTAGGGTTGAAGCGATAGTTTAGCCGCTTCAACTTTTGCTCCTTTTGTTGGAAGATGGTAAAACGCATTTAGGGAACCCATTTTCTCTTCACTTCGATTTGCAACATCTACCACAGTCTCAGTTGTAACTCTTATTATTGTAGATGCAACCGACATTAGCGACATTAACCTAGACAACTTTTGCAACTTGGGAACTCTTCTTGCCGCTGCCTTCTCTCTATAGTAAGTCTTTGTTTCAGTTCGATTGCTATGATCTGTCAGTCTTTCAAATGTCCTTAGCTCCAACTTCAATTGGCAAACCTCTAGCAGTTAGGCGATAGATAGGCAATTTGATGTCACAGCTGCGAGTTGAGTGATACATCAGCAGGATGGTCATCATCATCATTAGTAATGACCAAACTGCCAGCACACCACTTCCATTGCTGCTCCGCTCCCTCGCTCTTGAGCGGCAGTTCGCAACGGTAACCGCAAAAAGCCCAAGAGTCGACGGGCGGCTCAGGGCCAATGACAAATGATCAAGTGTCACACATGGAATTTAAAGTAGCTCCAGCTGTGAGTCGGTGTAAGTGTGTGCATGTCTGTCCGACTGTCTGTGTGTGTATTGTTGTGCTTCGGCCGCAGGGGCAGGTACACGCTTATTAGTTCTCAGGCTCTAAGGGTTGTCGGGGCTGCTGTCGCACTATTTGATAACTAAAACTCATCAGCCTCAGTTCGTCCGCATGCTGCATACCCATGCCTGTGCTGATTCTCCTGCTCCTCTATCAGTACCCCCCTTGCCCCCTTTGGCCCATTGGCAATCTCGTTTTGTTCGTTGTCCTCGTCATCATTTTTATTATTTAGCCGAAATGATGAAATGAAAGCCCGTGAAGGCTTAAGTGGCATGCACAGGCAGTTACCCGGAGACATGGTCCTTGGACCTTAGTCCTTTTGCCAGGCAGCGGCGCACATGTGGCGTCGCACACACATACACACACATACGAGGCTGGCCCTAAGCCCGACGAGACAGTGGGAAGTCGACAGTCGAAAGCATTTTTCAATATTTGACAACAAGCTGTGGCTGTGTGTATGTGGCTGTATGTGTGTGGCTGTGTGTGTGTGTGCCTGTGTGTGAAAAATGGCAACTTTGACAGCTTGACACTTTAGCGTTGCCAACCCAGCCTTCGCCCAGGCCTCCCCCTATCCCGCTGCCCTTCCTGATGCCGATTACCTACCCAAACCCTAGACGTAGCTCACATATGCAGTTAGCTTCGAAAATATTTTAATTTAAACGTTAATAATCACGCGTGTGTGGGTGTGTGTGAGTGTGAGTATGTGTGCTTCTGCTTCTGTATGTGTATATTTGTCTAATAAAAATGTTAACCTTACCCCAAGAAAAAGGCTGGAGCTGCGACGAGGCAGGCACTGTTTTTCGACTGCCTGATTGACTGCTGCTTCGACTCAGTCATGGTTTCGCTCCAGACTCTGCTGCCTTCGCCGCTGACGTCACTGCTATTTTGACAGCCAAACGTCACATTTGACAGCTCAACCATTTGTCAATGTGCAGAGCGCACACGTTTTAATTGCTCAGCCAAAAGCAGGAATGTGCAAGAATGAGAATCAAGACAGACAGAGAGAAAGACAGAAAATGAGGAAGAAGCAGCGAAAAGTAGAGCAGATGAGGGAGCGTTGGTTAAGCGATATATCGCTTGATTTATTGATAACAAGGATGTAGATCTCGCCTACATGAGGTCGACTGAGGTGCAATCTGCGTATTTGCCTACAGCCTGACGGGTCTAACCAACTGTGCTGAGTCACTGAGCAGCAAGTGCTGAGGGACTTGCAACTAATTGACGGCTCTTTCAGCTAGTTCGCCCTGCCCAACACCCCCCTCCCCCACCCCACTCTCTGTCTCTCTGTCTTTTGCTGTGCCTTGCAATAGACACATTGTCACCTTCGGCTCTTTCACAGTGCTTTCGCCAACGCCCTGTATCAACTCATTAATTTCTATTTCTGTTTGTCTTGGGCACAAGTGCAACGAGCATGCACCCTGCCCTACCCTGCCCCTACCAGCACCCCAGCCACCTACTCCCAACACTCTTGGACCCCTTGAGCGCTTCTACATATCTGAAATTATACTTTGTCCTTTCTATAACAATAATTATTATTTCTTTTTCCAAGCAGCAGCAGTAACTGCAGAGAGCGACAGGGAGTGGGAGAGGGAAAGGCAAAGCCAGCAGCAGCACAACAATCAGAGCATCTCTGCTCGGAAAGCGTTGGCAGCGTGCAGGCAGGGGTGAGAGCGGGTACTGGGGCTGCTGGCAAACACTTAAAAATGCTAAATAAAACATATTCCACTTAGAGCACAGTCGCTGGGGCTGCGGGTCTGTCGGTCTCTGTCGACTCTGTCGGGCTCTGAGTCTCAGTCTCAGCCATGGCTCGAGTCTGAGTCGCAGTCGGTCGTAGGGAGGCCCTGAGCAAGGGGTCTGCTCTGCTGGGGCAGGGTCTGTGAGCGGGGTTAGGTGCCGGCGCTCACAGGTGCCGCTTGTTAAGAAACAGGCACACTGAGGGGGGCAGGCGGGCTGGTCATATTTGCAATTCATATACGACAGACGTCACACACACACACACATGGCACACACACACATGGCACAGAAAAAAATAATAATTTGCAAAAGTAGCGTCGTGTGACAATTGCCGAGCCCCGCTCCGTATGCCGACCCGACGCCAACCCGACGCAGTCTCCAGTCCCAAGTCAACGTCTCACTGCGCGTTGCTGCCGCTGCTGCAGTTGCTATTTGAATTTTGAGGACATTGTGATGAGGCTTTAGTTTGCAAATCTCTTGCACACACAACAACAACAACAACAACAACAACAGCAACAGCAACAAAAGATGTGGCCCTCTCGTCGAGCATGGAAGAACAACACATAAACAAACGTCAACGAGCGCCAGCGACTGCGACGCTGACTGCGACGACGACAGCGACTGCGACTGCGACTGCAGCTGAGCTGCTGGCTTCGATGGCAGTCATACTTCAACGCTTGATATCTGTGCAGCCAGGGCCAGCTACATGGTCCTCCTCAGCCCTCAGCCCCCGTTCCGGCCAAAACCAAGTCCGACTGAGGTGAGCTCAAAATCGTTGCATACTTTCGGGCACACAGAAAAAATGAACAGTTGCACGAGCTGAGAAGACGGACGGAATCTCTATTTATCTCTTGCCAATAGCATTGAGAATGTTATTTAATTGAAATTGGTAGAGCAAGCTACAAACAATTTTTAAAATTATTTTAATTATTCAACAGAATTAGTTTTGTACTATTTGTAATTGAGAATAGAGCGAGAAAATAATAATAGAAAAAACTTTTTGGAAAATTCTTAAATAAAAAATAAAGATTGTAAATTGAAATCAATATAAATTATAGAGACTTCAAGGCAAATCAAGCTAGTTTCTTTCTTTTTTTTTTTATGTCTGCTTTTCCTTTTTCTTGCTCAATCTCTTACATTTTATGACTTGTTTTTAACATGTTTTTAGTTGCATTTTCTTTCAGTTCTCCCTCTACGTTTCTGTCTCTTTTTTCATACTTTTTATTTTTCTCTCTTTGTTTTTAAATTCCTGTTTCTCTCTTCGTTTTTTTTCAGACTTTTCTCCTTCTTATATTTTACAACAAATATTTATTTCTCCAATTTTAGTTATTTCTTTTAGCTTATGATTTGTTCTCTCTATATTCTCAGCTCTATTATTTTCAGTTCCGTCTTTTATATTGTCTCACTTCGCGCTATTTTCTCTCTTAGATTTTTCGCTGTTTCACAAATAGTTTTTATGCCCATTTTTCTCTATCTCAAAATTGAAAAAAAATTTCTCTCTCCATTTTTGTCTTTGTTAATTTTGGCTTTATATAAATTGTGCATTCTGCCTTGCCTAGTGTCTCACTCAGATATCTCTCTCTCTCACTCATATCTCTCTCTCTCTCTCACACATTTCTTTCTCATATCTCTCTCTGACGTATCTCACTCTCACATATCTCACTCACATATTTCTCTCTCTCATATATCTCTCTCTCACAAATCTCTGTCCCACATATTTTTCCCTCTCACATATCTCTCTCACATATTTCTCTCTCTCACATATCTCTCTCTCTCAAATCTCTCTCACGTATTTCTCTCACATATCTCTATCTTACATATATCTCTCTCTCTCTCACATATATCTCTCTCACATATCTCTTTCTCTCACATGTCTCTCTCTCACATCTCTATCTCTCACTATACCTTTCTCTCTCTCTCTGTTTGTAATTTTAGCTATTTTTCTTTCAACTTTGATTTCTCTCTCTTTATGTCTTTCTCCAATTCTACTTGTTTCTCTCTCTCTCTCTTCTATTTTTATTAGCCATTGCACTGCTAAAAATTGAGATTCTCGTGCTGAGCTTTGGCTGCAATTCTCTTCTAACGTTTTCTCGCAACGGCAGACAGATTTAGTAGAGGGGGGTGTAGAGGCTAGAGGGTGGTGGAGAGAGCAGGGGAAGGCGGAGACGTGGCAGGCAGTGATGCAGCCGACTATGCAGGTGTCAGTTGGATTCATGCACCCACCCACACGCTCCTGCTCCTTACCCCTCTCTCTCGCTCTCTCTCACTGTCTCTCCCGCTCTCTCTCTGAACGTACAAGCTACTGCACATTTGACGCCCCCTACTGGCCCACGCCCCCGCCGGCTCGCCGCCCACGCCACCCTTAGACAGTGCGCTGTCAAGTGCGCTTATGGCTGTCATGACGCCCATAACATTGTCATCAACATTAGTTTTGCAATGTGCGGGGAGTGGCGTAGGGGCGGCAGGACAGGCGTAGAGGCGTGGCCGGGGCTGGGGTCGAGTGCAACGCAGCCGCTAGGTGGCGTTGCTGTGCTGCGTTTTGCTTTGCTTTGCTCGTTTCTTGTTGCTGTTCAAGTTGTTGTTGTTGTTGTTGTTGTTGTTGTTGTTGTTGTTGTTGTTGCTGTTGACATCGTCACAGAAATTGGTGCAAAATGCTTCAGTTTGTTCGCTCTGTTCGTGTTGTTGTTGCTGCTGTTTCTTTTTTTTTCTTGCATGTCCTCCTCACACACACACACACACACACACACACACACACATACACAGCTACAAATGTAGCATGTGTGCTTAAGATAAATATCTCATGCACAGCTCTGCGCGTCTGTGTGTGTGTGTGTAACGCATCCTACGTGCAGCCTGCGCTGCCTTCTGTCAGCGCAGCTCACCTGCGAATTTATTGGTAGCGCCCAAAAGTAGGCTATAGTTAAGCAAGACTGTCGCACGCTTATGCATACGCACACACATACCTGCACACACACACAGCTGCACACGCACATGCATATAATTAAGCGTTGACTATTTGTAATTTTTAATAAGACAACGGCACAAAGCAACAATATCTACCCTTCCGCAGGGCTGCCAAGTGGGCGTGGCAAGACCGAGAGGCTGAGTGAAGCCGTAAGGGGGGAGGGACAAAACAATATAAAATAAGCATGAATAATTAGAATATGTTAAGTGTTTTGGGGGCTGCGCACACTCGACACTGTCAGAGATGTGTTTGTGTGTGTGTGTGTGTGCGTGTGTGTGTGTGTGTGTGTGTGTGCGTGCGTTAGTGTGCCCGCATATTGTATATTTATATACAGTCAGTCAGTCAGTCAAGTTGGGCGCATACAAAAGCCACGCCCACACAATGTGCACGCTGCACGCTGCACGTTGCACGTTGCTGGCAAAAGGACTCGAGTGCCCACCTGACTTTTTGTCATTCAAATGAAAACTGTACGTCGTCATCGTCATCGTCGTCATGCACATGCACACCCACCAGTCATCAACAGCTCTGCACCCACACACAAACACACACACACACACACACACACACACATAGCTACACCTGCTCTGATTGCTTTGTTCAGCGTTTTTCTAACAATTTTTCTGCCGTGCATCTTTTGCATTGCATACACTTAGGCGCGACTTTCTCACTTGTATTTGTATGCGTGCCGCGCCGTTGTTTTCCTCGGCATCTGCTGCTGCTGCTGCTTCTGCCACTGCTTCCTTCTGCCTTCCTGCCTCCTCCTCGCTGCTGCTGCCTGCCTGGCATAGAAAAATTTACAATGCAATTGAGTATGCAAATATTGCCTACTTGTCATGTAGACAAATACAACGCTCTCGCTCGCTCGCTCGCTCGCTCTCCCTCTCTCTGTCTGTCACACTTGCCTTGCCTACACACGCTCTGTTGTTTTATAAATACACCCGTGTGTGTGTGTGTGTGTGTGTGTATTGCCGTGTATTTATTATTGTTAGCTGGTGTCTTCATTGTTGTTGCAATTTTCGAAATTAAAATGACAATATGGACGACGCGAGCATCTCGCTCATTCCAGTGGCAATGTTAGGCATACAAAATAAAAAATAAAAAGAAAAAAACTAAAAAAAGTAACAGTTTTCAAAACAAGAAAATTTCTATTGAGACCAAACAATCTTTTTGGCAAAAGTTCTAAGAATATATCTAAGAACACTTACGCCAAATAAATATATATTGAATAATAAACTAAGCGAAAAAAAATAAAAGACTGTCAAACAAGTTTAAAAAAAAAATATAAAATTATTGACAAATACTTATATTTCCAATTAAAACAATTTCGAAAATTATATACTTTGATTTAAATGCCGTTTAAAATGCCGTTTAGAAATATTATCACTAGTTGAACTTAAAGGTATATGAATTATTTACGACTCTATTAACCGAACGCCTCGTAAAATATTAATAACTATAAATATTATTTTAAATTATTTCGGCTATTATTTTGTGCTAAAAAATATACTTAAAGTGTTGCTAACATTTTAGAAATACAAAAATATTTTACACCTCGACTCTATTTGCATAAAGGATATTTTGAAAACAACAAGTTTATATTGTTTCGCAAAACTGCTAAAAATATATTAGAAATTCTAAATAAATATTTTCAATTTTATTAATATTAATCTAAATGATTTCCGATATTCTTTTATGTGAGGAAGAATATTTAAAGAGTTGCTAAGTATTATTACAAATATCGACTCAATAATTCTATTACATTAGATTTTCTACAAATCCCATTTCTAATAAGCTATCATCTATCTACTCTGGAATAATGATTCAGTCCGAAGTTATTAGATGTTTAAAACTATAACTATAACCATTTGATTTCATAGAAATTCATCAAACATTGTATATTCCTTTTAAAAATAATTTTCCTCTCATTAAATAAAAATATTTATTTGTTCATCTAAATAAACAAAAACTATTTTTTCGAATAAAGTAGTTTACTCCTTTTAATGCTATATACTTGATATATTCAAATAGTCTTACAATGCTAAAAATTCGTCTTATAATTCTATCTTTAATCTGCTTCCTACTTTATTTTCCTATATTCCCCGAATTTTCAATCGCTACGCGTCTTAAAGTCAGCTCAAAGCACGTTAATTCCAGTCTGGAGTCTCATCGAAACTTCTTAGCATGTTATTTATCTCTCCGGCTGACATATCTCGTTTTATGTGCGTGTTCTCGCTGACATTTATGTCTATGGCATTCATAAGAAATGCTTTTATTTATTACAAATTGTTTGGTATTAAAAATGTACCAACTCCGAGTGCGAGTACACAGTGAGTGCGGCGCGAGGTCTTTGCATGTGAGGCCAACTGTGGGCCACCTAGCAAAAACTTTGCTCAAGTAAATCATAGCTGAGGTGAAGAGAAAAGCAGAGAAGAGAGCAGAGTGGAAGAGGAAGGCGGCATGGCTGAACAATGGCAATGGCATAGAACTGGCGGTTATGTATTTCTTTTTGGCATCCGAAAATGTCGAGAAATTAATGGCACAGGCCAAAATTTATGGCCCTTGTGAGTCTCGAGTGTGTCTTCTTTGGGGAGTGTATCGGATGCCATTAGATGTCAGTGTGAAGTGAATCAATATCAGGGCTGAAAATAATTACAAAGTGCCCTAAACATCGAAGGGAATAGTTTAGATTTTTTTCAGATTCTGCTGTTCAGATTTTCCTCTAGTAGTTCAAGCAGTTTGTTTTGTAATTCTCTTCAAAATATATTTTTAATTGCGTTGATAATTTTGATTTTCATTAAAAAAGAATACCTATTTTTAAACTCAAATTTCTTATATTAGAAATGCATTTTTATTTGCTGGCAATATTTCCATAGTTTGCTTCGTAGACTCTGTACTACGCCAACGTTGAGGCCTTTGGCATCTGCAGAGTTGACAGGCTTTCGTGCCGGGTGTGAGTTTATCGTCTGTGGCCATTGGGGAACACTTCCGGTTGAGAAAGGGTTTTGTGGTCAGTTTGCCGTTTGTTGTTTAGTTTTTGCCTAGCTTTTTTCCGGCCCGGGGCTGGAGAGAGAGAGAGTACGAGGCCAGGAGTAAATTCAATTTACAAAATGTGTGCGAAGGTAATGCAATTTATTTGGACTCGTAATAAAAATTAATAACGAAAACGTGTCGGGCCGGTTGAGCCACTAATATGACGAGGCACAAAAAAATATGAGCCAGAGCAGGCAGAGCCGAAAAATGAAATAAAGCAGAAAAATATACATATACATATATTCACATAGGAATGCGGCACATAATGGCTGTGCTTAGGTCCTTTTAGTGGACCTGTGGGCCCGGGAGAATGGCCATCAGTCCCCGTATCCCTCACACTCTCTGCCCCCTCCCCTCCACTGCTGGATACACTATTGTCTATCTAATAAAAATCAAACAAATTATGCTAACAAACTCGCTTTATGTGCGCCGGCCTGTCGTGGTGATTTGCTCAATAACCCTTGTAATATAAACAGAGCCCGTGCCGGACCCCGATCCCAATTCGAGGCCGAATACAAACACACACACACACACACTCACACACAGAGAAAAGCCACCCACATATGACATGACTTTCACTTGGCAGCAGTCCATCAGGCGGACAGTCAGGGCCAGCAAAAAAAGGACATGACTCGAAAATCACTTAATCTACTTGGGCTGTGAAAAAAGCAGCAGCAGGAGCAGGAAAAACCAACAAACGGGACCAAGGCAAAGGCGAAGGCGAAGTCGAAGACAAGGACGAAGAAGGCGAGGGCAACGAAAGGCGACGAGTGCAAACGAAGTGAAATCGAAACTGAAAGCGAAACCGAAACTGAGACGCAGATGGAGCTGGAGACGGAGCTGGAGACGGAGACTGAAACCCTTTCGACTCGCCCTCTCTTTGCATACTTAAGGGCGCGTCCGGTTAACCCCAAAAGACACACACACACACACACACACACACACACACACAAGCAGGCAGGCAAACTCGCCTTGGCCAGGACATCCGCACGAATCAACAAACCATGACAACGGCATATTTCACATATGAGCAGCAGGGCGGGCCTCTAAATTATTGCAAATCACTAAAACCAACAACAACAAAAAAAAAAGAAAAAAAAAGACGACAAGGCCAGAAAAACCCGCGAACAACCACCCGAACCGGCGGGGGGTGGCAGAGGCAGGCGCCGTAATTGAATTCAATCAAAATTGTTTGGTCCATCAAACAGACAATTACAAGCGATACATTCTGTCAATAGTGCTGCGAGGAAAGGGTATAGCCAGGCACAACAAACATATCGAGAAGCGAGAAGAAACTTACCCTTCTCATAAAGTTGTCAGTCCGCGGCAACTCCGACTCCGACTCCGACTCCGACTCCGACGATGATGATATGCCATATATGCCATATGCCTGGTGCGAGTCCATAGCGCCCCGGCGGAACACACACGTAGACAAGCAATTTGTCAATCGCTCGATTTGATGAGCTCAGGACATTGCCAATGGATTAGGGAATTGCCATTGAAAGAGTTGCAAAGGGTTGCGAGTAGCGCATCGACTTCATAGTTACGATGGTATAGAAAAAACCCATACAGACGGAGACGGAAATGAGCCGATTATAAAGAGGATTATTGTACACTTTTGTATTATGCTGTTGATTAATTGAATTTGATTAAATTGATATGTTTATGCCTTTTATGAAATGGCTTTCCAATACCCTGCACCTATTTTCACTAGGCTAAAATGGAATAAATAAATCTTATGTCATGGACTTCGTCTAAATACCTTGCAGGCAGCAAAAATGGAGTATGTTAAGCTTGTGTAAACAAATGAAAAAAAATGAAAACTGCTATGGACTTTTGCATTGAAAGAATGACTGATTGCACAGCAGGCTAATAGCTTCAATATTGTAAAAATTAATGAACAAATTTTGAAGTTAATATTTTTAAAATGAATTAAATTAAAATACAAATTTTTAAATATTTTATATAGTAAACATTTATTAAATATATTTATTATTTTCAAAAATGTATTTAAAAGCTTATTCCATTAAATATTAAAACTATAAATTATAGAATAAAAAATAAATTTAAAAAATTTATAATTTCTTAATTAAATTTTTTTTTTTAAACTGGATACCTTTAAAAACGAATAACATTTAATTTCTAATATAATATTTAAAATATTTTTATCACAATAGCTTTTTTTATTGTAAATATAGTAAACATCCAAAATTGAGGTATATTGGGCTTATGTAAATTTTGAAAAAAATAAGAAATTGCCTTAACAACAGAACATATATGCTATATATTCTTGTTCAGCTGCACTAGCTAAGTCGATCTGGCGCTGTACATGCTTCTGTCTGAGATAAGTCAAGGTTTTCTATTAAGCAGAGCATTTTCTGTGTGGTTACCTCTACGAACAATCAATTTTCATTGTAAATATGATTAAAAATCTGTACATAAGCCACTCCCAACTGAAATACTTGAAAATTACAAAACTGATAGCTTTTTTCAAGGGCTCTTTGAACTTGCCTGCGTAAAGATTCTATTCTAATATTAATCAATATAGCTATGGCCCTGCTCGACGTGTCCTGCCGTTGCCAGGCGAGTAAAGTAATTTTGGGAATATTCAAATATTATCTGAAGATTGCTCTAATTTATTGAACTCGCCCCCCGAGTGCGGCTTTTGTCCTCGAAATTCGCAATTTACTCGCAGTGCGGGGCAAATCGCTTTCCCAGATTCTCTATGGCTTTTCTATTGCTGGCCATCCACGTGCCTTGCTTTTTTGCCAAATCACTTGACCAATTTGTCAAGTGGCACTTATGCGTGTGCGTCCGCCTTGGCCCCGACCCCAGAGCTCATCCTCGTGCCCAGCTGCCCCAGTGCGGACTGCCATAGCTCGGGGTTGAAGCGTGCTGCCTGTAGTCTTGTCTTGTTTGCGGTGGTCTTTTCTGAGTTTGCCATTATCCTGGCTACAATTTGCATGCATTGTGGTGGGCTCCATTTATCCAGTTACTGCCCCCCCCCCCCCCTGACTCCACTCCCACTGGCATCATCTTGAGCTACAGCTATTCATCCATACTTCGAATGCTCGTGACTATCGCCCTGTGATAAAAAAGTCACTTGTCATTTCTTTTTAACCCTCCCTTTTGGCCATACTCCACACTCCCCCCCAAGACGGCCACTTATGCCCGGCTATTTACGTACGTTTTTTATGATTTTATTAGCTGCAAAAACAAGCAATTTTGTTACAATGTTTATTGGTTAGTGTTGGCAACTGGCAACTGGCAACTGGGAAGTGGCACTCCGGATTCGGGATCGGGGGATTGGAGCCCCGAAGGGTTCGGCCTTTGCTTTTTGATGTGCCCTTAAAAATCATAAGCGTGAGTTATGCGTATGTGTGTGCCCAGAGAGGGTTGCTCTCGACCCTAGCCCGAGACGTATGTAGATAAGCAGGGGCTGGGGGCGTGGCACGCTTGCCAAAGGCAAATTGCGTCAGCGATTTGGCCTGATTTGTGTGATTTCATTTGATTTGATTTGATTGTGTGTAATACATGAGCAAAGGGGGCAGAGAGAGCGAGAGGCGGAGAGAGATCCAATTAGCAGAGTATTCAGCGGATCCAGGCCGACAGATCGAAGCCACTGCCAGCAGAGTAGTGCCAGCTGGCGGCTCAGGCCCAACTTGGGGCGCCTTTATTGATCACGGGCAGGAAAGAGGCACGCAGACGTCTTCATCTCAATTGTTGTCTGCCACCCCGGACGCGTTTGCTTTTAATTGCCTAGACCCCATCTCCAGTGCCAACTGCTTTCCAGCTCCTGCAACTGACCATTTCATTAACTGACGCTGGGCAGGGGCGAAAACGTTGCGGCGATTAGTTCACAGTCATAACACACGGCGGCGGCCCAGCGTCGTTCCCCCCTTTGGGCTGGAGACCAAACTAAACTATAAAATTTTATGAGTTTCCACACACACACACACACAGAGACACACACGCATTGGCACACTCGCACACGCTCAATTGGTTTCAGCTTTTTTCCATGTTTGCAGGTAGTTTAAGCGCCCAAGCCCGCACTCCGCTCCTGTCCTCGTCGTTCGCCAAATTGCGCAAAATGTTAACAAGCAATTGAGCAGACAAACAAACAACTGTTGACGGAGGCGGGGCCAGCCACCGGAGGGGGCGTGTGCGGCCAGCCAAGGTGGCCCGGCCAGGCAGCCAGGCAGGCAGCTGTCGATTGTCGAACAAAGTGGTAAGTTCAGGGCAGGCTCAGAGGCTAAGCGGGGGAGGCCTGCCTGCCTGCCCGCCCGCCTGCCTGCCTGCCTGCCTGCCCGCCTGCCTGCCTGTCTTGGCTGCAATTGGAGCCCGTGCGTTGATTAGTTTAACGCGCCCAACGTTGCGGAAAGTTGCGACGGCTGCTCATTAAATCGAACCGCGCCGCCTTTTGGCTTATTAGTTGCAATGTGTCCCCGCTGGGTCGCTGCCACAGCCGGGCCTGGCCTGGCCTCTGCTTCCGTTTCCGTCTGCTGCCCTATAAAATGCCATTTTATATCGAGCCGTGGATGTCCTGCAAGCTCTTTATGAGCTGTAAACGTCCGATCAAGGCGTCTGAGCCCCGCCCACTCCCGCGCCACCTTGAACTCGAGACACTTTAATGTGGCCTGCATTATGTTTCTAGTGCTTGGAATCGAACAACTTTAGCATGGTTAAAGTGCGAAATTGATTGAGGCTGTTGGGGATTCTGTTTCCTAGCTGCAGATACTGCCCATAGTTGGCTGCAAGCTTCTGGCTTATATTATATTATTTTTCTATCATATCATATAATATTATGCCTTGCTTATTATTTCTACTTTTTCTTCTAAAATTATCATAACTAGTTTCGAAACTGTTTCCCAGAATTACTATGCTCAGAACTCCACAGTTCTTTGCGTTATACCAAGCAATCTTGAATTTTAATATTTAATTAATTTTATATATTTTACACAATTTTACAGAACTTTACCTGCATCAGAGTATTGCAATGTAGAGTGTTATTAAAACACTTAAAGTTGGAAAAAAAAATAGTTTGATATTTTTTACAGTTAACTATAAGTGCCTACTTTTCAGACCAGTCTAACCGCTCGATTATGGTATTTATTCTTTAATATATTTCGAGTTCATATGCGCATAACTTTGTTGTTCTTCAAGATATTTGAACAAAACCCTAAGGCTACCATTTTCAATGCTTTGCAGACAATTTCACTGAATTTTATAAAAATCGCAGCAGTTTTAGGCACTGCTTCAGCGTCTCACTTTTTATAGTTACAGCTGCAGGTAAAAGGCATTTTCTCTCCATACGTTAAATTGCTTGGTTACAGCCCTGTTTTAGCCTCCAATTTCTTTCGCTTTTAACATCCCCTACTCCCAGCTACCTGCATCCCCCCCTGCCAATCTAAAGCCTGCCTGTCAATATTGACTCGTTGCGTGGAAATCGCGCAACTTTTCGGGCCTCTGGCATAATAACTGTCAAAAATCTTTCAAATTTTAATCAACTTTATTTTTAGCTCTCTGCTATTTGCTCGGGCATACATGAGGCCGCCGCATCCAGCCCCCTTAAGTACTTCACGGGACTTGTGTGCGTGTAAACTTTGCAGTCTTCTGTTTTTTCATAGCCAAACAAATATGAAAATGTGTATGTAAATGTGTGACAACGGGCTCCATATGGAGGCACTTTGTCTGTCTGTCTGTCTGCCTGTCTCTCTGTCTGTCTGTTTGCCTATGCACGCCGAAAAGTATTAAAGACGCATTTAATTAAGTTGAAATTGTTGGCAAAGTGACTTGGACGGGGAATGGATGAGCAGGAAGTCGAAGCTAAAGCTGCGACTTGGAGCCAAAGCTGAAAGATGACGCAGCTGGAGGCAAGTTATTTTCCAAGATTTTCGAGTTAATCATATCATGTGGAGTTGCCTCTTCCGCTTCGACCGGGCGAGGGAAGTTCTGCCTTCTGCCTGTCAAGCAATAAGTCGCATATCTGCCATACTACTTGCATATGTATCTTTTGATTTTTCCAGCCTAAGCCCGTCTCTGCTTGGGCACGAAATGGAAAAGCAATTAGAGAATGCGTTCAAATGAATCCATCGTTTCGGTTCCCAGTTCACCCTGCCCCTTCAAGAGCTTCGCCAAGCTGTCAAATGGCAAACGCCTTCGCCTGCTCCGACCCTGTGCAGGCGGCAGGCGCGTGTTGTTTGTCAAAAAATTAAACGCGTAAGTGGAAAAGCATAAAAACAACAAGTTGGAAAATTCGATGTGGAAAACAGCGAAAAAGTTGTAAAAATTATCAAAGAAAATTTGTAGAAAAAAACCCACCCGAGCGACCATTGATAAGACAGCAAAATCCCGCGGGGCGGGCGCAAACCAAACCGAACCGAACCCAATCCGAATCTCAATCTGAATCCGGAGTCCGGACGAGCCAAACGAAACGTGTAAATGGACTTTGGGCGCCGTTGACTGACTGACTTAGCCCCTCTGCCCCTGCTCTCGCCTCCCCCTGGACGCTCCCCCCCATCCACTCATCACTCAAATGCAAAATGGCGATTATTCATAAATCATTAAACACCATTTGGCGATGGGCGATAGGAGAGAGAGAGAGAGAGAGAGAGAGAGAGACACAGAGAGATAGAGATAGGGAAGGGGACTGAGTAAGTGGGGGTGGGCAGGGACTGCCGCCTGGTCGCTGCTGCTGACTTTAAATTTTTATCGCTTTTCCAACAAAACTGGCGAAGAAAAATTCCTAATGAGCCAAAGAGAACGAAGCGAAAAACGAGGGGGAAAAAAAAAAACGAAACGAAAAAATGTTGAGAAACTTCGGAAAAAATCAAAGGCCGCTTCTGACCGCTGCCGGGGGAGAGAGAGTGCGGGGCACGGGGCTCAATGGTCTCCGGGTAGGTTGGAAAATTTCGCGGACTTTTTAACAAGGCGCCCAGGCAGAAGGCACAGGCGCAGGCACAGGCTCAGTCCGCGAAGACATTAAAAATTTTGTTTGATACTTTGGCCGGCGCAGCCGCAGCCGCAGTCGACGTCAGCGTCGCTGTCGCCATCGCCATCGCCGTCGCTGTTCTGGTCGTTTGATTTCCGCTTCCGCTTGCCGTTGAGATTAAAAAACATTTTTCGTGCATTTTTTCCCTCGTTTCCCTGATGTTTTAACTGCGACTGCGACGGCGACGGCGACGGCGGCGCTGCTTTTTTCACGTTTCGCTGGCTGCGCATCTATCTGCGTATCCGCGTATCCGCGTGTATCTGCGTATCTGTGAGATACATTAAATTAAAAATTCATCTTTAATCAAAAATTATTGTTGGCATGCGCAAGACAAAGTTGCCGCGACGCTGTCTGCGCCAAGGTGGACCCCGGCAGAGGTACTCTTACTCCGCCTCCCGTGCTTCTCTCCACTTCCTCTCTCCGGCCGGAAGGTGGATCAGACCGCAGTGGTGCTTAAAAGCCGAGCAAACATAGTTGACAATATATCAAAGTTTTTTGGCATCTGCTCGCAGGGGAGCAGGGGACTTCTTCCAGGGGAGAGCAGGCTGCTTTGTCGTCGCGCCATATTGTAATTGCTGTTGTTCTGGTCAAGTCGAGGGGGAGACGCGTCGGCGAGGCCGATCACAGCAGCTGCAGGCACCGATAAGCAGCGGACAATGGAGCACAATTAGGTGGAAGAACACGAGTTTTTTAGCCAGCTCCTGCAGTGAACTACAATATCTAAAGAGCTCGATGAAGATGTTCAATAGATACGCGTAGTTGTCATTTCATTTCGTTGGAAGCATTTGAGCCTATTTTTGTAAATCCATTTTTTTTTTTTTTTTTTTTTTACAATCTAGCTAAAAAAAGATAAGTAAATGCTATAAGTTTTCGTATTTAGAGAGTATTTATAAGGATATGTTAGCTACCACTCCTTGGGTGGTCTAAAGGGAAAATGCGAACTTAAAGTTTCAGAAGTTTCGCTTCCAAGTCCGAAAAATACTGCCTTACTATCGGTTAACAATTGCTTCTCTTTAGTCTATTAGTTCTGTTTTCCAGCTTTGCTTATGGATTTTCTTTCTATAAGCAAAGCTTTACTGCTTCTAACTTGCAAATTGTCATAACTATCGCTTTGCGCAAGCTTACGATATCCATTGATGTTCTATAACAAAAACAAAATTCCAATTACACTCATTAAACTATCGTTTGTCCAAGGAGTGGCGTGACTATCGACTCGTCAACACATTTTAGTCTGCATCCACAGCATACACCACAACTTCATAAAATCCGCAACACCTAAAAATTACTATCGTTTAACTATTATTTTATAAATACTATTTTAAAAACATTTTATAAATACTATCGCTTAGCTTATATTTGACTATCTATTGCATTATTTTTAGTACTATATTTGGCATAAAAATTACATTTCTGATACATTCGCAACTGAGTACAACAGCAATTTTGCATATTTTGCAGTATTCCAATACTTGCAAGTCAACTATCGCTTCACTATCGTTTGCCAGCATAACAATCGAGCTTATATCAGTTTCTTAAGCTTGTCATCTTATACAATATTCCAGATTTTTCAGTACTATAGTTTCACTTGGGCTTGCTTTTTACTTGGATTTCCAAATTTGGTCTAAACTGTTGCCCTGTAGGAAATTTTTAATTGTTTATACTATTTATCGTTATTGCAGTCTCATTTAAATACAAGTCTTCTAGATTCATTTCCAATGGCTAAAAATTCCACAAATTAATCATCCTACAACTATCGATTGCCTATGACTATAGCAACCCTGTGTATCTCCCTCAAGACTCGAATACTAATGCTCAACTATCGCTGGAATATCGAATATCAAATATTAGAAATACTATGACTTAACCAACTGCCGTCTATCTACTGCCACTGAACTGCTGAATCGCTGTCATATTAGCATTCAAGTACAACAGTTTCTCATATTGCGCCTTACCCTTACCCCCGCACAGCTCTCAGTTCCCCCAGCTCAACCCTCACTCGCTCGCATCGCTTTGTTTCGCTTCCATTTACAGCGCTTAACGCGTTAAATGAGTATCAAAATACACCCTTAACCCGTTATTACAGCATTCTGCACTCCCTACCCCCCCGCACATAAGCCTATCAATTTTTTGTACTGTTTCAGCTTTTTTTTGTGTTTTTAAAAAATTTTCCAAAGCGACTTAAGATGCCGTTATCAGAGTCGAGCGCAATCAAACTGCGACAGGCAGACAAGCTGCCATTAAACTCTGACAACAAAGGAGGACGAGGACGGGGGCGTCTGAAAGTCAAACAGCAACAACAGGCAGGGCAATAAAAGTATGCACACACGCCACACACACACACACACACACACACGGCCGCACACTCGCAAGCATTTGCCTATCAGAAAGTTTTGATCTTTGATTGTATGAGTTGGCTTTTTAACTAATTTGCGACAGCTTCGCACACTCGCACACTCGCACACCCGCCAGCACCTGGCCCACACACTGGCACACACACACACACACGCGTCAGCCCCTGCCAGGCATCAACCTGCCCTCAACCTCCCCTGCACAGTATCAAAACGCGCGGAAACCGCATGCAAAACGCGTCACATGCAGTCGCCAGGGAATTAACAGCCCACAAGCCACACCTCCCCCTCGCACACACGCACACACACACACACGCACACACATTGCCGAATATTTTGCATACGCTTAAGCTTCAACATACCCCTGCCCGCACCGCCCCGCAACGCCCCGCCCTTATTTGCGCAATATTTTTCTGATAATAACAAATTCGCGAATATGTTTATCTGCGTTTTCATTGCCGTCTTCTGCCTTCTGCCGTCTGCTTCGCTTCGCTCCCGCGCTCTGCTCTGCCCTCGCCCTGCTCCGCCTGCCATGCGGCAACTCCTTGTAGCTGCTGTTGATATGGAGCTTTGGTCGCGGGGTTTGTTTGGCTTTGCCGGCAAGCGTGCGTTTTTTGCCATTTGCCAGTGCGCGCCGCTAATTCCATTTGAGACGTAACGAAAACGAAAATGACATCAATTTATTTGTGTATTTTCTTGCTGTTCCTTTTTTTATTATAGTATTTCTTCCTTTGCGCCAGTGACAATAGAGAGTGGGCTGAAGTGTGTGTGTGTGTGTGTGTGCGTGTGTGTTCGCCTTACTTTCGAATTGGATTTCCTGTTCCGGCAAACAGCTTAAAGCAGTTCATTCGCTTAAGTAAACACATTTGAGAGCGGCGACTGCATTCGAGTTGCTTGCGAGCACTCGCAAGTGCGAGTAACTCGTTCGACCAAACCAAATGAACTTGAGAGTTTTGTCAATATGTGGCAGTACTTAAAAAATAAGCCTTTTGGATCTTTATAGTTCTGTGGCAGATTGACAACAACATATTAGAGACTTCGAGTGCATTTGATTAGGCGCAAATCATTTGGAAATGCGAGTAACTCGTTTGACCTAATGTAGCTTTGGAAGCTTCAGTTCAGGCTGGCTGTAACTTACTGCAACTGAGAGGTATAATAATTACTATATCGACTTACATATGGTATAGAGAGCACTATGAATGCATTAAAGCATTCAAGTCAAATCGAGTAACTCGTTTGATCAAATAAAACTGTAGTTTAAACTTCTGCTCTTATAGATTGATTCTAGTTAAAAACATGAGAACTGAGAGGATTTTGACTAATAGGCAAAAAAAGACGAAATGAAAGCTTAATAGAGTGAAAACTCATACACGCCACAATCCGAATGCATTCAAATTACTTAAAAATACTTGGAAGTGTGAGTAATTTGCAAAGTTAAACAAGTTCACAGCGATTAATTTTTCCAAAAAAATAATATATTGCACATATATACTAAAAACTGATATCATACACAAAACAATCCGAATGCATTCGAATTTGTTGACAATACTTGGAAGTGCGAGTAATTCGCAAAGTTAAACTAAGCAAATGCATTGACAGATCGTTTTAGCAATGATTGATTTCGCTCAAAAAGCGTATAAGCAAAAAGCATATATTAATTTTTTTAATAGACAGAAAAGTGATACACGAAACAATCCAAATGCATTCGAAGTTGTTCAAAGCACTTGGAAGTGCGAGTAATTCGCAAAGTTAAACTAAGCAAATGCATTGACAGATCGTTTTAGCAATGATTGATTTCGCTCAAAAAGCGTATAAGCAAAAAGCATATATTAATTTTTTTAATAGACAGAAAAGTGATACACGAAACAATCCAAATGCATTCGAAGTTGTTCAAAGCACTTGGAAGTGCGAGTAATTCGCAAAGTTAAACAAAACAAAAGCTCGAGTTAGAGACGATGAGTTGTGTTTAGAAAGCATAAATTATATTTTATATACTAATAGTATTTTTGGGTTATATCAAATGCATTTGAAATAGTGGAAACCACTCCAAATTCTTATTAATTCATATGAAATAAAAATAGGCATTTTTTTTAGATAAAACAAAATTCAAAAACTAAAAAGAAAAGAATAATTTCAGCAAGTAAATAGGAAAAGGAAACTGTACGCTGCACCCAATACGAATGCAGCAGCAAGCAGTCTCCCCGGACAGGAGCCCCCTCTACCGTCTTGCTGCCGCTGCCATTCCTCCAGTGACTTGTCGCGCCAGCGCCGACTGCTATTGGCCTCCACCTCCAGGCTCTATCAGCAGCGAAGTTAAAAATGCAAACAATAACAACAATTACACCCAAAGGATCAGTTGAAAAGTCAATAAACTCGCGGCGCGGCGAGGGCGATGGCGAGGGCGGGGACGAGGACGAGGGCGGCCAGTGGCAGCGGGTCGCTGCTCAGCGGAACCGAACGGAATGGAACGGATTGGAACGCGGCAAAGTTGTTGAAACGGACGCGGCAAAAAACGCGCCAAAAGGCAACCGCAAAGTAACCGCAAAAAGCAAATAACAACAGCAGCGGCAACAACAATGCCGAGGAGAGCGCAACGGGCGACCATACACAAGGCTGTCCATCCCCTGCCCGCGCAGCCCTTACCCCCTTCACAGCGCCCGCCCGACCGCCCCGCGGCGTAAACCTTTTCCAGCAATTTTTGTGTGTGTTTTCTTTTCTTTTTTTTTGCGTTATTTACAAAAGCCATAAATCAATTGGACACGCCACACACACACACACACACACACACACACACACACACACCCGCACACGGAGACGTCTATACGAATGCAAATCTATTTTTAAATGCGAAATAATACGAATCCAGCCGAAAGGAAGATAGAGATTGTTCGAGGAGGCAGATAACCCCGCAGCGAAAAAAGGGCAAAAAGCGCCGCAAAAGGTCGACGAAAGCGAGAGAGCAACAGAGAGATAGAGGGAGATGGAGATGGAGATGGAGGGGGAGCAAGAGCGAAGCAAGGCCACGCGGGAAAAGCCGCTGATACGACATGTGGGAAAAGTCGAAAAGCGTAAAAGTCAGACGCGCGCAGGCAGACAGACGCAAGAAGACGGAAGAGTCGAACTGCGCCGGAGTGGGAGCCGGAGTGGGTGTGGCAGTGTCGCGCAGTTGTGGGCAGTCGTAGTCGGAGTCGGAGTCGGAGTCGAAGATGCGCCGGCGAGCGTCGACCGCCCGCTGGCAATAAAGGCAAAACACGAACAATAAAAATTCAACATTCGCGTCGAACCCGTTGGCTGCCCTTGGCAAGAGTGAGAAAAAAAGCTGGCACACTTTAAAGCCAAAAGCATTTGGTCTACCAAGAAAACGCCAGTTTGGCCAGCGGGGGGCAAAGGGTTGCGTATGAATCGGGGAGCAGGGGGGCCTGTTCGACATTAGTTTTGATAGACACGCATGTGCTGGCCAAATCCTTTGGCAGCACACAAATCTGATATCCGTTGCGGTTTGCTCTCGGCCCTGAGGCGCTGCCAGCAAAGTGGCCGGCTTAAGGGCTTAGACGCCCAGCACCCAAGCAATCGAGCCGGCTAAGCGGCAAAGCTACTGTGTTTACCCACAACTTTGGCTAAGAACTGACTTCCGTGGCCTTGTACGATTGCATGGAGTAGAGCTGAGTTCGATTGCGAAAGCGAAGCAAGCAGTGATAGCTTGTGGAGAAAATTGAAATAGCTTTTACAGTTAAAGATATATAGTAAAATAAAATATAGAAAATGGTCTTAGTTGCTTATAGGCAGCTTAGCAAACTTAATGAGGACTACGATGCAAGTAAATGAAGTAAATGAATAGAAAAAGCGTGAACTGCTGCACAAGCTTCATACAAAATTGTGAGCACTTCAAAAAAAAAAAAAGGAGAACAGTAAAAATAAATGCTCGATAAGTGTAAGATATTTTATTTTTTAAGTCAATCATGATATAAGTAATAATATTATAATAAAAAAATAAAATAATTTGGAATAAACATAGTCACGATATATAAATAATAATATTATAAAAAAAAACCAATATGAAATATGTCTAGTAAAATTTAAAAAATAATATAAAAAGAAAACATGTGAAATGAAAATATTTATGATATGAAATATAAATAATTATATAAAAAACGTGAAATATAAAAATTAATATAAAAATAATATGAAAAAATATATTCATTATATTATATAAGTGAAATAGAAATAATTATATAATGAAAAAGCTGTGGAATATAAAATATAGAATAAAATATAATATTAAAATAACATGAAAAAAAAAATATATATTAAAATTTAAAACATCAGAAAAATCTAGCAATTAATCGAATTATCAAAAAATGTGAAATAAACATAGAAATATACTTGATAAATATAAGTAAAATATGAATACTAATATTAAAAAACAAAACAATATGAAATAATAAATTAATATAGTACTAGAATAAAATAAAATACAAAAAAATAAAAACTGACAAGCTTTTCAGCTGCTTTTACAAGTTCAGTAATAATAAATATATAAAAAGTAAAATATGAATAATAAAATAATAAAAAAAAAAACAATGCAAAATAAACATGGCCATGATATAAGTAAAATTTAATAATTATAATATAAAATAAATAAAAACTGACAAGCTTCAACAGCTGCGCTTACAAATTAGTTAAGCAGCCGAAAGTCGTAAAATAAAAGAACTACGATTTAGATTCAGTTTTGTATGCAACCATTTTTATAGACACTCCCTTCAAGCAAAGCTGCAAGCTAACGTCGCCAACTGGATGAGGTTTTAGGCATAGCCGGAATCGCCGTCAGTTGCATAAAACAAACTATTTGCGTTTTATCAAGAGATTTTTTCACGCGTCGTTGACAAAATGAAACGTGGCAAAAAGCGAAATGGAGCAGGAGAATACTGAGAGCGTGCAGGCAGATGCAGAGCAGGAGCGGAGGCAAAGCCAGGCAAAGGAAGCTAGCCAAGGCATGATGATGACGATGATGAAGAGCAAAAGGAAGCACAACTGTAGAGCTGTAGAGCTGTGGCTGCGACTGGAACTGGAACTGGAGATGGAACTGTAGGTGGAACTGGAGCTGCTGCTAGAGCCGGCCAGGCCAGGCAGTAGGGGCGTAAGAGGCGCGCCATCAACTGCAGAACGCATGACGACGGAAACATGCTTTGCTGAGCGTATGGGCCTGTGGGCCGTAGGGGTCTAAAGGGTGTCGCTTAGCGGAGGAGAGTGGGTGGGGGTGCCAGCAATGAGTTGGTGACAAAAAATAGATGGTGCGCACTTATTCAAATTAACATAAATCAAAAGAATTTGCAGCGCATGAAATATGAGCGCGACGGGAGGGACACAGACACAGGCACAGACACAGACACAGTCAGGTGAAGGCAGGTGGAACGAAAAGCAGAAAACGAGAGAAGAAATGGGGAAAGTCTGCCTGGGAGAGGGGCAGAGAGCTGGAAGTAGAAGGCATGCAAAAGAGTTGCCGCTTTGAGTGCAGGCAACAAACCAAATGAATGCGGCATGCGCGACGACAAGTGCAATTGAAGCTGAGCATGGCAGGCACTCGTTAAGTATACTATAACTATATGAAAGTATCTATAAAGAAGAGCTTTACTTCCATCGATAATACCCATAAGCTGTGATTAAATTTTTAATTCTAGATTGTACTAGAATCAGAGACATTTTTCTTGCTTTCTTGTTGAGCATTTGCAAGGGCCTTAAAAGAGTTTTCATCTTATAAAATCTTTTAAAAATATAAGCTGCTAGATCGGCCAAATATATAATATTACACATTTTGTAGAAATATTTGTGCCAATTATAAATTAAATAACACTGTCAATCTCTACACATTTAAGCCTCAAAAATATATTTGCCCACTGCTTGAATAATTTGTGTGTGATGTATACTTCATTCGGCCAGAGTATCCCAGCTTCAGCACACTGTGAATAATCGCTTTGACTAGTTTTAATCCATCTAGCACTACTGCTTTATCATTTGCAACATTCGCATTCCGGACACAAGCGAAAAAAGAATCGCAGATCTGCTCGAGTTGAGCGGAAGCAGCACTGCGCTCCATATGCACAAGTCCACGCCGAAAGTAATGTGGCTCGCTGTGTATGTGTGTGTGTGTGTGTGTGTGTGTGTGTGAGTGTATGTGTGACTAACGTTAACATTTTGCGATTTTTCATAATTTTTTCGAGCGAGATTTTCACACCTTTTCGCGACGCTTTCGCATCATTTGCTCCGTTGTTGAGCATTTCCATTTCCATTGCCACTTCCGTTTCCGTTGATTTGTTGCTGCAAGGGGCGTGGCAGGATGTGACTGCTTAAAACGGCGCACGCAGCAAAAGAAGTAGAGAAGAAAGCGTTGGCGCCCGCGTTGCCAACGCCTGCGTTTATGCTGCACATAATTTGTTACAATTTTGCACCCAGTCCTGCCACGTAACTCCAACCCCCCCCCCTTCTTCCTTTATTCTACCGCTCCCTGTCAATAGCTGCAAGATGTGGGCGGGGCCGTAGTTTGACTGAAGCGTGCATTTGCCCCAAATCGCACGAATTTAAAGTAAACCCTCGCAGGCGCCAGGCACAATACCCCCCTCTAGGTTTATAGCCGTACTTCTTCATTCCACTTTCCACTGCTTCTTCTTCTTCGTACTTCTTTCTAGCTATTCCTCTTTTTTTTTTTTTGTATATGCGAATATAAATGAAATTTTTGTTGTTTGGACGTGACACATTTAGTTTGAATATATGACGACAGTCGTCAGTCAGGCGCGCATTGGCTCGTTAAGTGGATAGGGTAGAGAGGGTAGAGAGCAGGGGCAAGCAGGGGATGGACGTGGTTCGGCAAGGACAGTCAAAGAGACGGCAGTTGGAGATTCGACCAGGCTGTGACTTAGACGACAAACTGAGCGCCAGCTTCAATATGCTAAGGTAAGCCGAAGAATTTTGCTATTAGAAAATATTTTATATTTAATTTAAGCGCCAAGAAACACAAATAAAAAAAAAATGTGAAAATAATAAAAATACAATGCAAAGCTATACATATGGGAAAAAAATAGAATAAAAAGTTTAAATTCACTGTAAGCTTCAGAGACATGAAAATGCAAACTCATAAGATGAAATCGAAGCCAAAAAATATATATATATATAAAATATATATAAAAAGCAAAATAAAAATTTAAAATAAATAAATGTATAAAAATGCCAGAACAAAAAGATTTAAAAATAATAAATATATGTCTAAGAAAAATGTAAAGAGATGCACAGATACAACGATGAAAAAACACTTCCAAATACAGAGAAAATAGCGTGAAAATAAAGGCTTAGCAGTACAAACAAACAATCAGTTTGATTGATGATAATATTTATAATATGTTCATGTGGCCAATTGTTCATATTTTTCTTTAAGTAGCTGCACTTTTTTTAAAAAAATTTCGTTTCAAAAATTCCTTGCCTTCACTTCGGTTCAATCAAGGCCTGCGAAGCCTTCCCTTTTTGCTAAGTAGCTCTGCCACCCCTTTACACCTTCCACAGCATGCTGCTTGGCCCTTCCCCCTACGCACACTGCCGCACACGCACACACTTCATTTGCCGATCATAGCGCAAAGCCATAAGTCACCAGTACTCAATGTCAGCCCAATGAACTGCAAGTGCCGCAGCGAGAGCTGTGGAACTAAACCCCACCACGTGCTATGAGTGCGAGGCATGCCTCCAGCTCCTCATGCCGCGCCCTTGCCACTGCGATTTCTCTGCATGTGGAGTTGGAGTCGCGTTATTTGCGGAATTTCTTGAGTACATTTCGATGATAAGCAGCAGCCGGCAGCTGGCACACACACACACACATGTCTGGGCTGCTGCTTGAGTTTTCTTAACAATTTGTCATGCATGGAACGCCAAATATGCCGAAAGGAGAAAAATGTATTAAAAGCAACCGCCTGAACAGTCGAAGATGTAGAAATGCGAGAAATGCGCAAATAAATCATTTCTTTTGCGTGCCTTTTTTCCCTGAGTGTGTGCCTGCTAGCCTGTGTGTGTGTGTGTGTGTGTGTGTGTGTGTGTGTGGGTCTCATAGATAGCAGCAGCTGGAGCAGGGGAATTCGGGAATCGAGCTCGAGCCTGGGTTGTCTGAAGTAGTTTCGCTTTCGCAGGCACTCGAAATATTTTCACGTGTCTTCAACAAATGTCAAACACACGCACAGCGAGAGAGAGAGGGAGAGAGAGAGGGAGAGAGAGAGGGAGAGAGAAGCAGCACATAAATCAAAAATTGCATTCGCACAGACAGAGACAGACACTGAGGCCGCAGGGGTGTGGGCGCCACTCGTGAAAGTATTGAAATGTAACGCATTTATTTTCATTTCAAGCGCCCGCAAAAGTATGCTATGCAAAAGGCGCAGCTATCTGTATGTGTGTGTGTGTGTGTGTGTGCGTCACTAATGTGACAGTCGGCAGCCCTTTAAGCCGCTGCCGTTGAGCTATAAGCACTTTATTGGATCATCAGACTTATTCTGATATGCGGCCAAATATGAAAAAACACACACACGCACACAGCTGTGTGTGTGTGTATGTGTGTGTGCGGTGCAGGCATTGACAATTTCGGGCTCATAAATTCTTGTCATGCGGCCGGGCCAGAGCAGGCCAGGCCAGCGACAAGGACGCTGAAGATGTCAGCTTTTGCTCAAGTTATTTTCATTTGTGTAACATTTTTGCATACGCTACGTGCGTGTGTGTGTGTGTGCGAGTGAGGGTGTGTGAGTGCGTCTGCTTGCTCTTTTGGCCGACTTCACTCTGACAAATCTACTTAGGCATTTCTTTGGTTTTGCTTTGTTTATTTATGTTTATTTGTGATTTATTTCGATAACATAATAAATATCATCCTCGTCTACGTGCCCACACGTGTGTGTGCGTGCCAGTCGTGTGTGTGTGCATATGTGTGTGTGTGTGTGTGTGATTTGGAGAGAGTAAATAGATGAGCTGTTGTCTCTGTGTGTGTGAGTATTAGTCGCAGTTGAATTCACCGGCTCACTTAGCCTGCCTGTTTACGAATGGGGGGGGGGGGGGGGGTAAGTCCTGGCATGCTGCCTGTGCTCTGCAGTTGGTTATCGATAACATTATGCAGTCCATACTCCATTTACTATGTAAATAGCTTTGAATAAATACTATTCTTTTCTTTGCTTAATCGGGTATGTAGAGGCAGCCCAGAAAATACCTTAAGCACTTTGCTGCTAATCAATTAAAATGATTGCGACAAATCTAACGGCGCAGAAGCCTAAGCGCGCTTAAGTTTGTATGTAGAAGCTTTTATTGTAAGCCTTTAAAAATTATTTAAAGTGCATTTTTTTTTAGTCTTTAAAAAATGGCTCTATTTATTTGAATCAAATAGTTTGGCGTCGACTCTTTATATAAAGCATGTGCAGCAATTTTTTGATAAATATTAGAAAATTTAAAATATTAGACTACACTTCACACCCAAACAGCTTCAAAAAATTGGGTGTCGGCTTTTTAAATAAACATACAATATCAAATTGTTTTTTTTAGAGCTCGTGTATTAAGCACATAAAAGAAGTTTATTTAAAAAATTCTGTGCCGCCGCCGCAAATCGATAAATGCGTTTTTCGATTTATTGCAAAATACTCAAAAATAATAAAAGATAAAAGCATTAAATTCGGTAGGAGAGTTGCTTGCAACATTGGACAGAAGTTGGATTTTAGACTTTTGGATGCATCGCCCACCGCCCGTTTAAAACGAGTTTTTTTAATTATAAAAAAAGTAGTAAAGCTAGAGACACCAAATTTGGTAGAAAGGTTTCTGGTAACATTACACAGAATGCGAATTTCCTATTTTTAGATGCCGTGCCCACCGCCTCCAGAAATCGTTTTTAAAAATCGGAAAATCGAATTATACTGTGAAAATATGCAAAGCGTTGTTGATAGTTCGCTAAATAAAAGTGTTTAATATTAAGAATTATATTTAAAAGCCAAAAGTAAATTATATCTTACTGTTGGGTGCACTGTAGCTTTATCTATATATTTTTTAATAATAATATAATTAGTTCTAATAAAACTAATTACATTATTCTCTCATTCACAAAATGTTAAAAATAATTTTATAATAATTTATTAATTTATTATTTTCTGGGTTTCTTTGCTATAATAAATTTAAGAAGAATCTCTTAGGTAGATCTAAGGTAACATTTTCTTAACAGATGATGGAAGTTTCATTCCCTGTCAAGCATAAGGTCAGCTGCTGCTGCTGCAATTCTTGCGTCGATATCTCAATCAACAGCGAGCAGAAGTAACCACCCTCCACGCCCCCCCCCCCCCCTTTACGCTGCGCCTCTGGCCAGCTGTCGAAATCAAATTATAGCAAATTTCCCATTAGTTTTAATGGAGATGCCCGCGACGACGCTCTGCAGCGCTATCAAAACGCTGCAGGTGAAATGTGGCGAGCATTTCGATAGACAATTTCTGCGTTTTCCCATTTTCTTTTCAATCTCGCCAGCGTGCTGTCTTTCTCCCACCTCTATTCTGTCTCTCTCTCTCCTTAGCTCTCAATCTCTCTCTCTCTCTCTCTTGCTGTCGCGCTATTACTTTCGTTGTTGTATCACTAGTGGCCATTTTTATGTAGCCACCGCGCTGCTTTTTTCTCATTTTCCATTTATTTATTTTTTATTATTATTTTGTTGCTGTTGTGCGTCTCCGCCCCTGCCCCGCGAAAGGAAACAGGAAATATCTTTGGCTGGCCGCGCACTCGTCGCGCCCGTCGTCCGTGCAAACCTTCCACCTCCGGCCTTATAAATGACAACGCCTCATCGCGCAATTTGTTTACCTTACTTTCAGAAGGACCACGCGATTCTTCTTCTATTCTTGTTCTGCTTCGCCTTCTTCTTCTTCTTCTCCTGCTGCTTTGGCGTTTTTTTTCCGCGTCGAACAACAACTGCAGCCATAGGAACAACATCAATTTTGAAATTGCTACATTAGTGTTGCCCACTTAACAAGTTTAAGGGGCCCTTCGCGCTGGGACATCGCCCAATCCCGGCTCCTCCTCCTCCTCCTGCCTGTCTGCCCTCGCCTCGCGTATTAAAATTAGTGATTAATTTTTACGCTCGAAATATGCAAATGTGCATTGCATTGATGAATACATTCACCAGCCCCGCAATGGCAGCGACGGAGGCAGGGGCGTGGCACTGTTTCCCTGCCCGGGCGGGCGTCACTTCATTTTCTACTTCATTGCCAAAGTTCGACGTCAGGGACGCGTCCGCAGGGAATTGCGCGGCCTCTTTGTCGATTTTAACGCACTTTTCCCAAGGAAATGAAAAATTTTATGTCATATTTTTTTGTACAATTTTTTCTTTGCATTTCTTTCGGTTTCTCCTCCGCGGCAGAAGTGGGCGTGTGCGTGTGTGCGTGGCCAGCGGCCAAAATTGATTATGGATGAACGCGGAGAGAGGCGCGCGTTCGCGTCGCATCGCGTCGCGCAATTAACATTATTTTTAATTCCGAGCTGCCCACTTTTGGGCGCCGCTAATGAAGCATGCAAATCACCGAATCAGGGCTAAAACGGAAACGAGAATATGCAGAGAGAAGGAGAGACAGAGAGAGAGAGAGAGAGTGCCGAGCTTGGCTGATAAGTTGCGCTCGTTCCAGCGCTTAACTTAATTTTCTCTATTAGTGTCGAATTTTTAATCTATTTCTCGGCAATTGATATGCAAATCACTGGCACAGGCAAGCGAATGCTGCGTCTATCTTTCTCACTCTCTTTCTCTCTCTCTCGCTCTGCGTTTCGGGCTGAATTTTTGATGCGATAACTAAGGAATTTGTTGTGACATCATCCAACAGATAATTATCATATCTAAGGCGTTTTCTGTGAGTGTTTGAGCAGTATAGAAAATTATGCAAAAATTAGATATATATGCATATATATATATATATATATATATATATATATATTCTTGTTCAATGGTACAACAACAGCAGATAATTTGTAATAATTATTTAAACGTTACTCAAATCGTTTCTTCATGGAAAATTAATTAACTAAGCGATAAATATGTATCGGCAATATTATATTATATATTCTTGTTCAGCATGCAAACTGAAGTGGATTTTTTTAATGCTAGTTTTAATTGTGTAAAATTGCAGTGTTAAAAATTAAATAATTTATTGTGAAGCTTTTAATCCTGCTTTTACTTTCAAGTCAACATATATATTCTCGATCAGCATGAAATAGAAATTGTACTTTTTGAATACCCCTCGTATATTACCGATCAGCATGTAAGTGAGGTTTATATATTTTTTTGTTATCAGACTTTCAATATTTATATTTAGTTAAAAAAATTTTATAAGAATATAATATATTTATATAAGAATATATATTCTTGTTCAGCAAAGTAAGTTTTTCAATTAAGCAAATTGACTGCTTGCCTTCTTCATTCGGCTTACAAGATAAATCCAATTCGTTCTGGCCAGGGTTGCCAGACACTCGAAAAGCTATCGCATTCGCCGTTCGCAACCGGCACACACTTTGCACCCAAAGGGCAGAATGGAGCTCGCGATTTGGCCTGCTGCTCTGAAGGTGCCCAAAACAACAACTACAACAACAACAACAAGGAGAGTGTTTCGCTGCGCCTTGCCTTCACTCCCCTCGTCCACGCTGTCCTTTTGCATTAAGAAATTAAAATCTGCGCGGCAAAAATGCACGGAAAAGCGTGATGCAGTAGAAGCTAAGGGTGCAGGGGCAGATGAGCGAAGGAGCAGCAGCAGCAGCAGCAGCGCGGGCCGCACATGTGGCGCGCGCTCTCAACGCCTTCACCCAGCGAGCGTTTTGTTATTTTTGTACAAGTTTTGTAATTGCGGAAACTGGCAACTGCTTCAGCTACACACACACACACACACACACACACACACTGGCTGGCTGCAGCTGCAGCGCTTGCTCAAGTGTTCGATCTGCGGGAGGAGCAGCTGTAGTGGCTAAGACGAGGAAGACTGCAGAGGGGGGTGGGGGGTCTTACACGGGGCATGCAAACTTACAAAACTTGAAGTTATGGACGCGTAAATTGAAAATACACATGAGCACAAGCGCGCGCACACACACACACACACACACACCGGCAGACTCATATAGAGATATATGTGTGTAACTCACACACACCAACACGCGCGCGAGGCAGACAAATAGCTGCAACATGTAGCGCGTTCTGCTTCACATTATTGAAACTATAAATTTCTAGCAGCAATCTTTTGCGGCCAGACAAGGCTGCGCTGGAGCGGGCAGGGGGCAGGGGGCAGCGGCAACACACGGAACTCACAGAGGGACCAAGAGGCATGCCAGTTTATATTTGTTTTTGCATTGTAGTTTTAAGCACCGCGAACCCGGCGAGCCTCTGCTCTCTCTCCCCCCTCCGCCCCTTGCCCACTGGCGGCAGCCTGTTCGCAGTGTTTCTTGCGTCGATGTTGTGGTCGAAAAGTTTTCTCATTTTGCGTTGGCAACGGCAGTTCCATTCCCACGTTCCAGCATTACCGCTTCGCCTCCCGCACACACACACACACACGCACACAGCACGCAATTTGCAAGCGCCGCCTAAAAGTAGGCAACGCGCGCGGCGCAGTTCGCAGTTTCGCGCGCAGTTCGCTTGCGCTTTGATTGATACAACGTTTCCGATAGCCAATCGAAGCGATTGCTGGCAGTTATTTCAAGCACAAGAGGAGAAATTGAATTAATTAATTAATATAATAATTAATTAATTAAAAGTGCCATCGATTGCCTCGTACAACTTCGAAGCAAGTTCTGCGCCAGCTTTGAGTTTATGCAGAAGTATTAAATTCTCTTAGAATAATCTGTAAAAAATTTATTTAAACTTATTGGTACACTCTGCAAAAATATATACTTATTTTATATGTCATTTCGATTTGTAAGTATTTTATTATAATTATACAAATCAATACAAAATCTTAAATTTAATTTTAAGATTTTGCTTACATTTTGATTTAATTAATATTAATTTATAATTTGAATTGATGATAATTTAAAAAGTTATGCATTTTTTTACATTTATTTTTATATTTTATTTTGAAAATGAATAAATGCAACGCATTGTGAAAGCCGTAAAGGAGAATGATTTCAACTTACTGCAACGAGAAACTGAAGAATATGCTTGACTGACGGCTATACTTATAGTCTTTCAATCGTGTTCGCATCTCCCGAAACTGCTCTTTCTCTTTCTATCGTGTGCACTGCATGCCGAACTGTTCTTCTATCAGTCTCGGCTTCAGTCATGTTCCTCCTCTTTCAATCGTGAGCGCATCTTACGAAAATATGCGAACGCTGCGTCAAAGCTGTTCATCCTCTTTCAATCGTGGGACTAGTAAAACAGATTTCTTATGCCATTTACCCACTGTGAAAATGCGATGTGATTCGTTGTTGTTGATTCGTCGAATAAAAGTATCAATAAAATAATGCATTATATTTTATATAAATTGTATCTTACATTCGACTGCTCGCGACTGTAGCTTTCTCGACCTGTTTTTTTTTTTATCTCAAAAGGGAGAAGTGTCTTTAGCTTGAATATTATATATTACTAATGATTAGATTTAAATAGAAAAAAAATTCTGTAACTAGAATTTTTATTTTTTTTAGAAAATGATTACGAAATAAAATCGATTTGATAAGCTTTTTCTGCTTTTTTCTTTCTGCCACTTCTTCTACCTTGTAGTATATTAAACATATTTTTCATACAGCAGAAGCGTATTGCTTATGCCTTCTTCAATCGTATTGTGTGGCCCAACTAGATGATATCATCTTGGACTCACACACACACACACACAAGCCGTGGACGTGTTTGCGCTGTGTATTAGCGCATCAAAGAAATTGATAATCTCTTAATAAGCGGCCTCCAAGACGGTCGAGCAAACATGCCGAACTCGCAATCCCTCGTCGGCCTCGTCGTATTAATAATCATCGTAAGGAGCGAAGCCCAAAAGCCAACAAACGCAGCGGACTTCAAAGTGCCCAGAAAGAGACTAGGCGAGAGGTTGATAGAAAGAGGGAAGAGGGAGAGAGAGCAGCGTAGGTGGAGAAAAGAACTGGACACGTGGGCAGAGACAGACGGACCTCAAGACGGTCGCCACATGGAGATAAGCAGACTTAACGTACACTCCAGGGGGAGGGACATGTGCTGCTAACAAGCTCCCTCCTCCGCTCTCCGCCTCTGCGCTGCCTCCTTCCTGGCCAGTTTGACACGCACACAAATCACTTGATTCAATCATCTCGAAAATTGATAACATGCCATTTACAAATGACATCGAAAATGAGCCCGAAAGGCAGGCGGGCCAATGGGGGGCTAAAAAACGCACTGGCTTCGGGGCGGCCGCCGAGAAGTATGCAACAAATTATTTATGGGCAGCAAAAGAGCAGCCGCAACGAGGGCGGAAGAAAGCAGAGGCCGACACAAAAAAAAAAAAAAAACATTGGCTAAAGAAAAGAAATCAAAATTAGGACACGTGCCGCCAGTTGACCGACACAACTGCCAAACAATGCAAGCAATGCCCGCCTTAGCCCGCTGCCCCCTTCGGTACAAGCAACTTCCACTTCCACTTCACCTCTGACCCGAGAACTGGAATCGCTTGGGGGAGGGTGAAAGTTGCAGTGAAAGTGAAACGTTTCAACCGCACAGCCGCACGCACCCGCCCACACACACGCACACCCCCAAGACACACACACACACACACACACACACACACACACACACATACACAGTCCCGACTCTCATTTGCGATGCCCTGCACGCCGCGCCTTTCATTTCAATTTGAACTCATTTTTTTGGAGTTTTTCCTTTTGTTGCTGTTGTTGTTGTTGCTGCTGCTGTTATGTCGAGTGGTTCACAATCTGAACAATCGGCCCGGCCCAATCGGACAATTGATTCGAACGCATTTGCGTGTTTGCCTCAAATAACTGCAAATTATTTTCGCTCCATGTCCCTTTGTGTCCGTGTCCGTGTCCGCCCGGCAGCATCATGACCAACTCCACGGACATACCTCCACCCCTGCCTCTGCCCTTGCCCAGCAGACAATGCGGAATTAAGTTAAGTGATTCGCTACGTGCGTCTCCTTTGGGTCCTAAAAAACGCAGAATAATGAGCGGGAAAAATTGGTCTGACAAGCCGAGCGGGCCGGCAATCTATCATATCGAAAAGCAGGCAGCAAAAAAATCTATAAGGAAAATACACGTATATGAATAGGAAAAAAAATAAATGAGCATTGAATTAAATTATGGTATTAATTATTGGTTTGTCAAACGGCAGAAACCTGAAAAACATAAGCAATAAATACCTGTAAAAAAGATTTAAAACTGAAATGAGCTCCAGCACCTTTTGGTTTGAGCAGCATGGAGCAGCAGTAGCCGGAAAATATTTGAAGCCAATTTTATTTTAATATAAAAAAAGCAGGCAAGCAACAAAATAAGCGCTTAAGTCCATAGGAATCATTGGGGAAAAATTTGTAAGTATTTAATTTAAGGAAAAATATAAGAAACTGCGAAATGAATTTATCGCTTACTTGAAGGAATTATTGAGCTGTTATACTGAAAATATATCAACATAATAATTATAATTATATAAAAAATGCGAATTCATTAAATAAAATTTTAAAGAAATATAAATAAGATTTAAATATAAAATAAAAAATAAAAAAATGTTTATTAGTATTTTTAATTGTTTTGAGAAACGACTTAACTATTGTGTGATATTAAAAAAAATCGAAAACAATATATACACTCTTAAACGCACTTATTTCGAAATGAGTTTAATCGCTTTCCAGTATGAATCACTTAAGCAACTCAGCATTGGCCTCCCTGGACCTATAGTTTTCCCCACTGTCCCCTCTGCTGCCTTCCTCTCGGACAACAATCGCTTCATTATACGCAGCCCTGAGAATACTCTCTGACGCACACCCGTACCATGACAATTACACTATCCACTCAGAACTTGGTATACCATGGGTGCGAGAGGAGATCCCCAGGTTCAGCAAAAGGCACACTGCCAAACTTAATGCACACCCCAATCACCTAGCTATTAACCTACTGGACAACAGCCAAACAACAAGAAGACTAAAGCGCACCCACCCCTTGGATCTTCTAGCCACTGAGACATTCTAAGCCAACAACAAATAAATAACACAACATCCCTAGTACTATTGTAAATTACCCCAAACCGTCAATGTTTCCTCCAACCGCCAATGTTTCCTCCATACAATTTAATTATTGTCCCCTGCGGGACAGATTTTAAATAAAAAAACAAAAATGCTATCACAAAAAAAAAAAAAAAAAAAATTATACGCAAACAGGGGCAGGCGGCAAAAAGACTTGAGTAAACTTTAATTAAGAGACTCGTCGAGCCCAGAGCAAACACACACACAAAATGGCCTTGGGTCAGTTTTGCCTGGCAGTAGGAAGACGAAGCGGGGCAGAGAAAACCCATTGAAAAAACTGACCAAAAGTCAGCAACACTTGAGCAAAATGTCAAATACACAAATAACAAAATACAAAACGCCCTCCGGGGTGCATTTGCCGGGACTACACTCGCCTCGACTGAATAGTTTCGAGTCGAAACTATGAAATGGCCAAAAAGGTTGAGCCTCGACCCCTGCTCAGAGCCAAGCCCAGTCGAGTATCGATAGTTTCGCAAGCAAAGTTTGCGCAAAAAAGCAGAAGGAGAAGTGAGAAACGGGAAACGGGAATGGGTGCGGGCACGAAAACGAAAACAAAAACAAAGTGACAATAACAAGCACAAATGGACGCCGACGCCGAAGCCGACGCCGCTGCTGCCGATGACAATGGTCGATCCCTGGTCCAGCTGTCCATCCCAGCCCCGACTCCGACCCCGACTCCGGCTGCGGCTCAACAAAAGCAAAATCTTCAGACGACTGTCCGTCCGCTTGACATCCGGCATAAATGTCAAACGCCAACTTTGACCACAGGATACATGTTGGGTCAATGCATTGACAAAATACCAGTGGAGCCGGCAGAGGGGGGCAGAGAGAGTGAGAGGATACCCGCCTGGCGGGGGTACCAGCAAAGCAAATATATTCATAGCCTGACTGATTTCAATTGGGCCGAGGAGCGGGCCGAGCTGGCGATGGAGTTCGAGCTGCAGTTGGAGTTGGAGCGGCAGGCGACGCCGGCTGGCAACTGCTCACTTAACGCTCGCCCTTGCTTTATTTCACAATTAAAATGCCCAGGCACAGGCACAGGCTCAGGCCCTGGCCCAGACCCGCGCCGAAAATTCACGCGAATTCAGCATACGCTAGAAAAAAATACCAAAAAAAAATTGGAATATCATACAAAATATAACCGATTTTTATATTAGTCGGTGTAGTATTTTTTTTAATTAATTCATTTTTAAAAGTGAAAATATTTTGTAACTTTATTCTAGCACTATATTATGTCTACAGCGCTTTAAATGCTATTTTGTCAGTGTTGAAAAATACTAAATTCAATTCTTGACAATTATATTTAAATATTAATAATTTTTGTACTTTATAGATTTTTATTTAATTTATAGAATCGTATTTATTTAATTCAAAAAGTACGAAATCAAATATATAAAATAACTTCATTTTATCATTCATTCTGTACACCAAGCGTTAAACGTTTGAGTCGAAAAATATCAAGAAAATTCTAAAATTAATGCAAAGTAACATTACTAATTTATTAATTTAATAATAAAATTATTTAAATTTAATTAAATTTCATTTCAGTGTGAGAAAAACAAATCGTATAAATTAAGTAGCACGAAATAAAGTATATCCAAAAAAGAATTATAATAAAATGCGCAGAATAAGAGCGTTCAAAATATAAAGAATATATAAAAAATATAATAAAATATAATAATATAGTATATATAAAAAATATTAAAAAAAGGAAAACTCATTACAAAGATATACTCAGCTAAGAAAATATATACAAAAAATAATAATAATTAAAGCAACGAATGTTCTTTATAACAACAGACTACAAATACTTTTTATGGTTTTAAATATACAAATTAAATTAAAACTTTTTTAAGCAGCAAATAAAAATATCACAAAATCACACAATTACTTAGGCTTTATATCAATGATTCTATTGCACTTCACATGCTTATATGGACATACGCATGTCACGAACTGCCTCCGTTCTCGCGCAGTGTATCGAATGCCGGCAGTTGTCATGCTGCTCATCTGTTTACCCTGGACAACGAGCAGATCCAACCAAGTGCGTCGTTTAATTACAAAACGAACAACGCATAAAAACCGACTCGACGGCAAGGACGTGGACGAAGGACGTGGCAGGGCGGGGCGGGGCGGGGCGGAGCAGCGCATGACGGCCACAGCACATGGCACATGGCAAATGGCACATGCTCGAACCGAACCGAACTGAATCTGAATCTGAATCCGAGTTGAGCTGAGCGGGCGCAGACATGTCACCACAACAACAACAACAATGGCTAACAGCGGGAGTGGAAGCAGGAGCGGGAGCTGGAACGGCAGCGGGAGCATTGTCTGGCGGGACCCATCTCGGTCCCTGGGATCAGCCTCGGCGTTTGACATTTGCAATATTTGACATTTAAGTAAAGGCATAAATTTCCGTTTAATGAAAGCCAAAGGCAAACTCCGACTTCGACTCTACCCCCTCCCCCCTCCCCCCCAGGCTCTACCAATGAGCCCCCGTTTGGCCATTAGCCAAAGGCTAACGCTACGCAACGCCAGATGGCGCCACTGTTCGGCCGCTGGAGTCAATTGAGCCGAGCTGAAGCAAAGCTGAAGCTGGTAGCGGAACCAGCAGCAAACTGAACTGATGCCTCGATTATTAATTTCGCTGCGAGACTGTTGCAAATACCCCGCAATTCATGCATGCTCCCGCGGGGCTGGCACAGTGGGAAGGTTCGCAATTAAAAACTTCAAATCTGCGCAGCAAAACAAATAAAATGCAATTAGCATGATTTGAATTACTTGAGTGCCGCCGCGTACAGTGGTCGCACGTACTGCCAGACAGCCAGTAAAGCAACAGCAGCAGTTACCTGTTAGTGTACCTAGCACAACCCTACCCCTCCCCCCCCCCTGCCGCTGCCCACTCACAGCTACTTGAGAGCGCATTTAGTCGATTTCCACTGTGCGCAGGCAGCAAAAAGTTGGGCAAGTGTTTGGGGTTTTAGTTGCTGACGCGAGCGTGGGGGGGGGGGGGGGAAGGGTGGACACTGTGCCTGGCAAAGACGTGTGCTAGACTACACACACTCGCACACACACACTGGCACACACACACACGCAGATAGAGCTGTTGTCTTTTGTTTATCTTGCGCAGAACGCACAAGCGTCGACAATGGCACTGCCAGAACTCTTTTCGGCAAGTCCTTCTGCCGGCAACTGCCACGCCCACCGACGGCAACAGCAACAACCAACAGCCAACAGCAACAGCAAAGTGCAATTATCGCAAATACCTTAAGGTTTACATCGTCGATGTGCGAGGCAAGCGCTGGGATGAGGAGCAGTAGGAGGAGGAGCCTGCACAGTAGCTGAAGAGGAAGGCCAGACGGGTTGCTGCTTGGCACTGTGTGTGTGTGTGTGTGTGTGGGCCACAGGTGTGCCATAGTCCTGGCATGTGTGTGTGTGCGCGTGTGTGTGTGCGCGTGTGTGCCTTGCCGTTTGTCTGTTTACCCAAGTGCTTTGTATTGAAGTGCATTTTGGCATGTAATTTGTAGTTCTTTGCTATTTGATTTTTGAGCAGAGCGCTTAACCCCAAACCCCGAGCACGATGTACAGTGTACAGTGTACAGTGTACAGTGTGGAGTGTACAATGCACTGCGCACAGCGCAGACAAGCGTTCCAGCTGCCCCCCTCTCTCAGCCTGACCCAGCAGCTGCCTGCCTAAGCCAGTTTTATCACTCTGATGTCTCGAGTCTGATTTAAAATCGTTTAACGAGCTTGTGCGCTGCGCTGATTACGCGCTGCTCTTACTCTTATCTACCTCTGCCCCCCCCCCCCCTCCACCCCATCTAAGTTTCTACTGCCACGATCGTATATGTCCAAAGTCAGGTGTGAATACAACTGTCACTGGTAATTGCAGCATTACGAGTAATTAGCGGCTCTAGCTGCAGTCGAGCTGCGTTGAGTGCAAAGAGGAAACTGCTGTAGACTAAATATACCATATTATATACTAAAATAAAGTCCCATAAACTGAAGCTTAATCTTATCTGTTGCTTAATAGAGCGACAGCAAATCAGACCAGACTATGTTATACGTAATCGATCGGTCTCAACACTTGATTAATATGTGATCGCCTCGCTCTCTTCTACAGTTCGCTTTAGCTGTATTCAGATGTATTGCCTCTAAAGGCAACTACTTTCATGGCGACCAAATAAATAAGGATGGTTAAATGGAAAATGGGTAGTAGGTAGTTCGATAGCAACTCCACAACCTCAACATGATCCTCTCGAGAAGAATCCGATTTTTTCTCCTAGCATACCTTTTATTTTTCAGCATCTTTCAGCCCATTTGGCTGCCTCGTTTCTCTTCGATATCAACTCGGTCAGCTCAAGCTGAACGCCTTACCTGCTTATCGCTGCGATCACCTCTTCTTCTGCTATAGCTATAATCAGTTGTACTGCCGCTAAATTTGAATGATTGAATAGCAAATGTGTGTTTTATTAACCCAGTTCCAGTATTTTTAGCATGGAAGATAGCTCGATAGCAACTCTACAACCTCAACATGATCCTCTCGAGAAGAATCTGATTTTTTCTTCTAGTATACCTTCTTTTTTTCATCAACTTGCAACCCATTTGGCTTCCTCGATTCTCTACGATATCAACTCGGTCAGCTCAAGCTGTTGCTCAGTTGGCCTTACCCGCTAATCGTTGCGATCGCCTGTTCTTCTGCTAGAAGAATCTAAGCGAGATTATCACGTCTTCAGCCCTTTGCCGTCGGGTCTCTCGCATCTTTTAATAGGCCACAATCGAAGCAGAAACACGTTCAACACAGCAGCTGGCGATCGTTTGCACTGCGCTCCGCTCTACCTGATCGTGCGGAGAGGCTGGAAAAGGGAGAAAGGGAATTGCCTTTGATGTTCGATAATTGCAAATTCCATGTGCATGTTTCAGTTTGCATCAAATCGTCGTGCAATGATCGGATTTAAATCAGCGACTGTAGCGCAACTAAATTGATCTTTTATCGCTTCAACGACGCTGACGAGCGAAGACCAGCTGGAGCAGGGCCGAAGAGAGGCTGAGGCTGAGGCTGAGGCTGCGGCTGCGACTGAGGCTGATGGTGATCTGTGGTAGCCGGCGCGTAAAAGCTTACAAAATACGACAACGCACAGAAGCGCATAACTCAGGCGATGGTCGAGCGAGTGTGAAAGAGACAGAGAGCGGGCAAGAGCGGGTGAGCGCGAGCGAGGATCGACAGTGGGAAGCAGAATCGGATTGGGAACTGTAGGCCGTGGGGAGGGAGCAGACAGGCAGAGGGGCAACTGGCCGGCGGATGGATCGACGACGTTCACGCGCTGGGATTAAATCGGAAGTTATGCGAGTGTCAAAAGCTCGTTCTGTCTCCCTCTCTACACTCTTCGCTCTCGCTCTCCGGTGATCCTCAGCCGATCAGCACTCGCTGCTGACCCTTGATTGTGCTGCCGGGGTGATGAGGTAAAAATTGTTACCGTATCGAATGCGGATTAAAATCAGCTAAACAAGTTGCCAGACATCGGATCGCGTCGCCTTGGATCGCATCGCAGCGGATTGCATCGGATCGCATCGTCGTAGTCGTCTCGTCTTGCAGCGTCTCCCGCTCGAGGCGTCATCGGCGCGCCTTGTCGAAGCGCAGATCGGATAACGAATCAATTAAGTCGCTGCGGACTGAGAGCTTGAGACACAGCGCCAAGCTCTAATTGAGCCGCTTGGGGGCCGGTGAAAGGTGCTCAAGTGGCCGCTGACTTTGTTCGTATGGCCATCAGCACCCTTTCCAGCCTGCTTCTAATCAGCAACATTTGAAGTAGCTGCCGAGCAACTGACTGAAGAAATCGCTTCGGAATGAAAGGGATTAAGCAAATAAATCACTTTCCTCGCGCTTTCGCAGGACATTTTGGGGATGCCAAGACGGAAAGACCAAAAAAAAAAAAAAAAAAAAAAAGGGTTGCCCACACCAATTAATGAGTTAAAAATTGTGCTGCATTCATTCAATTGTGAATGAAGCGCCACCGTTGCCGTACCCCCCCCCCCCCCCCACCGCCGCCGTACTGCCCGCCAGCAGTTGCAGCAAAAGGCTGACCAAAATTAATGAAGATATTTTCTGTCGTCGTTGAGGGTTTACTCAGGGGTTGGGGGCGGGAAATCATTTGATTTTTAATTACGCTGATTTTTCTCTCTTTCTCGCGCGCTGTCTCTTTCACTCTCTCTCTCTATGGCTTTCTTTTGCGCTACTCTCGCGCTCTGCTCTTCTGCGTATTGGAAGCGAAACAGCTTGGCATAGCAAACACCTTGGAAATTAATACACGCGCCACGCCCACACGACCAGCGCCCACTTTGGCATTGCCCGCAGCTGTAGAAGCGAGATGCAAAGCGAGTTAGGAGGTGGAGGCGGAGGGGGAGGGGAATGCGGGCGGACGGGTGCGACCCAAGTGACTCGCCGTCGGCTCTCGCTCGGCCACTTGAGCCACTTGGGGGACTTGGCCAGGAGGGGGTAACCAGCAGCGGGCGGAGCAGAGTGTGGGGTAGGACGCTACGCACGAAAGGGTTTCAACTTAATTAAACCGTTTCTTTTCGCTTCTCTTATTTTTCTCTCGCGTTCTTTTTTTTTCCTTCATTTCAGTCATTTTTTATTTCACTTTTTCCGCATTCGCCGCTCTTCACATTTCGGCTGCCCCCTGACGGCGACTGGCAACTGGCAACTGGCGACTGTCATCGCGTTCCCGTTTGCATCGCGCCGAAAAGTGGGCACAAATTGACATCTAAAGTGCTTAAAATTTTCTTTAATTAAGTGTGACAAACTGTGGGCACAGCAGGAAGAAGGCAACGCAGGCGGCAGGGGGCAGCGGGTAGGGGAAGAGGTTTGCGACTTGGCAGGGATCGGGCGTGAAGACATCCCTCAAGAACGTGGCCGAAAGCCGTCAAATGCCACTTGATGAATCGCAAAATGCAAAGTGCTTAAGCGACGATTTCGATGTGCATATAGTGGCGAAGGATGTGGGAGGTACTTGGCATATAACATATATATATTCACAGATTTGTATTGAAGAGGCCTCGCAGGCGGGATTTATTCCATTCGCAGTTGATATACAGTACTACAGCAGTGTGCGAGCTTTACTTTGAGCTGCGAAGAATTATCGATCATATCTCATAATTTTCGAAATTTTTTTAAACATATTTAAATTATTATTAAATAATTTTTTTTCTATTGCTCAGTTGGTATTACTATAGTCCATTACGAAGCGAAATTTGAGCAGAGTAAATCAAATAGTTTGTTTTTTGTTTCTCTTTAGCACACTGTGACTTCTTCCTATTCCCAAAACTAAACTAAAAGTTATGTGGAACCCCTTTTGGGTCGCTTTCAGTCATCAAGAAAAATATCTGAGGCAGCTGAAAGCCTTACCGGAGAGTACCTATAAGAAATATTTTGACAACCAAAGAATCCGATATCATATCAATGCAATGTACAGCACCACAGGTAATATAAATATTGTTGCTTAATAAAATATTTTTTGTTTTATTAATATTAATTATTGTCATAATAACGTATCTGGAATTATTAATCTGATAATTTGTATGTAAAAATGTAAACAGAAATATAAAGATAAAAGAAAGTAGAAGCTGCTTCGATTTCAAGCTCTTAAGCCAAATGAACTTGAGTTTCATTTCTACATATGAGAAGCCCTGAAACAGAATGCAAGTATCTATTTTTTTATTTTTTCAAATTTAGTGAGAAACAAGGTTTCCCTTTTTTATTGACAATTCACATAACAACTTAAACATTTCTATTAGCTGAAAATAAATTTTATTTGATTGTCGCTGCAATACAATTGCTTCGGCATTTTGCCTAGTACATATTTTAAATATTGTTTGGTAGAGACATACCGGTTTCTTTTATTCTTACCAACGGTCACTGGTCGTCCGGCGGGCTTGGGTGTTTTGCTTATATACATAGTTCAATTTAATCTGCAAATATATGTATATAACAAGAATTATTGTGCCAATTACCATGAGGTTTTTCAGTATAGATACTTTAATTCTATGCTATACATGAAACTCCAATATGAAGCAAAGTAACAAAAATATCTTAGGTATAATTTAAAAAAAAAATGCACTTTTAAATTATAAAAGTACCTACTTTGACCAATTCCACTGCACAATCTGTGTGCCAAAATCTGAACTCTCCTTTGAGCCACTTTCAACCGACTCAGCGGACCCGATGACTCAGTGGAGCAGCGGAGCCCTGGCACAGGCGCGTCCCACGTTGCGGTGGACGCGCAACTCGCTCAATGGGCATCATTTGGAGCTCGTAAATAAGCAAAGTGCAGCATTAATAGTTGCTGATTAAGCGCCTACGAGAAATTAAAATTAAGTAATTTGCCCCCGACGACGGCGACGGCGAGGGCGACGACGACACATTGCGTAGGAGGCGAACGCCGGAACGAAATGGAGGTGAAGCCAGCCCAGAGGCTGAACCGGTTTGAAGAGCCACTGGAAGGCAGTCAGAGCTACAGTTGTGGCAAGGAGGGCATAGCTCTGGCCAGAGATCAATCAAGTTCTGCAACTGTAACTCCTACTGTCAATTTGCTCATAGCCGAAACTTGGGCCTGGCGCAATACAATTAGCCAGGGGGGGGGGGGGGTTTGAGGGGCAGGGGCAGGGGCAGCAAATGGCTGACATGAAATGGCATAAATAATAATCAATTTGAAATCAAATTGTCGTGTGCGAAGTGGGAGCGAGTTGATGGGGGCGGCAGGCGGTCGGGGGGAGTGGCTGTCGAAACGACGGCGTCTTGCCAAAAATCAGAATTGATGATTATTGCTTCTTGACAGAGATTCGCCACCGAGGCGACAATAAAAGAGGCCGAAAACGAGGCTGAGTCTCAGCTCCTTTTATGGCCAGACTTCAGTGTGTGCATGTGCATGTATGTGTGTGTGTGTTAGTATCAATAAAATAGCCGCAGACACTGGACCAGGCAAAAATATTTATGTGCATGTTATAGTAAGTGCAAAATAATAGCCGCCAGGGACGGGGCTGCTACCCGGTCGCAGGAGTCAGATGGAAACGGGGGTCGAAGGTCGCTGGGAGGCAAACGCAAAGGCGGTGGCGAAGGCGGGACTGAGGCAGGGGCACGTAACACGCGCCGTGCGGACAGGCGCTTGTTTCTAGTACTAAAAATGTTGCAACAATTACCAGGGAGAGTATCAGCTGTGCGTGCCTGTATGTGTGACAGTATATGTATGTGCAGAGGTGGAGGAAGTATGTGTGTGTGCGTGTGTGTGTGTGTGTGTGTGGGCAACGGGCAATAATGCACTCGACACTTTTATTTCTTTTTCATTAGCCAAAAAGCGACAACGACGACAACAAGCCGAATGCGTTCAACCACCGCCCAGTATGTTGCCACGCCCCTCCTCCCACGCGCCACTTGCAGGAAAAGCGCCTTTTGCTTTCACCACGTGACCTTCACATGTGCTGAGGCTGGTGCCGTCGAAGACAGGAAGCAGGGCGCAATCTGTCGGCAAGTCATAGAAAGAGTAAAAGAGCACGGAAAATACGATAGTTTTCTATGGCTGCAAGCACGACTACTTGCCAGAAATACTATCGCGAGTGCAGGCATTCGATAGTTAGTTTTAGTGGAGAAGCTTTAGAAGGGAACTATCGTTGAAGCGAGAAGAATAATAAATAAAAACATTGAAAATTTCAAGAAAATTATTTAAAATATTAAAAGATAATAAAAATACTTAAATAAATAAGACAAAGCAATGGTATTTTAAAAATCCTCAAGATAAGAACCAAACAAGAAAATTACAATATATGCAAAACATTTAAGTTTAAGTATAGCAAAAAAATAAAAAATAAATTCGCTTAAACAGTTTAATAAACTAGAAGAAAAACTTAATATTAATTTATGTATTTATGTGAAAAGTAGTTAATTTACGACTGCTTTTAATATACTCTAATATATATTGTCAATAATAATTGAAAACATTTTTAATATATAGAAAAAAAATGATAAAATTATTTTATAAAATACACTAAATTTTAATATTAATCATTGCATGTAACAACAAAAATTTAATAGCTTTTTAAATATCTTTTTTAAATATATTCAATATTATTTAATTTCAATATTAATTTAAAAAATTTTTAATATTGAAAAAAATAATGGTTAAAATTATTTTATAAATACAATAAATTATTTTATTAATTTAATTTTTTTTAATAAATACTTAAATATACCTTTAATATCAATTCAAAACATTTTTAATATAGAAAAAAAAATGGTAATATAATTTAATAAAATATAAGACATTTCAATTTTAATAAATGTATTAAACTGTAAAATAATTAATTTCAATTTACAACAGGAATTCAAAAGCTCTTAAAATATGTTAATAAATTAAATATAAAATATAATAATCTCAATTTAACTATAATCTTTTCTCTCAGTGTATCCACATTGCGAAGCATCACGCAGCAGTCGCTGGTGCGAGCGAGCGAGCAATACATTTAAGTGTAGCACACAAATCCCAGTGTCCTGGCCATTTCTTGTGGCACACACTCGCACACACACACTCCGGCACACACACGCGCGCACGCACAACCATTCATATGGCAGAAGTCGCTCTGTCTTTTTATTTTTATTATTGTTTATGTGGAAGACAAGCGCTCCAATATGCCCGGCATCGATGCCGACAGGCAACGGCGCTGCTCTCGCCCGCACATCTCCCCCCTTTCCACCGCCAACCTACTTTCTCCTGCCGTAGAATCTATAAATTTAACGATTTACAACATTGATGCTCCCCAGTTAAGTTCTCGCCCAGTTCATGTGCTCCTTGGCCTGCGTCTCAGGCCCTGCCCCTGCTCCTGGCACACATCGCTTTATTTGTTTGCAATCGTTTTCTTTGCTTTCTTCTCCTGCCATCCGCAGCTTCCTTGCTTTCTGCCCCTTTTGGGGGGCGGCGCAAATTGCCGGGGCTGTCATAAGTTCTAATACTTAACGCAACTGCAGATAGGCGTCCGTTTGCCATAACCCTAGTTTATTGTATAATAATGTTGGAGCTGAGTGCGTGCATGTGTGCTCAGCATGCGTGTGCGTGTGTGTGTGTGTGTGTGTGTGCGATTGTGTGTGTGGCATTTGGGGCCAATAGTTTGCAATTAGCGAGCCGCCGCCATAAAAATGCCAATCAACATAAAAATAATCGAGGAAAATTCTCGTAAATGTTCAACATGCTCCGCCACATTTTCCACTTGCCTCTGCCTCTGCCTCCGTCGCCTCCCCCTGCTGCCAGCTGCCACACTGATTCCATGTTAATAATTAGCTGCCCTGGCTTCCCCGGCAAATGCAATGCTAAGTGTAAAATTTAATTGAACTCGCACAACTGTAGAGCTAATCAAGCTGAAGCTCATCTCCTGCCCATCCTCCTCCTCCTCCTGCTCCTTCTCCATGCCGCTGCTGTCACTGCCCCCCGGCCGAGGCTGTCCACAGCAACTGTGCACATTTCCCACCGCAAGAGGAAAAGCGACAGAGAGGAAATCTATTAAAAAATGCCAGCGAAAGTAGCCCAAAAAATATTCCGTGTGCGCGTTGTAACGTACAAATTATGTAAACAAAATGAAGAGTGGGGAGTGGAATGGGGATGGGGAGGGGCTGTGGTGTTAGGGCTGCGGAGGGGTAAGAAATTATGAACCTTTGTTTGGCAGGGGTGAGTACCGAAGCAGCAGATGAAAAATGCGACCCTGGGCAATATTTACAATTAAAAAATTAACGTAAAACAGACGAAAACGTGCAAGAAGCAGAAGATGAAGATGCTCGCGGCGCGGCGCGGGCTATGCCTCCCCCGCTCTATACGCCCACTCCTTGGGCCATGGCCAGAAAACTGTGAAAAAGCCCTAAAATCAATACGAACAAAAAATGGAAAAAACAGCGAAAAAACAGGCTGCGCGCAGAAAATACAAAAAAAAAAAAACAGAAAACCTGACAAAACATGAGAAAAGTATGAATGTGGTTCGAGGGATTTTCCACGAGGCCTAATGGAAATTGTATTTATCTCGTTTGAAGTTTTCGGGCGGACTCGTAAAAGCCACCCCGGCCCCTGCCCACTGCCACCGGCATCATCAACCTCACCACCATGACCACCAGGGCCATCAGCGACACCAACCATCCCCCCTGCCCCCCTCTGCTGCTGCCATCCTACCAATCCACTGCCTCTGCATCCATCCCTACTCCGGCAGCGACACTTGGCCTCACCTTTGCCCACGCCCCAAGCCCAAGCGCGAGGCCTTAAGCGTTTTTTATAAATTAACAACAACAACAAGAACAACAACAACAACAACACAGGCCTGACAAGTACGCGAGCTAAGCACAAAAATTATCAGAAAAACGAAATGAATATTTTTTTCGGTAATTTTTAGTCATTTTTGGGATGCTCACACGCACGCAGTGAATACACTTGAAACAACAGAAAAGGAAATGATAATAATGATGAGAAAACACAGAAAAAATCCAGCAAACTTTAAAAACAATGTTCAGAAAAAGTAACTAATTTAAATTTAATCTAAAAAAATTTTTCAATAAAATTTAAAAGGCCACACATATTTTTTGCAATTTTTATTAACTTGGAGCTCATTTTAGTTTTGGAAAATAAATAAAAGATAGCATGTTCTTTTCAATTTTAAAAATATTTCAATTAAACACCAAAAATGTTAACAAGATAAAACAAAAATTAATATCAAATTATGATTTTCAAAGTAATTTGATGAAAAAATCTATATAAATAATTAATATTAAATAAATAATAAACAATAGTACTAAATTTGTTTTCAAACATGCGAAATTTAATAAACAATGATTTTTAAAAATATATCATACTTTTTTACGACAAAAGAAATATTAAGAGTTATAAAAAAATATATAAAAAATATGGTTTTTAAAACAGGTTTTAATGGAAAAAATTAGTACATACATAAAACAGTAAAAATAAACAGAATAAACCTCCCAAAAGACTTGAAATCCACTAAAAAATTAACTCGGAAATTTCTGAAAATTCGTATTAATAGCTGGTTATGAGCATAGATTTCAGTTTCTTAAAAATCTGCCAAAAAATAGAAAGGAAGTGTATTCATGCGTCGTACACTGCCCGACACAATTTATCATTTTTAGTCCGAAAAAATATGCATAAAAAATGTGTTCTTTAAATGCGCTCATAGGTAATTCGTTGGGTTGGTTTCGATTCGATTGCTGTTTGCATAGATGGTGCCGCATCCTGTTGACTGGTGGTGCAGGTGACGATGGTGGTGGCACTGACGCTAGCGGTGGTTGCTGGCGCCGATATCTGCTAACACTGATGCTGCTTTTGCTGCTGGGCTAATTAAGGCGTTAAAAAGACTGACTCGACCGACAATGCCAATTGGATTCGGGCAAAACCAAAGCCAAAGCGAACTGTAAAATGAACAGTTGGTCAAATAAATTGGCTGCATAGAGCAGGTGGATGCGGTGGCCAGGGCAAGGCCTGTAAATAATTCGTTTTACAGTTATTTTAATATTATCGGAAATATGCGCCCAGAGCGACAAAGAAAATTGCAATTTTAATAGACGATAAATCGAATTAGATAACATTTTTCTTTTTTTGAAAATCAAATAAAACCCCTAAAATCTAAGCAAACTACTTCGATTTTCTATCGAGAGACCAAAGTAAGAAATTGTCAAATTTTGTTATTTTTCAAACGAAAAAAAGGTTATATTTTCTATATAATTAAAAATAATTTTTCATTAAAAAAACTAAAAATTATAAGTAAAAAAAATATATATATGTAGTTTTATTAAAAAATGATAATTTATTATTCTTTTAAACGAAAAAAAGGTTATATTTTCTACATAATTTTAAATAAAAAAATAATAACAAATATTATTTTTTTTATTGAAAATGGATAATGTATTATTCTAAGTTTAAACGCTTGATTCTATTGTGTTATATATAGTTTTTTATTGAGTGCACACACTTTGGCAGTGCAACTTCGAGTTGATTGCCTAATTGAAATTCCAATTAAATACATGTGGCAATACAATTTCCACCTCAAGCTCTGCAGTCTGATGAGAACTCGCACGTCAGAGCGCAAATTGCAATGAAAATGATGGCAGTCGATTAAAGAACAACAAAAACGTACGTGAAAATGGCCAGCAACATTTTCAAAAATTCGTCAATAAACCAAAATGAGACTGACGACTTTTGCCAACTGCACTACCACATGCTTGAGCTATGTAATTGTGTGTGTGTGTGTGCGTGTGTGTGTGTGAGTGTGTGTGCATTCACACTCGGCCGGCGCACGTAGCGGCAAACGTGCGTTGCCTCGCCAATTGCCAGTTGTGTGCACTTCGATGATGGGAAAACTTTTTCGATAATACTCAAAAATAAGTGCGAAAATTACTAAATATGCAAACGGACACACCAACACATACATAGTTTTAGTGGCGATGTGCGGGTTACGTTTAATTGCATTTATTGCAGTTGGACAGTGTTGCGCATAGGTAGAGTTTGTTCTGAGGTTGTGTGAGTTTGTTGTTGGCTTTTTGAAGTCACAGAAATTTCGTTTACATCGCGTTAGAAAGCTTCATAGTATTTTTTTTAATTTTTAAAATATTGTATTTATGAAAATATTATTTTTAAAAAAGATGATAATGTTATTTTAAATAGCACTTTAATATATTAATATATGCGATATGTTTGATATTTTTTCCCTCTGAAAATAACATACTCTGGCTGCAGTTCAAATCAAACCCAACTGAAAACTTACTGTAGAAACCAATAAGCTTCCTAGAGCTGTTAGTTCCCATAGAAGATACTAGTGATAATATAAATTGACTCACTGTAATTAGTACTAATAATAATTTTCACTAAGTTTTTTAACATAATGTTCAAATATGTCATTAAAAATAAAAAAAAAAAATATTCAGATACAAATATAACGTTTTTCTACAAAAATGTCGATATACTGATATTTTAATATTTTTTAATATTTTAATATATTATCCCTGTATTTGTGCAAGTATCTGTGTCTTGCCTTAAAGTCACAGCCTGTCGTCCCACAACGGTTGCGCGTTATCGATATTTTCGCAGGAATTTCGCTGAAATCCCTTGACACATTTGCCTTTATCTCTTGCTCACACACACACACACACACACACACATTTCACTCTCTTCCCTCGTCGGAGAAAACTTCATGTGTGCCGCCCAATTAGTTTCTCAGTTGCGTCAAGTTTGATTACGCTTTTCACTTTAATGACGTCACTGATTTATAACAGTGAAGCGGCTCAGCTGCCGGCACTTTCACTTCGCCACACACACACACATTCACACACGCACACACATAGACAGACAGTCTGACAGGCAGACAGACAGCCACGCACAATCCTTTCGATTTCGCATTTGCCACGACTTTCTTAAACGCTCACTTCCGTTTCCACTTTCCATCCCCCCGCGCCGCTCACGCGTCTGTCTGTGTCTAAGTTGTCGCTATGCTGGGCTTCTGCCCACTCCCCTCCCCTCTCTCTTCATCCACCTCCCCGGCTCGCTCTCTGTCATCTTTGTAACTCCACCCTGGCGGCAGCAGCAGCAGCAGCAGCAGCAGCATTTGCATATGGGAGAAACTTCCCTTTCGCGCTGCGAGAACTGTCAAATTTTACGATAGCGCCAAACATAACTCATTGACAGCTTTGCATTTTCACATGCTGCTTCCCAGGAGTGGGGGAGTAGGTGGGGGTCTTGGGGAGCGTTGCCAATGTTGCTTCTTCTGCATATTGCACAAAGTTATGAGCCGCAAATGATAAACGGCGACAGGCGTCGACTCGGCGCGGCGGCAGAGGCTGGCGGGGTTTCCCTCGCCCGGCGAGAGTGTGTGCATGGCTGCGGGGCAGGGAAGGGGGGGGGTGCTTTGTAGTAACTATTGATTTTTATACACATTTCTGTTTTGTAATTTTTCCTTTTGCTATTTTCCATTTTTTTTTTTCACTTTTTTTTCGGTTTCCATTTTTTTTTTTTTTATTTTTTTGCTCTGGATTCGTCAGCGCTCATCAGCGACGCGCAGCGCGTTTATTTTGTCATCAAGCTAATTAATTAATTAGAAACAAAAGCAGCCACAGCAACAACAACAGCAACAGCAACAACAACAGCAACATGCGCTCTTTGAGCTGGTGTGAAAAAGGCGCCGCGACACACCTTGAAAAAAGGCGACTTTGGTGCGACTTCGGTGTGTGGCAGTGCAATAAAAAAGTGTCCCCAGTCTAATTAGATAGTTGACAATTGTTGCCCTTGCTGTGCTTGTTGTTGTTGTTGTTGTTGTTGCTGTTGTTGTTGCTGTTGTTGCTGCTGTTGTTGCTGCCGCTGCGCGTAATTCATCAAATGTCAAAGGCAACGTCGACATTGACTGCACCTTTGGGCGTGTTTTACCTTCGCCCTCGCTCGCTCCCCGCCAGCGCCTGGCATAGGCCTGTCAGAGGCGAAGAATTATTAAAGGATTTCGATTTGTACACGACACCATGCGGAGTCCTTAGAGTGACGCCACTCACTCCGGCTGGGGTAAGCTTCTATGTAGAATTACCATGCACAACTCTGGTATCATTTGCGTAGAGTTTGCTCTCTTGAGAAGGTTTTATATTGGAATTATTTCTACAGGTTTGAGCTGAAATGTGAGTAAGTTCTCTAGAAATTTAAGTAAACATACCCTGTAAAGTTAAAAATAAACCAGCTAGCTATGCTAAGTTTCAGCTGTAAGCAAAATCGATTCTCAGCTTTTATTTATAAGATACATTTGTATCTTCTCTTAAACTCTATTCAAATATTATACTTTTTCAGAGGCAGAACTGAAATAAAAATACAGATACTCGATAGAAATTGTATGCAGTATATACCCTGTACTGTTAAAGATCAACCAGCTAGCTGTGCCAAGTTTCAGCTGAGAACAAAATAGATTTTTCTTTAAATAATTATTTATTATTCTACTTTCAAATATTATACATTTTCACAGAGAAAACTGAAATAAATTTATAGAAATTCGATTAAATTATAAGCGCTATATACTCTAATATGTTAAGAGTATACCAGCTACCATAAGTGTATAAGCTGAAAATAAAATCAATCCTTCAAGTTTTTTTTAATATTATATGTCTTTATTATTATTATACTATAGGTATATTTTTCTTAAACTCTCTCCATATATTATACTTTTTTAGAGACAGAACTGAAATAAAATTACAGAAATTCGATAGATATTTAAGCGCTGTATACCTTATCATATTAAAGGTATACCAGCTAACTGTTTTAAACGGAGTCTGCTAACAAAATAGATTCTCAGCTTTATTATGTTATAAATATTTGTATCTTCCCTTCAGTTTTTTTTAATTATAATACTTTTTCAGAGACAGAACTCAAATCTGTGTAAGGAAATTTTGGGCGCTGTAAAGATATATAAACTAAGTATAATCTGAAAACAAAATCGATACTGAAGTTACATATATATGTGTATATAAATTATTATATACTACTTGTATTTATATATATAGTATCTTCTCTTCATTTTTTTTCAAATATAATAAATAAAATATAGAAATACGCTGTAAATTTAAAGTGCAAAATATCATAATGAAGACGTTCCAAAAACGAGTTCCAATGTATAAAAAATCCCCAACCTCGCCTACTCTAAGCATAGCCGACAATTCGCTACACATATCCCGCTCTCAGATAATCTGCTCGGCATGGCAAAGATGTTCCACTAGCTGAGCTCATGTCCGCTCCCCGCGCCATAACCATACGCGAAATCAATCCTTACATCGGCTCATCCGACAATCCCTTATGTTTTCCCAACTCACGCGAAAACTGCCGAATTTACAGAGTTCGCCAATAAAACGATGTGAAATCGCATTTTGCATATTTCCCGACACTCGCGCACTGAAGCTGGCCCTGGCTCTGTCCCTGCCCCACATGCCGGCGATCGCCCGCCCTTGCCTTCCGCTTGCATATGGATAACATATTTTCATATATCCGGCTTTTGTCGCCAATTCGCTTTTATTGCCCGCTTTTTATAGACGTTTATAGTTTTTTATGCCGCCGCGACGCATAAATTTGCGTGCCGCAACTTTTGCTTACACTGAAAAAGGGTAGTTCGATTTGTGAATCTGAGCGTGGGGCAGGGCGGGGGAGTGGCTGGGGATCTTGTTGCTTTAACGACTGTTCCGTTCGACGGCATTTTGTCAATTTTAATATTAGCGCGTGCGCCAAAAAATATGCAATAACAATTGTCATGCATGCAAATGACTTCATTTGGAAATTTCGTCATTGCTCGCGAGAGTAGCGAAAGGAAGGGGACAGAGTGTGAGGGAGTGCGGGGATGGGGCAAGTCAAGGGGCACTTTGCATGATTGAATTGAATTATTGGCGCACCACGAGCGACGCGCGAGCTTCGCCCACTTCCGTTGATTTGCCTGCCCCGTTCGGCCCGCCAGATGCTTTATGAATTTTTGTGTGCTTCTTTTGAGTTCTTCGCTCCACATTGCATAGTTTCAGGCGCCGCCGGAGGAGGAGCAGAAGGCAGTTGGTGGGGGGGGGGGGCTCTATAGAACCCGTACTGACTTCGTATCGGGCATATCAAGGAGTTTATGTATGCAGATTGCGTGGCGCACGTAAATCCATTTAATAGTGTTATTCGCAATGGAAAATGTCATGGAAATATACACACTCACACGCACGCAGCTCCAGTTCGGACACACACACACACACACACACACAGTGAATAATGGGCACGAACCGAGCGAGCAGTCAATATCTTAAAGTGCAATTGACCCGCTTATGAAAACTACATATTAAAAAAAATGGTAGGAGTAAGCATATTGCTTCAGTCCGAAAAATCCAGAGCTCAAGTATGACTCATGTGTTCTCGAATTGGGAAATACTCGAAAGGATTTAAGTGATGCATATCAATGGAAATCTATATAGAAAAGTCCTAGGGTCTAGTGGAGTCTTGGAAAAATTGAGAAAAATCCATTTATGACGCTGAATAAAAATCTGGAACTTTTTTAGATTCTTTGCAATTAAAAAATATATAAATAATATATAATATATTTTTTATTTTATTTTTTATTTTTTTTTTTTAGACACCCCTTTATGACCTCGGTATTTTTACATTCTGCCCGTTGCCCCTGCCAGCCTTTACGTTGGCATAGGCTTTAGATATTAAGTCTCAGCCTCATAGACTCGTTTATACACAGAATAATCGGAAAGTTGTATGGATTCTTACCAAAAAGCTATACCCTACCCTATACACGAAAATACTGCAATGCATATGCCTGATATGATACCATCTACAATAATAAAATATATTAAACAAGCTTGCTAAAATCCAAACTCTCTCAAAAATCTCTCTCACTCCCTCTCGCTCTTTGACTTGTTTTTCCACTCTTCTTGAACTTTCCGAAAATTCCTAGAATTAGTCTGTTGCTTTCGACTAACTGTGAATTCCCAACGTATTTATGCAAATATTCTTGTCTATCGGATCAGCGTATGCAGTTCCAGGTTCGTCGGGGCTTAACCCTTAAATTGCCAGCCAGTTAGTCGCCCCATGCCCTGCCCTCAGCTTGGCCTATTCCCTAGTATAGCATTGTGTACCCCGGTCGACTGCCTGGCAGCCTGCCTGCCAGCCTTGGCGTGGCTATCTGCGCCGCTTAATCGCGCGTCATTCATCATCCAAATCGGGTTGCGTTCGGCGGCGCGACGCGGACGCGCGATTGGAACTATCGATAAGAGTCACAAACTCAACTTAATGGCAATTTTATCGATAATGTTCGTGCTGAATTTTCGATTTTGTTTGCTTGCATGTCGGGCCGCGAATTATGAGCGATCGACACGCCAACAACTACCAAGAAATTGTGCAAATCGAGTCCGAGTCGGGGTCGAAATCAGAATCGGAGTTGTAGTCGAGTTAGGGGTCGGCTTGGGTCGGCTTGGGTCGGGGGTTAAGGTTCAGGCTCGCCGTTTGGGCCCAGTTACGCGCCACGGCGCCGTGCCATCTAAAGCGCTCAAACCGAGGCACTTCGAACAGGTTGATTTAATAGTTTAGCACACAATGTGTTTGTAGGTTTTTAAATACCTCGCAGTTTGGGGCGTACGTGGTGGGTACGACTTGTGCCACTGTGCTGGAAAAACATGCGTGAAAATTCTTACCTTTTACCCTATTGAAAGCATAAAATATAAAATAAGTGTGTATGTCTTCTCCCTACCACAAGCTCTCACCTTTGCCTCCAGGGTATCCACAGGTCCGTCACTCAACTGTACAACCTTCAGAGTTGACAGCTTTGGCTTTGGTTTTTCGGTCTTTCGGACTTTGGTTTATGTCGTTCCTGTTTCGCTCGCAGCTCGGCAAATTATGAGCACGCGAATCTATCGAACCCCGCCGTGGTGGGCGTTGGTTCGCTGCTTCGCTGGTTGATAGGGCGTGCCCGCCCTATCAATTAGAACTGGCGACCGAACATCTTGATAAGCGCCAGCTCTCTGACCAGGCCGGCCCCATGGCAATGCAAACAATCGGTATGCCGTCTGTCGGTCCGTCTGTCGGTCGGTCGCTCGGTCCCCCTGTCCGTCCTTTATGTATACATAAATAAATAAAAATAAAGTGCCAACAACGAAATGCGCTTCGAATGGTCATTAAAATTGTGCTGGCAGCGCCGGCGCAACGCCTAAAAGCATGCACTGCTAATTGCCGCATAAATAACCAGCCAAGCGAACGCAGCTCTGTGGGACGAGGGCAGCGATTGACCCATGCGATGTAAGTCCGAGCAGCTCCACCCCGGCCCTCATGCTGCTCGCTTGCTTCCTGAGCACAGCAAAAATAAAGCGCATTTTAATTTATCGAGCGCTGATTATCGCGCCTAAGGATCGCACAATCCACAATCCATACATACATAATTCAAAAGGCACAAAGGTTCAGCGGGAATTTTAATGAAGGAATTAAGATTTCCGATTACTTTTGCTTGAGGCCGAGAATTTTCTCAAATACAGCAAATACTTATAATTTTTGTATTAAGTACCACACTACAATTTCTTTTTTTTTGCGTTTATTTGTAAGGCATACTACAATATACAATTTCACAATAATACAATTTCTCATATACATTTCTATAGCTTTCGATAAATTTTCAAGTGAGAGAGACTGGACTGAAAGCCTCCATACAATTTTCTGACAAGCTACAAAGGCTCGTCCGAGCTAAAAAAAAAAAAAAGCTAGACAAAATTGTCTGAAATCATTTTTTATTAATTCTCTTAATTTTTTTTAATTTTTAATCACAATAATACAATTTCTCATATACATTTCTATAGCTTTCGATAAATTTTCAAGTTTATTTGTAAGGCATACTACAATATACAATTTCACAATAATACAATTTCTCATATACATTTCTATAGCTTTCGATAAATTTTCAAGTGAGGAAGACTGGACTGAAAGCCTCCATACATTTTTCTGACAAGCAACAAAGGCTCGTCCGAGCTAAAAAAATAAAAAAAAGCTAGACAAAATTGTCTTAAATCATTTTTTATTAATTCTCTTAATTTTTTTAATTTGGAGCACGTTTGAAGTCATTAATCATTATCTTTAATTTCACTGCACATTAAAACTAACTCAAAATACACTCAACAATACATACAAAAATTCCCCAGGAATTTCCTTGCACTTATTAGTTTTCAAACCGACCCAAAAATGCACCCAACAGCTGTCAACTTTCGCCCTGCTACACAATCAGTGTTGGGCAAGGCTATAGTACAGTATTGTTTATGGTCTTGGCTGGCATGTAATTGGCTGGCCAGCAAATCAGTCGGTAAAGTCGGCAAAGGCAGCTCGACAGCAGCTCGTTGAAGTTTTCGAAAAAAAAAAAATCAGAAAAAATAAAACATTTGTATAAAGAAAGCCAAAAGCGGAAACGGAACCATCGACTGCGGTGAGTTCCAGTGTCTTCAATATCTTCAGTTGTTGCGCGAGTTGCGGGCTTCGCATTAAGTTCAATTTAAGCTACCAGATCAGAATTTATGACATTGACGAAGCGATAAAAATGTTGGCAGTAGCCGCAAACACACACACACACACACACACACACATGAGCACATAAATGTGCATTACGTACGTGGCCACAATGAGTCTGCGGACAAAGGGGGAGAAGGTAAGCAGCAATATAACTGACCAGGCAGCAGGAAAATGAAATGCGACGCTCGAGGAGCAAAGGAGCAGAGGCCGAGAGGCTGAGAGGCTGAGAGCGAAGAAAAGCGAAAGCCTAAAACTATTAATTTCAACGTGGAACAACGACTAGAAAAATGGTAACTCTACTGAGTGTATGGCAGATTGGGGCTCGCAGCACAGGGGTACACCGTAACGAGGCGCTGGCCAGCCCTGGGCCAGGGAGAAATCTATATTTACGATTATTGAAGTTTATGACGAAACGTTTTCGTATCATTTTGCGTCGCCTCATAAATGTTAAACGAGCGAGGGAAAGAGAGACAGAGGCAGAGCGACTGACAGTTGACACACGAAAAGAGATGGAGAAGGGGACGGAGACCATGGACCATGGAGCGCGAGGCAGGGTTGAGAGAGTTTCATAAATGCTTTTGCACGCAAGCTGCTAATAATGCCGGACAGACAGACTGACAGACGGACAGACGAGTGTGTAGAGCTGTGTACAGGTGCCGGTGGTCAGCGTGTTTCGGTTACGGATTTCGGGTTCGGTTTTCAGCATCTTCTCCAGCGCGGGGGTTGCTGTATGGCCGCAAAAGTGCAGTTCGCTCGTAAAACCAATGGCCACAAATAGCCAGAACGAGAAATGCCTAAGTAAAAATGTTGTGTAATTACGTTGTGCGTTACGCACAGATAGAGATACGCACACACACACACACACACACACACACACATGGAAATGGACAGGCTCGGAATTAGAACTGACGACCCCAGCGATGGCAGTTGGGGGTAGACAGAAGCCCAAAGGCGAAAATCGCCCATAGACCTAACTAAGACTTGACCACTGTCAGTCGGAAAAATCATAATTAGCCTTCGGTTTCCCTTCTCATCACATCTCCTATATGTTTATGTATGTCTGTCCTGTGTGTGTGTGTGTTTGCGTGTGTGCTTTTTATTGTTTTAATGAACACACGAGTGCAATTTTCGTAGCCCCAAGCAATGGCTTTCATCTGCCGTCAGTTGTGTCAAACGAGTCTATCGACATTGTGTGTTATCGTTTTGTGGTCGATATGAAACAATTTCGGGCACTTTTTCTAGCATCTAGTAGGCTCATGCTGTGATTTTTTCTTGACTCTTAAGCGTGAGCATACCCAACACGGTCAGTCTCTACAGCTCCGCTCGCCAAGCACAATTCTCCGGAAAAAGTGAAAATAATCAAAAAGCTTAGTCTGAAAAAATAAAATATTGTAGAACAAAAAAATATTTCAATTTATATTGAAAAGAAACAAAATTACAAGAAAACCCGAATTTCAATTTACATTGAAAGTAAACAAAATTACAAAAAAAAACCTTTGCATAATTAGGTACGATATTTAGTAGCCCCAAGCTTTCTTCTACCGTCAGTTGTGTGTGTTATCGTTTTGTGTTCGATATGAAACAATTTCAGGCACTTTTTCTAGCATCTAGTAGGCTCATGCTGTGATTTTTTCTCGACTTTTAAGCGTGAGCATGCCGAATATAGTCAGTCTCTACAGCTCTGCTCACCAAGCACGATTCTCCGGGAAAAGTAAAAAAATAATCAAAAAGCTAAATCTGGAAAATTTTATTTAATTGAAACTGAAAAAGCAATAAAATATAATATAAAACCTTCACAAAATCAAGTACGATATTTCACAGCTCCAAATAATTTGCCATCAGTTGTATCAGACGCGTATCGGGAATTTTTCCTAGCATCTAGTAGGCTCCTCCTCGACCTCTGAGCTCTGCTCAGCAAGCACAATTACCCGGAAAAAGTGAAAATAATTAACGCTATTGTTTGATTTAATAATGAGAAACGTCCTTAGGACCAGAGTCCTAGGATCTTTTTGACTTGGGGACCTATCCCATTTTTCTCCACTCTATTATTTTTAGACTTTAACAAACATCAAACATGCCAATAACCAGAGCAGCTGTGTACAGAGGTCAACTGCGATACCTGCGCAAGACCTTGTACCAGGCAATTGAGACGACTACACCTAGGACTTACGAGAGATTGATTCGCACCTTGGCCAACTTTAAGCAGCGCCAAACTATGTCGGAGAAAGATGTGATCGACAGGATTGGCATATTCCTCGAACGTCGCAGAGAGCAGCATATCCTAATGCTCTATCTGCGTATACTCTATGGAGAGATCGTGAACGGCATGCGGAGCGCACCACCGTCGAGTGTTTTGACGGTGCTGCTGAACATCTTCCATCCGCATGAGGTGGTCAATGCGATTAATACCTTCTTGCAACTGTACTATCAGGAGCCAAATGTGCTGCGTACAACGTACTGCCTCTTCGAATGGATTCAAGTGGACAACTATTGCCCAGAAGTGCATCTATGGATTCTGGCACTGCTCAAGCGACTCTACAAGCAGCAGAAGTTCGAGCTACTCGACAAGATCTCCGTCCACAATATCGAAAAGATCTTCCTGCTCTTCTCGAACTCTGATGCACTGCGTCCGCGGGCCGCCCCCATTGTCTATCACATGCTGGCGACCATCTATGCTTCGCCCCAGATTTTCCTAAAAGTAGGTGTAGCTGAAAAAGGCCTAATCTACGTTAATGTATCGCGTACTCTCCGCAGATATTGCCGCATCTACCTGTTGCGCTCAATCATTTGATGAAAAGACCGGCCGACTGCGGTGCCAAGCCTTATGCCAAGAATCTGGTCTACTTGACGTATACGCTGATGAATCGCTACGTTGATTTCGAGGACATCTACGAGCCCGTCAAGATGTCCATACGGCTGGTGGAGCCATCGCTGTGCCACGAGCTGGTCGTGGCCGCCCAACAGGCCATTGGCAGGGCCAGGCACCTGAGTCATCGCGGACTGGTGAACCTGGGCAGCACTTGCTACTTCAATAGTGTGCTTCAGGTGCTCTCCATGACGAATGAGTGAGTGCAACTGTGTGCCTATGAATTATTCTGATTTACGTACTGCTATACTTAGATTCTGTCGACCCTTCTTGCTGATCAAGACCAACTCGTCGATGCTGTGCGAGATGCAAAGGCTGATTGTCCTACTGCATCACTCGCAGCGCTCCGAAGTCGATCCAACTTATATCGTCTTCGCTTCATACCCGAACTACTTTATCTCGGACAAGCAACAGGATAGCTCCGAGTTCCTTGGCCATTTGCTGAACATGCTGAATGACCAGGAGGTGACCTACACCTGCCAGCAGGATCCGCATCAACCCATGATAGACGACTTCACCATCGCACCGCCGGCAGTGCAGCGAGCGCCATGTGCAACCGTTGATGAGCTTGTCTCCATAACGGACAAGACCTTCGGTGGCAAGGTGTCGACCATTTACACTTGCCTCACATGCTCCTGGCGCAGCCGCAACGAGAACACCTTCCGCGAGCTGCAGCTCTCCTTCCCCGAGCAGAATGCCGGCGACAACACCTACTCGGTGCAGAACCTGATCGATCTCTACTGTGCGCCCGAAAGCCTCGATGGCGAGAACAAGTACGCCTGCTGGCGCTGCCAGAAGCTGCAGGATGCCGAGCGCTGCATCAGGATGACGGAGGCACCGCGCAACATCATACTGACACTGAAGCACTTCAACTTCGATAGACTTGAGCAGCGACGCAACAAGCTGATGCACAAGGTGTTCCACAACGATAAGGTAAGTGCCCGCGATATATTTACGTATATGATCTTTATGTCTCTTCCGCCTGCTTGTTAGCCGCTTCAGAGTGCTTCGGCTTAGTCTTCAGTAGTTGCACAGCGTGTCTCCACCCAGAGAGTCCTCACATAACTGTTAGCTTCCCCCCACCCTGTAGATTTCCATTAAGCTCTTCTCGCACGAGACCCTGGAGGAGCTATGCGTTGTGCAGTACAGCCTGTACGCGATTGTGGTGCACCAGGGATTCACCCTGGACTCGGGCCACTTCTTTACCCTGGCCAGAGATCATCTAAACAATTGGTACAAGTTCGATGACAACGTTGTCACCTACTCCTTCGCCCAGGAAGTCCACAGCCTCGAGTCGCCGAACACGCCGTACATACTCTTCTACCAGACGATCGGCTTGACTAGCGACCTGGTCATGGAGAATCCACTGCCGTACATAATCTCCGAACTGGATGTGACACCCCTGAGTTTCGCCGAGTTGCCGCGCGATCTGCGCGAATATATCAATCAGGACAATCTGGTCTACGCAGCGGAGAAGCGAGCACAAAGCGCCGAAGATGAAGAGAAAGTAGATTAATTCTTCAATGTAATTATTCTAATTAAAATAAAGAATTTTCCGTAAATCGGAAAATAGATTTTTTGTAAAACACTGTGACCTGCAAAGCAACTGCCACACAATGGACCGGACATCTGTACCAGGGCATACCCCGTTCCACAGCAACATACTCGCACCCACGCCGAAGCCGTGTAACAAGCCGAGATAACATTTAAGCGAAATCGCTTTAAAATCAATTAACCGTAAAATCACTCGCCTATTTGCAACAACAATCGAGTTGCGCGTCCTGCAGCACATGCCCGTGGCTGTCCGTGGACATCGATGCGGCGGCAGCTGCGGCCAAACAATCAAATGTGGTGGCAATAACATTAGCTGCCCGGCCATGGGCCCCATTCAATGTGCTCAACTCCTGCAGCATGCAGACGGCCGTACAAACAGCCCCAATGGCATGCCCCCTTCCCCCCCCCCCTCACACTCCTCTTCCCGTTACCCTTTGCTGCCGCTGCTGCTGCTGCACTTGACCGCGCGCGCCTCGACTGGGGGCCGCATGGACGTGCTGCCAGGTATTAACCTCCATTTAATGTTAAACAAAGCCGCGTTTACACATGTGCAGGCGAGGCGAGCTAAAAAAAAATGAACCCGTGTATTCCATGTGTTCATGTTTCTGTGTGTGTGGGTGTGCCACGCCCACGCCTACTCCTGGGGCCGGCAAACGTTTCGATTAACGTGCGCAAACACAGTGGAGGGAAAAAAGGCGAAACGTGCAGGGACAGCAAATTGAATTGCTCGCAAACAGCGAGCAGGCCCGCAAAAAACGACAGTCGAGGTAGGAGCTGGAGTCGGAGCTGGCGTTGAAGCTGGAGCTGGAGCTGAACTTCGAACTGGAGTCTGGAAACTGAAGTCAGTGTCGGCAGCTTTATAGTCATCGTCGAAAATCATTTTAAACAAAACGGACTAATTAAGCGCATGTTCGTTGTTTCGCACCCTGAACCCAATACCGAGCTGGAGACTCAGTGGTAAACCCTGCTCGAAGGACTTTCCGAGTGTTGCACAGCAACCAGACAGAGACCCAAATTTTTTTAGCTGATGTTTGCAGTTTTCGAAATGATAAGATATATTCAAGAATGCGTCATTATACTCTGATATACCTAAATGCAATCGAGCTACAGAGTCACGAAATAAAATAAGAGGGTGTTTGCTTTGAGTCCAAATGTGCCTAGACTACAGTCTCTTATATATAATATTATATATATAACTAAAAGTAGTTCCCGAATTTAGTATATGGTTTTATTATTCATAAATGTATACGTACGTGGATTCGAAATAGCAGAAGGTTTAGCTTATGAGTTTAACATTTAAAGCTAGACCTTTATTTCATGATAATATAGGGCTCAAGCGATAAAAAAGTTATATATAATATCAATATAAATATAAATAGACCATCATACAATATAGAAGCTAGTAGACATCGACAATAAAAATAAATAAAAGTTTCCAGCTAATTTCAATTTTATATCTATTAGTGTAACATGTGGAAAAGTTCTCAGATTTATGCTTTGCCTCATATTGAAGCTAAAAATAAAAATATCGAGATTGGAACTCAAAGTTCGAAATAACTTGAGCTGTGTGTGTGTGTGTACAATAACACGCACCTTCATACCGAATTTGGTGTCTATAGCTTGTGTTATACGATAGATATGATCTGTGCGCTTTTACAGACAGACGGACAGAGCTGCGGACAGAAGGACTAAAGGATGTACGTGGCTAAATCAATTTAGTTATTGCTTCTTATAAAAAAAATATATATATAAAAATATATATATATTTTTGTCTACATTTGTACAAAGGTTCTAAACAGTTTTTAATATCGATGTTTCTCCATTTCAACTAAGTTGCCATATAATCAAAATATTTCTTACAGGTACTGGAATTCAAAGTATATATATATAATATATATTTATCTAATTCTTTTTATTTATATAATTGTAAAAATATATTAAATTATAGAGTACAAGGTAATTAATACAGAGCACTATAAAATCGGTTCAATAACCTATGCTAGGCCATGGCCTATGATGGCCTGTGGCTGCTGGAGACAACGGCAAGTAAAAATCGCTTTTTGAGTAGTCTGTCACTTTTGGTCGGGGAGCTAAGGCGCTTTGATGTATGTGAGTCAGTTGCCCACCGCACCACACCCCACACACATGCGGCACACACCATTTGCACACACACACTCACACACACACACAACGAGGAAAACAACGACGCAGACAGATATGGACAGAGTTTTGGTGTATCGTCGCGTAAATCCGTCTTTGAATAATGATGCCGTTGATAGCCGGGATTATAACCCAGGCGCAGGCAAGGCAATCGTCTGCAGAGTGTTTGTGTATGTGCGTGTGTGTGTGTGCGAGTGTGTGCAGCCTGGGCATTTATTTATTATGCCACAATATTCAATGACCCTTAATGGCATTTCGTAATAAAAATATTGGATTAGTTTGTTAGTTTTGGCCGCGCTGGAGCATATCAACCACCGTGCAGTCCAGCCAGAAGCCCATCGCATCGGTGCCATCAGCCATCAGCCACCCACTGGCTGCCCGACTAAGCTGAGCTGACCCACCCAACACCGGGCAGCGGGCACTTTGGCACTGGGCACTTTATCAACTGGACTAGCATTACGTATTCCATTAAACGCCTAATGAGCCCATTGTGCGGTGTGGTGCGGTGCGATGCGGTGCGGTGTCATCAGGGGCCTTCGCTGCCGATGCTTAGGCGGAACGGGCGCCAGGTACTGATCAAAGCGAGCGACGAGCGCGTGTGCATATGTGTGCGTGGTGGCACGCCCACAATTGGCATATGGTTGGCTACTTATTTATGGCAAATAATAGATCAAAATTATAGATTACGCAAAGTAGGCAGGCGGAGAATGACAGAGAAGGAGAGAGAGAGGAAAGTGGAAAAAGTAAAGTGAGGCATAATGAAGAAATGAGCTTGTCAGCAGGTTCGAGCGAACCGTGAACTTTCAGTTTGCTCTAAGCGAATAACGATTTTTTATATAGTGACGAGTGATAGTGACTATCGACAAAACCAGCTCAAGCTATCGCACAGATACTGCCGGAACTATCGCTTAATCGGCGTAGTTTTAAAATACTTCTAGAATCTGCTAAAGCAAACATATCGTAGATAAAGACAATTCAATGTATTGATATATTTTAAACATACTTCCAGAAACAACTTGAGCTCAAAGGTATTAAATAGAAACCTAGGCACTGCGATAGTAACTATCGATAAATAAAATTCAAACACAGCAATTTTCAGGCTACATACAAAATATCATCGAATCGCTGTAAGTCCTGTTGTCCTGTTTCACATGAGAGCAGGAAAGATTAAGATATTTATCCTTTGCTACTTTCATATTCATGCAGCATATTAAAATACCGAACGCCTGCTGACCCGGCACGTAATCGAAACCGGAGGCAGACCCGAGTCGGACTCGCAGCCGGAGACGATGTCGGGCCTGGACGCTAGACCTGGACTGCATGCATGTGACATAATAAATATTAATGACAACTGACCGACAGCACTGCCATAGATAGATCCCTCTGCCCAGTGGGTGGGCGCACTGGCAGGAGAGAAGGCGAGGAGTGATGGTGGTGGTGGTGGTGGTGCTGCTGCTGCTGCTGCTGCTGGTGGTTGGGTCTACTCTGGGTCGACGTTGACACACATTCGACATGTGACAGATAAATTATGGCAATTGGATGAATGTCGCCGCACCTCTTCAGACCTGACCATACACCCCTCCCCTCCTCCTGCCCGCACAACCATCTCCTCCTCCCTGGCGAACATCATGCAATTTCGCCTCAGCCATGAGATCATTTTTCATTTTCATTTCGTAGTCTTGTCTGCGTCTCGTTTGTTTATTTTCCTTCGGCTTCAGGTTGTGACATATGTGCGCTCCGCTCTAATGGCAGTCAAGTTGAGCATGCACACCACACCCAACCCAACCCTACCTCCCAACCACCCACTCACCCACCCAACCACTCACACACATTCAACGCATATTCCTAATAGTTTTCAGCGCTAATGACCGCCTGAAATGAATTACAATAATCATTGATAGTTGCACGAAGAGCACTCTGCGTGATATATCATAGTATATGATTACGTAACATCTCTGGGGACCCAGTAAAGTGATCAGCTTAACGCGTCTTCGCCTCTGCTTCTTGTCAATATTGATGAGCCGAGGCATTGGATTGATCTGTTCCGCTGATGAGCGAGTTCTAAAAATATATGCATAATTTTTTGGCTATTTATTTTATCCGTTTTTTTTAAAGTACTCATGAATATAAAACGGACCTTTAGTAAAATTAAATATATGCCATATATGAGTTCCCTTCACTATTTCGTCTTTTTTTCAATATTTATATTTTTTCCTTACCAAAAAAAAAAAATTCTATATGTATCCTTTTCAATATTTCGTTTATTTTTGTAGGGTTCTAATAAATATATTCTTAAGTTCACTTAACTAAAAATATATAAATTCTTTAAATACTTTCTTCGCTATTTCGTACTTTTATTTGTAATATTTCGTATTTTCCTTTACCAAAAAATGACATAAATATTTTGTATGTATTCTCTTCAATATTTCATATATTTCTTAATGTACTCATAATTAATCATATTAGTTTCCAGTACTAAAAAAATATATTAATATTCTTTATGTATTCCCTTCGATATTTATTTATTTTTTTGGAAATATATATATATATATATATTTATATATAATTATTATTATATAATCATTACGTATTGTCTTCACTATTTCGTATTTAGTTCTTTATATATCGTATTTTTCGCTTACTGAAAAAAATACATATGTGTATATTATTTATATATTCCCTTCAATATTTCTATTATTTTTTATATATTTATATTATTTATTTTATTTATTTATATTATTTTTATTTAACATCTATTCTATTTTATTTTTATATTTTTCTTAAAGCAAAAAGAATTTAAAAATTTATTTTTGATTCTCAGAGTGGAAACAGCTAACTTTAAGTCGTTCTCACAATAGACTAATCGCATCGAGACATCAACCACAGATATGGCTTATCACAGCCGAGACAGTGGCGTCAACACGTGTTCCTCAGACCCCCATGCCAACCACGCCCAGCAACGCCCCCGCTGTTGACCACTGTTGACCAGAGCGGACCAAGGCGGATCCATTACGTCTTCGTGCTGGCGCGTCTGATTAATCGGCTTCCATCAATGCGAGTCAAGCCATATGTCACCAGGTACCATCGACTGGGGGCAGCCAATTTATTTATTTACTTATTTATTTATTTATTTGGGCCTCCGCCGACGCCAATAATGAAAAGCTATGGAAAAGCTGGCCAGGATTATTTACCAACAACGAGCTTACAGCCAAGGCGAATTCAAAGGAATGAATGGAGCCAAGTCGAGGCAAAGCAAACAAACAACGGCGGAACAACAACGAGGCACACCGCCCTTCCCCCTGTACCGCTGTCCCGGCTAGTGGGTGGTGGGTCTAAGTAATACGCGTGTATAAAAGAATCAAAAATCTAGATTTTGATTTGAGATACTTCGGACTATGGAGACAGACTGGCAGCTTGTTTAGTTTGAATTGGAAATGCTGCAGGGGGAGGCAGCAGCAGCACGGGCTGCGGGCGGGGGGGACTGACTACTGGCGACTGGCGACTGTCTTGGGGACTTAGTGGTGGTTTGGGCCAACAACAACGGATCAGTATCTGTTTCAGCAGTCGCGTCGAGGGCCGTAAGTCAAGTGGCGCTTAGGACTCGGCGGATATCGCGCGCGCGTTTCGCTCGCGACTAAAACCGCTCGCAATCGCATGCTCGGGTCGGGTCAGGTCGGGTCGCGCTTTTTGTTTTGTTTTTCGGGTTTCGGTTTTCGGTTTGTCTTGACTTGTTGTTGTTGTTGTTGTTTTTTTTTTTTTTTTTTTGTTTCTTGTCCTTATTTTTTCTTATGGATTCCACTTCAATGAATTGAAAAATTGCCTTGAACAAATTTGATGCGGCACCGCGGCCTGAAGCTGCTTTGCATTTTGTCGAGGGCTTCCCAAGGTCTTCGAGGTGGGAGGTGGTTGCTGTAGACGGCAACTTGGCCCGCCGGGGGGTGGGGCCACAACGTTTTCCTAAACATGACATTTGACATTTGATAATGTCATTTGCCGCGTAATTGTTTTTTGATTTGATGCTTCGCTTTGGCGTCGTCCTGCTCTTTCTGCTCTTCCTGCTCCCAGCTCGTTATTGTTGTTTTTATCTGCCACTTTGGAATTGCGCGGGGCGAGTGTAGAGCGCGTGCAGCGCAAATTGATTTGACTAGCGATGCGTCGAATGACCAGCGAGCAGGGGGTCATGGCTGGAGTAGGAGAAGCAGTAGCAGCAGCAGGGTGCGGTCCACAGGAATCCGGCTGCGAGATAATTGGGAAATACGCAAACTGCTCGACACGACCTTAACTTCTCGCCTTTCAGTCGCGCCAATGCCAGTCAGTCGCACCTTTGCAGGCTCTGCCTTTCTCCAGCTCAGCAGATCGTAGGGGTAGCGGGCAGTCCACCCAAGGCTCCAGTCATCGGCTCCGCCAGCTACCCCTACGTGTGGCAGCCGGACACGCCCTGCCGATTATTGGTTACCTATTGGTTATTGGTTATTGGTTATCGGCTATTGGCCATCGATACGTGCTCCGAGCAGGCGCAGTAGCGTCGTGCGGGCACCGAGCAGCAGGCAGGCAGCAGCAGGCAGCAGCAGACTGTGCAACGCAATCGCAAAAAACTTGCAGCAAAAAACCAAAGAGAGACCGAGAGAGAGAGAGAGAGAGAGCAGCGCAGACAAGAAGCAAATGCAAAACGTAGACAGAAATTGGCAGTCGTTTGGCCTGTCGAGTGGTGCGACAGAGCGAGCGAGAGCAACAGGAGGAGACATCGAGTGGGAGAGGCTAGAGGCTGGAGCGGAAGCAGTGGCTGCCTCCATTCAGCATGGCCAGCCACTTCCGGCTCGGAGCAGCCGAAAGCCAGAACGTTAACCGTAAATTGCGCTCCATTTTTATATAGTTTTTCGCCCGTAGGGGGGGGCAAGCAGTCGGTGTCAATTTCGGGCTGCAATCGCCATTACACTGCGGCACGGGCAGCAGCGGGCGGGCAGACTGGCCGGCGATGGGGTTACGCTTGACCGGCAGGAAATAAAATGTAAAAAAGTTATTTGATTCGGGGCATGGCTTATAGTAGCCCATCGCAGTGCGCCGCAGCGAACCGCACTCAAGCGAAAGGCTACCGAAAATCAGCGTGTTGGGATATATGTCTATGATATATACATATGTATTTGGGTTTCACTTTAAGTTATCGGAAAATCTATACAAGTTATCGATATATTAAAAACTACTGCACTAAGCTTAAACTCTGTGCGAGGAAAATATTTACCTATTTTCCTATTTTTTGCAAAAAAAAAACCTTTGATATTATATTAAATTTATAAACTTCGACTTATGCGAGGGAAATATTTTCATTTTTTTCTATTTTTTATCGAGCAAACTAACTTTATAACATTATATAATATTTATATATTTAATAAATTATATATATTTATTATATTGAATTTTTTCCATGTCTGATTTTTATCAAGCGAGCTAAATATGATATTTGAGTTCTTCCTGATAGTGTTCTTTATTCTAAATTTAATCGTTTTAATCGATAGTATTGAAATAATATTTTAAAAATCAATCCTACGTTCTGCTTATTCCATAAATGATTTATGCAAAATACAATTACTAGATAATATTTATAAATAATTATAATAAATGTAATAATAATAATAAATAATTATAATAATAATTTTTAAATAGTTGAAACAATAAATTAAAATAACCTTAGCCGATGTTTAGTTTCTGACAAAACTTTTTGAAAGGCTCACTTAATTAACGCTTATCGAACTCAAAAAATAGTATAGTTCGACCTATCGATAGCAGTTACTACTGCAATAGTTTCAACTCGAAATCCACTGAGAACTTTTAAGTTTCATTTTTTTTTTCAACATGTTCACTCACCCCTGGCAGACACGACTAATAACTAACGCGGCAGGCCCCCCTCACCTGCAGCCATGCACCCATCTCTCTCTCTCTCTCTCTGTCTCTCTCCCTCTCTCTTGTTAACCTCTTCTCCCGCCAGTCTCTATCAGACCCTACAAAGTTAGTTTATGGCCAAAGTTCAGCTTGAAAAAATACTACATAGAACTCATAAAAAATTTGCTAGCAAAAAAAAAAAAAACGCAGTGGGGGAAGTGGGCGAGGGGCCAAAAAATTGGCTAAAAAGCTAGTCACAAAAAAGTCACAACGTGTGAGAATCGTGAAAATGTTGTAGGGAAAAGCGCAGACGGAAAAAAATTGGTTTGTAACGCAATTTTTTCATCGTGCTTCGCTTTTCATTTGGCGTTGGCAGCCATTAGAGCAAAAATCAGCAGCATCAGCGGGTAAAGTGCGATGCAGCAGCGGGGAGGGGCAGAGCGGAGTGGGGTATACCCAGTGGGAAGGCAGGGAAATGCAGTGCTGAATAAAGCTTAGTTGTTGTTATTGTTGTTGCTGTTGTTGTTGCTGCTGCAGTTTCAGTTGTTGCCGCACATGTGGAAATTGTGCGCGTTTTGCAGTTTTTTAATTGACCAACAAATTTATTTGATTCGTTAGCGACGCGGCGTTTTTACCCGCTAAGACTGCAATTCGCTTTTTCGCCCCGTTCTATGTTTTTCTTTTTTTTTTTCTTTTGTCGACTTTTTCTCGTTTTAGCAACCTGTCGACCACTTAAATAAAATAGTATTTAGACAGGCTTAAAGTCGACGGCGCTTCAGCTCCGATGCGGCCAATTGAAATTCCGGGCAAGCGACAAGGACGGGCGGCTTGTTGTTTCTGAGGATTACATATTGGTAAACAACGATTACAACAACGGGGGCAGCAGCAGCAGCAGCAGCAGCAACAACAACTTATTGTGCTACAAATTTGTTTGCCCGCCAGCCCCCACAAGGCAAGCGGGCAAAAGCAAGGGAAGAGCTGCGACTGCTGTGGCTGCTGCCAGGGGCCGTTTGGGGCTGTTTGATTTGATTGTTGACTTTATTGGTCAAGCGGCCCTTTGGTGTTTGTTGTTGTGCTTGTTGTTATTCTTGGGCTTGTCTTGTGTTGTTTTAACGATATTTAATCTATGATTAGAATCGTTTTTGGCCAGTAAAATCAATTAAACGCTACACTTGACTTAATTTATTGTCGCGCTCGGTGAGCACAAAAGACAAGTAGCCGCCAGTCAACTGCTTTGAATACCCTGTACATCGGGTATGCTCGACCGAGGGGTATAGCTAATTTAATTACTCAACAGCCTGACGTAAGGCTAATTTCGCTGCCGACTTTAGCTTTGCTATCGATTATTTTAATAAGTTAAAAACCATAAAAATTAAATAAAATAAATAAGTTTAAAACCATAAAAACCATATACTTTTGATGGATTTTTAATTAGCAATCGATCGAGTCCGAATAAAATTCGCATTTCCATTAATTTGCAGCAATTGCGTGGCATCTGCCAGTCGAGCAGTCGCCGCGCAAACGCAACTCTTAGTGACTTTATCTATATCTGTATTTTCGGTTTTTCGGTATTCGTGTGTATTTTGTGTATTTGTGCACGACTCCGACAAGCCGATGCAAAATGATATCATATGAACCGAAAATGCTCGTAAAATCAAATTGGCCGCTCGCCCCTCCTCGCAGTCCTTCAGTCCGGTCCCGTCCCGTCCCATTGCGTTCCGTGCCGTCCAGTCGAATGCCAATAAAAATACGCCAGCAAATCTGAACGCTCACAAACACTTTGTCGGTGACTCCGTTCGCTTGTTGGTATTTATCTTTATAGCTCGATCTCGTTCTCTGGCCGATGACGACGACGACGACGACGACGACGCAAAAGATAATTTGAGTACTTTGGCCAGCGGGGGGCACAAATACATATACTCATGCAAGCTCGTGTCTGTATGTGTGTGTGTGTCCAAAATCAAGCAGAAGCGCAGAATGGCAAAATTAAATAAAATAATAAACCATTTTAAAGTCCGACCTCCAACTCGGCGCTGTACTCCGCTGTATTCGCAGCCGCAGATAATCTCGCCAAAATTGTTGTTGTTCGAGAAACTATAACATGTTTATTGTAGAGCATATGCCATTTTAAATAGCTTCTATTTCGTAGCGCGGAAACTGATTTTTTCTGATCAATAATAGAAAATCGTTTTGATTTCCTAACATCATTTACAAGTATATGCACATTTTTCTCAGCATTTCGTTTTTGAAATTCTTTTAAATTAAATTTAAGTTAATAGAAAAATTGGAAATGCGCACTCCCAGAAGTATATTGAGTAATTAATTTTAGGAAAACGCATTAGTATTAGTATAATGGCAGAAAATACCTGTTAGAAACCGAAATGCAAGGATGCTGGTCATGGATAAAAAGATAAACTCAAAATTATTTTCCTTATTTATTTTTGAGTGAAAATTTTTGTTTTGAAATTGTCATCACTTTTTAATAGTATCTATAATAAAGTACTTCAAAATATTATAAAACAGTAATTTTAACTAAATTAACATTACATAACTTTTCAATTAAAAGAACAGCTGAATTATTTCGTTTTTTTATAATTTGCACATTTTTATTTTTTAACTCTCATTACTCACAAATAATGTTTTGTATATTGTGTTTCAAAGTACTATGAACCAATAGTGCTTCAAAATATTATGAAACAGTAATTTTAATAAAATTAATAGAACACAATTTTTAAAGTAATAAAATAGCTTAATTATTTTTTTATAATTTTCCACAGTGCAAATTTTATTTTTCACTCTCATTACTCTTAAATAATGTTTTTAATGTTGTGCTTTAAAGTACAATAATTTTAAATCATAGTGCTTCAATATATTATGAAACACTAATGTTAACTAAATTAATAAAACACAACTTTTAAAATAACAAAAAAGCTTAATTATTGCGTTTTTTTACATTTTCTGCAGTGCACTTTTTTTTTAACTTTCCTTGCTCATAAATAATGTTTTAATGCTGTACTATGAATCAATAATTTTATAATATAGTGCTTCAAAATATTATGAAATAGTAATTTTAACTAATTTAATAAAACACAATTTCTAAATCAATAAAAAAGCTTCATTTTTTAGTGATTTTATAATTTTCTGCAGTGCAAAGTATTTTTGTAGCTCTCATTACTCTTAAAAATAATATAATAGTGATAATAATAATAACAATAATTTTAACTAAATTAATGAAATAAAAAAAAATATATTTTTTTTGGCTTCTCCTCTGTCGGTTCTATTATTTTTTTTATGACTGTAGCTTCTGAGTTAGTTACTTGATCTGACTACACTTACAACGCTGTCTTAACTCTGCTAACTTAAGTAACTAACTTAAGTATTAGTTAATATTAATATTAATTTAATAAAAATTAAGTGCATCATTACTACGAACTGCATGTACCCGCTTTAATAAATGACCACAGCTGGCAGGGTATGCGCACTGCATTTGCATTTCGAACATAGAAAACATACGCAGCTCGCAACTCGTTCAAGCTGCCCTCGCTCAATTTGCATGAACCGAAATCCAAATCGAAAATTTGCAAATATTCGCGCTGCGAAACCAAACCAAAATAGACGCGCATGCAAATGACCTACACACACACACACACATAGACACACGCACACAGCCAGTGTACACTGAGCGAAAAAAGGCAGCGAGCACGGTTTGAGGTCGGCATTAAAAATTCCGTTTAATGATGCAATTGGAATTTGATGAGTTGGAAAAGTGAGTGAAAGGCCGACGACGATGGAACGCAATCAATGCGTTGCCACTTGGCCTGGCCAAGCACAGGCAGGAGTGTTCGAACCTGGGTGCACGCACTCCACAGTGAGGCGTACTGATTCCGGCAGGAGCGAGCGGACAGGCAGGCCGACAGGCAGGCAGGCAGGCAGGCAGGTAAATTGCAACCAATAATAATGAATAATTGAAAATCCAATCAAACACCAAATGAAAACGGAGGCGCACAACGTTGCCATTGCCATATCCATATCCCACAACAAACACACACACACACACACACACACACATACAGACACACAGCCGTTAGGCATAGCTGACAAGGCCGTGCGGCCTGTAGCTGCTGGTGTTGATTTTGCCGGCTTTATCGAAGGACATTAGCAAACGGTCGTTGGATTCGGTGAAAATGCAATCAAAAGTGTGGGCCAACAGACAACACACACAGCACACACACACACAGCCCACACACATAGCACACACACACACAGACACAGACACAGCGCGGCGAGAGTAACGACAAACCAAAGCGACCTGCATAGATGACACCCCAGGGACATGGCCAAAGTCAATGAATGGTAATAGGTGTCGACATGGCGTTGGGGCGTGGCGCGGCCAACACACGTGTGCTTGTGTGTGTGTGTGTGTGTGTGTTGCTATTGTTGTTGCGGCTTTATTGGTGTTGTTCTTGCTGATTGCCACTTTCGACCACGGATCGAATGTGCCGCCGTCTGCGGCTCCCGCTCCCGCTCCAGCTGCAGCTGCTGCCCAGTGCCCGACTCGACTGCCCTTTGGCCTGGGGTTCAGCTCGCAACATGCATTAATTGCCAGTTAAATTGACTTTGACTGCGTCCACATTGCCTTCTGCTTTGTGCCCGGCATTGATTCTGTTTGATGGCTGAAAACTTCGAGGAGCACAGCGCAAATCCGCAGTGAGATTGCAGCACATGCTTGCAGCTTGCGGCGCTGCCAATTACGGCTTCATTAATTACCAAAAAAAAGGTTGGCGAAATGCTGGCGAATTACGGGCGATTTGCAGGCGAAAGCGCAGCGCGTGTTCGCTCTGTTTGTTTGGCTGCATAGCAAAACAAATAAATACTGCGCGTATTGAAAGCGCCGCGAGGCGATCGACGAGCCCTCGACGACCCCTCGACATGCCCGTCGAGCGACCCTCGCGCTCGGCATGCAACCCTCGCATCGAAGCCGCAAACGCATTGCAAATTGTCGCCCGCGGGCGTGGCAAGACAAAAGTTTATGTGTGTGGCAGAGAGACACACACACCCACACCCACACACACACACTCACACACACACACATACATTTTTGATATAATTACACGCAAATATGCCGCTAACGTTGAACATTTTCGCCAAATTGAGTTGAGCTCGAGCTTCGGTTAGGTGTGCGGGTGTGCGTGTGTGCGGGTGTGCGTGTGTGCGGGTGTGCGCCTGTGTGTGTGTGTGTTTTCTGTCGAATGTTGTTCAATTAACGTAGCGCCGTGTTTTTGTTTTTGTTATCTGTTCGCGAATCTCATCAAGCTCCCCTCGGCGCAGACAGCAGAACGCGCGGGCAGCATGACACCGCAAGCGTTTTGTGCGCCACTCAATACGACGCGTCGCTGCAGTTCGCGTCGCGGCATCAACATGTTGCACAAATATAAACATAAATCAATTAACAATTTCGACGAGCGCGCAGCGCCCACTCGTTTGGCCCGCTCGCCTGCCGCGGGCTGCCACGCCAAATCGACAATTTCCCCGGTTGCTTCACTGCTGCTCCTTCGCTGCTTCCCTGCGTCCTGCTCTCATTCTGCTGCTCCTTCTACAGTTCCTTTGCTGCTCCTCCGTTGCTTCCCAGCTGCTCCTCTGCCATTGCCCTGCTGCTCCTCTGCTTCTTTGCTGCTGTTGCCTACTTTTAGGCGCGCGCTGTAAATGCCCGTCGAAACGTGAGCGAAAGCAGATGTGAGTGTGTCAGAGAGTGAGATATATATTTATACTAGTGACCAGGCGAACTTTGTTCCGCCTTAATGGCAATAAATAAGCTGTTTTTTTTTTTATTTTATTCGAAAAAATACAAAATAAAACTAAATAACTACATTAATCATTCATTATTATTTTATTTATATTTATTATTTTAGTACATAGGTTGCTCTACACTTAAGCACCTTGTGATACACGACATTTTTTGTTTTATTATCAGGCGCAAAAACAAACAACGCAGATGGTCTTCCGACCCGTGAACATGCCACGTATAATTGACCATGGGAAAAACATGAATGTTCTAGATTTAAACCACAAACTTTTAAGGATTGGCCTTGTGATTTGTTGATTGTCATGGCAAATGCAAGACGTATCGGAAATTGAAGTCTTTTAAATTCAAACGGCATATCGGTTGGGATCATCGGGATCCTCGGGATGAGATCTTCCTCACCTTTGAATTTTCCTATCATTATCGTAGCGTAAATGACATTGTTCATCAATTTACTAACCACCAAACGCGTACCGTTGCACAGTTTTGGTTGGTTTATGTTTCGAAGCATGATTACTACGGAGCCAACCTGTGTTTCGCCGCAAAGCAATGAATACAATGGCTCATGTGGCGGAGTCAACACTGGCAATTTCACTTTACCATTAACGCAGCATAATCCAGGCGTTTCTCCGGAAAACTTTAATGCACAACAATACTCGCAAACAACGTCCTAGGATGCAAGCTGTAATCATTGCTGCAATCGTATCGAAACGCAGCTCGATTCAAATCAGCTAAATATCTTGTTCTGCGTCGCAAATTATCTATTTGTTGACTTCTGTTGTTCGCTCGACGATTCTGCATTGCCAACCGAGTTGTTTCACGGGCTGCTTCACTTTGCTCTCGTGATTGAGAAGCACGAAGTCGAGCCATACTATTGCGGCGCTGTTCACGTGCAATTTCTTGTTCTTCTTCAGTCCTTTCATTTGCAGTATTTTGTATTCTTCTTGCATTACGGCTTTGTCGGGAAAGATTCGATCGTCTTGGTCGCGGCATTATTAATTTAACTTCACTTCAATCCACTTGTTAATTATTTATTTAATAGAAATAGTTTTAATATTGATTTCTTACAAATATCAAATTGTCATCCATACGTCATTACATAGCTGTCATTTCACGTCAATTACATAGCTGTCATTTGCGTTTTGTTATTCCAAGTCTGATTCTTGTTTGTTATACCACGTTTTATAGTGACTGACGTTTCATGTCAAGTCACAGAGGAACGCTGTCGAACGGGATAAAAAGTATCCTATGTCCGTCTCCTGGCTCTAAGCTACCTCCCTACCAATTTTCAGCCAAATCTGTTCTGCCGTTCTTGAGTTATAAGTGGTGTAACTAACACAACTTTCTTTTATATATATAGATCTCTATAAATTTATATATATATATATATATATATATATATATATATAAAAATATATATATAAATATATAGAGATGCAAAGAAAGAAATTGAGAATGAGTGAGACTGGAAGAAATAAGAAAGAAAGACTAAGAGTAAGTGTATGAGAGAATGAGAGAAGAAAGAGGGGCAAAGCGAGTGAAAAAGAGAGAGAGAGAGAAGGTAAAGAGTGAGAGTAAGAAATAAAAGTGTTGGAGTAAGAGAAAGAGAGAATGAAAAAAAAAAAAAAAAAAAATGAGGGAGAAAGAATGAGTGGAAGAGAGAGAGAAAGAAAAGAAAAAGAGAGAGAGCAAGAAAGTAGCAGGGAGAGAGAGAGCGAGTTAGAGCGAAGAATAAAAAAGATAAAGTGAGATACAAAAAGAAAAATTGGATGGGGGGAGAGAGAAAGAGATCAGAAAGAAAAAAGGGAGAAAAAGGGAGCAAAAGAGAGAAAAAAAAGGAAAAAGGGAAAATAAGAGAGAACGGAACAGAGGAACACAGAAGAATTGCGAAGCAGAGGGACCTGGAAAGGACCCTGCGAGAATGAGAGGTAGTGAGTAAGAAAGAAAGCTTGTAAAAGAGATAGCCAGAAAAAAAAGGGACACACAAAGATTAAGAGAGGACAAGTGGGAGAGAAATACAATAACGTGTGTGAGAAAAATAAAGAGATTGCAAGTGATATTAAAAGGAAGGAAAGAGAGAGCGTAAGAAAGATTGTGGAAAGGAATGATAGAAGAGGGGATATGAGATTAGAGAGAAAGAGAGAGAGAGGGAAAGAGATTGTATAAGAGATCGACAGAGAGTAAAAGAAACAGAGAGTTTATGATAGTAGAAAAGAGTGAGAATGATAAAAAAACGAAAAAAGATTGAAAGATGGAGAGAAACAGACTCAGGAAGAGAGTGAGAAAGTTTCTCTCTTTAAATAAGCAAACGAGCAAGAGGCGTGGAAGAGACGTGAACGAGAGGGAGAGAGAGAGAGTAAAAGGGATAAAGAGAATAATAGTGAGAGAGAGAGAGAGAGAGAGAGAAAGAGAGTAAAAGGGATAAAGAGAATAATTGTGAGAGAGAGAGAGAGAAAGAGAGTAAAAGGGATAACGAGATAAAAACACAGCAGCTCCGTGGTGTGTGTTGAGCGGAGTAGAAGATAATGATAATAACAATGCTTACAATTAATCATTAATAATTATTATTATTAATTTGCACCATATTTAAATTTAATTTACTGATATTAATAGTTTTAAAGCGCATGCCTAACTCATTTATATTTTTTTTTTCTTATTTATTTATTAAGTGAAGAATCTGTCCGCTCATTTCCATAGTTTCCAGAAATAGTTCCACGATCGAATAATGTGAGTTGTTACTATTTTATTTAATTTCCATTAGACTTGATCGTACACGGCATTATCCCTAATATAGTCCTTGACAATTTCGCAGCGCCTGTGCGTATTCGTTGCCTGTCAATTATTCAGTTTGCAGCTCGCATATTTAATGCGCTCTCTGCCATTATGCCCGCAAAACAGACACACAAGCGGGCCGAGGCAGAGACCAGACACAGACACACATACACACAGACAGGCATAAAACGGGTTAGACAGTTGGACGATACTACACACATGGCCACAATGGGGCGCAACGCGGCAGAGCTAACCAAACCAAACTGAACCGAACCGAACCGAACCGAACTGAAACCGAAAAACTTGTTTCATAAATTTTCTATTCAAAATGTAATTAAACCCTTTCGCTGCTGCTGCTGCTGCTGCTCATCTAATTACAACAAAAAGGCATCCTCTCGAGCAGCCCCTGGCCGAAGAAAGATGCCAGTGCGAGTTCCACTCCAAGAGAGACAGAGAGAGAGAGGAAGAGCGGGGCGAGGACGCAGCAATATACTCGATAATTGCAAACGAAATGGCACAGCAATAACTCGAAATGGGGCAGGACTCGCACCCAAACCTCTACCAACCCCGCCCCCTCCCCCTCTCGCTCTGCTCCAGCATTTACATAAATATCTTCAAAGTCATTAAATTTCACACATGTTGGAGGCGAACGCAGAATGCTTTTAATTTTAAAATTATTGTCATTAATTGATTTTTGATACAGCCCGAAGAAGTCGAGCCTGGTCCTGGGCCTGCGCCTGGTCCTGGGCCTGGGCCATAAATCTGCGTGTGTGCAGGGGCATCTTTTTCGGAACAGTTGTGTTAAGTGCGAGAAAAGAGTTACACAAATAATTAGTGAGTGGGAAAAAAGCTCGATCCGCAAAGGGTTCGAGTTGCGTAGGCAATTGCTGCACGGCCTCAGGTTTGGGTTCCGGGTGGATGGCACTCGATTTGTGCGTGTTGGAAAGGAACTGGAAACGGAACTGGCTGCGCTAGGGATTCCGAACTGGGGCCAGTGCCGGGCAGCGGGAAGGGCTGGGCTGGGCTGGGCTGGGCTGGGCTGGGCTGGGCTGTCTGTGCTGCACTTTACGGTTTTGCGTGATTATTGAGACCATTATTTTTGTTTAATTACGTTACGGGCGTTAATGTGCGGAGAGCACCAGCTCCTGCCTGCCTGCCTGCCGCCTGCCTGCTGCCTGCAGCCTCCCCGAACTCAACCTGGCCGCATTAATTCCATTTTATATTTATATTCAACAACAACATCAACAGACGTAAGCAAACATTTTTGAAAAAACATTTTTGGGAATTTTCAATATTGCATGTTTTCAGTAGTTTCGCCCCAGGGGCTGGCAGCCTGCCCTGTTCGTGGGGTTGACTTGTCTAATCGAATATTGCGTGGTTGTATGAAGACTCGCTACGATGGCAAAGCTACGCACTTGGATGTGTGCAAGCAGAGAGAGTGTTACAAAAATACATATATGAAATACTAGAAGAGAAATTCGATCGAATCGATAGTTTTGCTTTGCTTTCGAAGAGGCTTTCGAGTATAAAGCTGTAATGAGTTCGAGTTCTACTAAATTCAAAGTCAAATTGCGACAGCTAGCACTATTTTTTGTAGCAATTAATTATTAATTGCCTTATCACACCTATCGCTTGTGCTCTCATGCGATAGTTTCCATAAATAGGACTGCAATAACAGTAAGACTTTCACTGAACAAAACTTGGCATCTAAAGCTGCGCTGAATAAATTAAAAAATAAAGCTATGCCGCTATCAAAACTATCGTTGGTATTTGCCCTATACGATAGCTAGATAATTCAGTAAATTAAAATTTTAAGCTTTTTTGATTTCGAAGGAATCAGCGCTGCTCTAGCAGTAAAACTATTATGAGCTCCTCCAAGCGATTGAAACACAATAAAAAGTCAAATATTATTAAATTATTATTTAATTATTATTAAATTTTTTTTTTATTATTTTAATTATTTTGTAAATATTGCAGATATCACGCCAGTGCTCCCATGCGATAGTTTCCTTGCATAGAAGTAATTATGAGACTGCAATAACAGTGCAACTTTTACAGAACAAAACTTGCTCTGAATAAATAAAAAATAAAGCTAAGCCTCTATCAAAACTATCGTTAGCATTTCCCCATACGATAGCTTGCTTTGGTTGTGAGAAATCAAACAGTAAAACTGTTATGAGCTCCTCCAATCAATTGAGACACGCTAAACGTCAAATTTAAAGTTTAAATTATTTTATAGCAATTGTAAATATTGCAAATATCGCAACTATCGCAAGTGCTCACATGCGATAATTCCCATGCATGGAAATAATAAATAGACTGCAATAAAAGTGCTCGACTTGAAATCTGAAGCTGCTCTGTACAGTACTCCAAATAAAATGAGCATAAAGCTATGCCTCTATTAAAACCATCGTTAGCTTTTCCCTTATACGATAGTTTTTTAATACAGAAAAAAAAGTTTAAGGCTGCTTCGATTTCAACGCTTCCAACACTTCTCTGAATTCGAAGCCAAGTAAAACGAAATCCTTTTATTCCGAAAATAATGCTATGCCAAAAAATACAACTATCGCCAGCTCTGCTGCTCTACGATAGTGTCAATTTCAGCTTTTTGTAATGTGCCAGCCGAAAATCACGTTGCCTCATACTATGCGAAGCTGCTCCGAAAATAACTCCGAATCAAAGATAATCCCAGCACAGAATGCGTGGCGTCCATTTGGCATTTGCCTGCGCGCGGCTTACCTAGGCTAATCCCGGAAAGTAGGCAACAATATTTTATTTTATTCTGCACTGCGCTGCGCTGCGCTGCTTCCTCGTCGTCGCGGCGACAAATTTGTGACACGTTTGCGACACGTTCGCCATGTCGATTTTTCTTAAGCAAAACGTTTGTCGCTCGCCCGTCCGTCCCGTCCGTCCCGTCCGTCTCTCATATATATTTTATAACCGGAGCAGGAGCGGGGCTACGATACGAGCATACCATATACAGATATACGATACATATATCAGGCTGGGGGGGTAGGAGTTTGAATCTGACGCTGGGGTGCACGAGCACACAGGTATGTGTGTGTGTGTGGCAGGAGCAGCAGTGGGTGGGGTAGGTACGTTGCAGGCAGGAGGTGGTTTAAAGATAACCGTGAGTAGCGTTGACTCATACGCAAATTTTTACTCATATGCCCGCCTCTTCTGGCCAGGATTCGCTTTGCTTCCGCACGTTGTTGTTGTTGTTGTTGTTGTTAATGGTTTGATGGGTTTAGAGTCGTGCGGAGGGTGCGTCAATGTATTGCCTGCCCCGACCCCGGCCCCTGGCCCGCTGGCATATACATATTTTGCATATGGACGCACGCCTGGGCGGGCTTCGGATTGCGAGAGCGTCACCCAAACGACTGCTCGACAGTATCTTATGGCTTTAATAACTTTAGTGCTGGTACGTGCCATTGATCCTTGATGTGTGTGTGTGTGTGTGAGTGCACTTCTATATGCATAGGTACGGCGCGAGTGTGCCGTTTGGCATGCGACAAAGGATTCCATCGCCAGCTCCAACTCCACGGCATGTGAAATATGAACTCAGCAAAGACTCGGAGGGAAAATAATCAATTTGATAAGTGTATCAAGCCATTTTTTATGAATTACAGCAACAATAACTTTGCAGCAAGCCCCCCAACCACATGCATGTATTTTACTTACAGCGTGAGAAAGATCTGCAGGCGGAAGTTCTCATCAGCTCCACTGTCCATTGACAGCAACTTCCAATTGGAATGTTTACGCTTGCCAAAATACTATATTTGCATTGCGCTCACTCTCGCTGCTTAGTGCGTTGCTCTTGCAGCAACTACTCCTGCTGTCCCTCTCACGCTGACACTCATCAATTAATTGTCGATAGTTCATGTGAGAGCGCAATGTAAAAGCATTGACAGCAGCAACAACAACAACAACAAAGCAAGCTTTCTGCATTGCCAGAGAGCGTCGCATGCGTTTCGCTCTCTCCTTAAATTTCTAATTGGCAGCGCTCATTTGATTGGGAAAAGTGTGAGCGAGACCACACTGAGGCTGCTGCAGTTGCCTTGCCAGAGCCAGGTTAATGCACACTGTGTGATACCCTGTACTCAATATAAAAGTACGTCACGGAATGGTAACAGAGTATTTGCGTTGTTTGTGCTGCCATGCAACTGCAACTGCCAGTTTGCTTCGATTCACACGATTTCAAATACCCCTTTACGCACTTGCCACGCATACAGGGTATAACAACAGAAATTCTTGTTGGCTTTTTACCGTTAACTAGTGCATTTTGTTATTGGCTTTGCAAAGCATGGCGTTGGAATTTGGAGCTGACGTGTGTGCAACAGAGACAGCAATAGTAGTTGCTATTAGAAGTTGGAGCTGGGGAGCTGAGGAGGAGGAGAGCGATCGCCGCATATGCAGTTAGACTAGGAATGCAGGTTTTCTTTCTCTGTCTCTCCCAGTTGATATTGTTGGGGGGAACAGAGACAGATTGCAGCTTCAACCATGTTGGAATTTAAAAGCCGCCATTAGGATTCGACGGACATGTTGCTTTCTAAAGCAGATCCCATTGGGTAATTGATTTGCAGGTGCCAAAGTGTTAGAGATGGGGAGAACGATCGCTGCAGTTAAAATTGAGAGTGCCTTCCCTCTCTCTCCCAGTGAATTTTATTGCTGCGGAAAAACAAAATGGACTTTTATTTTCCACCATGTTGGAATTTGAGAACAACCATTAGAAGTTTAATAATAATTAATTATAATTAAATTAAGTTGTTAAAAACTAAAGAATTTAATTAAGAATATAATCTATCGATTATTTTCAGCATTTGCCTGATAAAAAATTTACGTATATATTTTAACTTGCAGGCAGCCCCGCCTGCGCTTCATATCGAATAATTCGCCCTTTGCTGCGACTCTCGCCTTTTGCGGCCGCATTCCCCAAGCAATTCGGCCCAATTGCTGTGCCTAGTTTTTCCAGCAATTTTGTATTTTGACTTCGGTGTTGCTTTATCGCCACTTTTATTTGCCCGCTTTTGATGGCCCATTCGCCTGTTTCTGTTGCTGTTTGGCTGTTGGGCTGTTGGGCCCGTTGCCTTCGGGCACTTTTTGGCGGCTTTATGCATAAATTTCATTTGGCTGCTCTACGCTTATTGTTCACTTCTTTTGCATTTTGTATTTCGTATGCTTCTCGTCTGCTGCTACTGCTTCTTCTTTTGCTTATTTATTTACGAGCGAGTGTGTGTGTTTGTCTGTGTGTGTGTGTGTGTGTGCGTTATTAATCTTCGTGGGAGTTATTGCTATTTTTCCGTTGCTCTTGGAATTATTTGTAATTTTTTTGTTGTCAGCAGGAAGCCGCAACAACTGAAGCCGCACACACCTCTGCAGCCCACCCCCGCGGCCCCGCAGCAGCACGACAAGCCACCCACCCCACCCACACCACAATGATTTGCGTTCATTTGTGTATGAAATTAAAATCACACCCATGAGATGCATTGGCTCGACCGGGGGCAGGCATTGGCGTTCGCTCGATCCAGGGACCTGCACTTGGCAGCTGATGAATATATACAAATACTTGTATAATATATATAGTATGTATGTATATGGTATATGTATGTATAAATATATACAATACTTCCACTGTTTTTTTTTTTCATATTTTATTTGGTTTCTTTTTATTTTCGAAATGGTCACCCCGTGGGCAATGGAATTGCACGTCCGCCAACTGTAAATTGAGTTGTTGCCCTTTCGCCGAAGCAGCCGACGCAGTCGAAGCGCTGGCTAAACTTTGGCCGCCGTCTAATTCATTCATGAAAACCGTTGAGCTGCCTCCTCCCCTTTCGGCCGAAAGCAGCACCTCCCTGCCCCCTACTGCTGCCATACCTACTGCTGCTGCTGCTGCTGCTTAGCATACAATTGCCACATTAACTTGCCAGCCCCCAAAGATAAATCGCGTAGCTAGCTGCGAATTTGCTCGTTGTTGTTGTTGTTGCTGTTGATGATGGTGTTGTTGCTGTTGTTGTTGTTGCAGCTATTTCGCACTAAAGCCCGCAGCGCAACACACACCAAAATCGAGACAAGTTTGGAGGAAATGCTTTTTTGCAAAGTGCATTTGAGGCCTCGAGGCACAACAACAACAACAGCAAGTGGCACGTTTGAGTCGAGTTAGCCAAGCCGAAGTTCGCATATGCTAAATATAATTAAAATCAAAATTAAATCAATTAATTTATATTTTAAATAATATATTTTTATTATATCACATTTATTTTTTATTATATTTATAATGTAAACATCGTATTATTTTAAATACTAAGTATGGCAAATATCGATAGTTATAAGTATAGCATAAGAGTAATCGATGTATAGAATAAGAGTAATCGATGTATAGAGGAGAGTGATCGAGAATACGGTCACTTAATAAAGAATAGAGAAGCGAAAAAGACGTGAATTTAAAAAAGACTAAAAGTGGTTACAATAACAAACAAAAACAAATTCAGTTTGCCCACAGACATTTAACAAATTTTTTTTAATAATTTTGTTTATATATTATATAACTATTTTTCGCTATCCCAATCTACTCCTTACAAGGTGCATATGAAACTTCGTTGTTTTACAACTTTGGAGATTTATTAAAAAAAAGTGGTGACAGTTTCAATATTCAAAGAATACAATTTATGATTTGAGTATAAAACTCGACATTTTCAATATTAGAAAAAAATATTTGCTGTTGGAAAAAACTCACAAATAACGTTTGAGCAGTGTTGCCAGATGTCAAAAGATGCTAAAAAAAAAATTACCAAAAATTTATCGATCACGTTTGTTACCGGTAATTAATAATGAAGAAAAACGCAGTTTCATATGCATATACCTGGTATATGGCTGTATTTCTCTACAGTCTCAAGACATATTTGTTTTTATTGCTCTCACTTTTACAAGCTGCTCCATGCTGCCAGCAAACTTGCTCGCAAATAGTGTAGCTTGCGACAGCAACAACAACAGCAGAAACAAGACCAACAATAACAAAGACATGGAACAGTAGAGAAGCATTTTTAATGTGTTTGCGCTTTAGCCAAAAGTTGGCGTTGGGCCCATTTTTCTTGGGCTTGTTAGATGCGGCTGCTCTCAAGATTCGAAACACTTTGCCAAAAGGTTCGCAGAGCAGACGAGCAGCAGCAGCAGCAGCAGCGAGCAGCCAAGTGCAAGAGCAGCCGACAGACAGACGGACAGGCGGACAGACAGGCGAGCGGGCAACACATTGTTGTTGCTGTTGCTGTTGTTGTTGCTGCTGTTGTTGTTGTTTATGATACGTCAGTTGTTGCAGTTGTTTGAAGAAGTTGTAAGAAATAGGCTTGCCAGCGACGAGGCCAATGTAGATGAAGTGAAGAGCTGCACCGAGCTAAGCCAAGCTGAGCTGAGCTGAGCAGACGAGACAGAGGACTGTGGCCGGGTGGCTCAACCAGAGGCTGGGGATGCGGCTGCGGCTGCGGCCGGCCGGTGAAGCCGCCAACCACCAGACAAATGAGCAGCCACCGCACTGAGCCGTCGCACAGTGGTGCCAAGCGCCCATGAGCAAGCCAAAGCTCGGCAAGCAGCGGCAAATCACTGCTGCGACACTGTGCCCAAAATGAAGTAGTTAAAAATGCGCTAAAAAGTCGTAGCATCTATTACTGCAAACGCATTGACTGTGGCCACTGCCTACCCCACTGTACCCCCTGGCTCTTCCTCCCCGCTGCTGCTGCTGCTGCTGCTGCTTCTTCTGCATGCAAATGCAGGAAGTTGCCGTTGCACGAGGCCGGCCCACTGAGCCAGGCCGTTGATGAATTAGACACTGCCTCGTGGGCACAACATGGACAACGGATAGTGTGCACTGCAGACGCAGGGGGGATGGGGTATATGCAAGGTGGGGGCAGGGCTGGCAACTGCATAGCTCATTTTTCGCATGCAGCGAGTGAGAGACAATTCATTTATTAAACTGCACTTAACATCAACACCACATCATCATTAATATTGCCAGCAGATGGGACGAGGAGCAGCGGCAGCGGCAGGGGCACACGGCAACACGGACACATGCCACTTGGAACACGAGGTTGAGGTGCTAACGCGTTGCGTTGAGGAATTTCCCTTGAAGCCTTTGACAGGCGCTTTCCAGGCGGCTATTAATAATGCAAGTCTGCGCGCAGCTCGACAATAAATTTCCAGCAACAAGTTGCAGCAATCAATTGGAAATTAATTCCGAAAGGAAAACAAGGAAATTAATTCACAGGGAAAGTTTGAAAAAATTACCTGTAAAAATGTCAACTGAGCTTTAGCAACAAAAATGTGCATTAATAACTTTGTGGCCTCAGCGAAGCTTGAACAAATTTCTATACGAAATTCTATTATTAATTTTTACATAGTATAGTAGAATAATATAATATTAATAATATTTCTATTCTTTTTGCTAGCTATTTTTATTTCAAAACCTATATTTATTTATTATCATTTGATTCTTTTTTTTTTAATTAAATTTCTCTTTATTCTTATTATTCATATTTACATATAATAATATAATATTAATATTATTTCTATTCTTTTTACTAGATATTTTTATTTCAAAACCTCTATTTATTATTATTTGATTTTTTTTTTTTTTGAATTAAATTTCTCTTTATTATTATTATTAATATTTACATATAATAATATAATATTAAATATATTATATATATCAAAATCTAATTTATTTATTTAATATCATTTGATTTATTTTTTTGGATTTTAATTTCTAGGCATATTATTTTTGCTTTCTTCTTATTTTCTTTCTTCCTTAATTTCTTTATTTATTATAATCATTCAATTTATTTTTTGAGTTTTAATTTATTTTTATTTTTGCTTTCTTCTTGAAATATTTTTTGAATTTAATTTCACCTTTTTTCAAGTTATATTACTTTAATTGATCTTCCCACATTTTTTCTTGTTCTTTAATTTTTTTTGCCAAGAAAATACAATGGTTCCTTCAGCTTTTTTTTGGCTAGTCTTCTAGCTTTTCATAAGCCATTCGCATCAGCCCAATACACAACCACTGAGAATGTAGCATGCAATATTTTTGAAAACGAAAATCAAAGGCCAAAGCCAAAAACCAAATCCCACTACCAATTCCGATCTCAATCCCAATCCGCATCCAAATGCGAATCCAGAGCCAATTCCCGCGCAGCGAATGTCAAGAACTCATGTTCAACTGTCAAACTGAACCGACAAACCGTTAATTAGCAAATCAAAGATATGCCACGCCACGCCACAGTCGGAGTTGGAGTTGGAGTCGGAGTCGGAGATGGAGACGGAGATGGAGCCGATGTTGGAGCTGTGGCCACGGCCACTGACAGCGCAGCGCAGAAATCCGACAGTTGCGCACATTCGAAAAAGATCAATGAGAATTGTGAAAGAAGCTGAAGAAATACTCGCCGGACGGCGAGCAATTAAAAGAGCCCGAGGCGAGAGAGAGAGAGAGAGGGAGGGCAGTGAGGTAGGGGCGAAGAAGAGGCCAAAACCGAAACGTTTAAAGCGCCCAAAGCACGTCAAGTTGTCAGTGCGGACGGATGTGGACGCACTTGGGGGCTGGCTAAAGCCGCCCGGACAGCGGTGCGTGAGGCGCTTGGTACCACGGTGCAGGCACAGCACACTGCACACTGCACACAGTGCAGCTCAATTCAGTTGTTGTCAATCATAAGCCAAAGTCGGAGGGAGCTGCGAGCCACGTTCGGTCCGTTCTTGATTCTTGCCTCGTCTAATTCTTCAAGCACTTCTTCTTCCCCTAGTCTCCTCTGCTTGGCTCTCAGTCTTCTGTTTCTTCTTCTTCTTCTTCTCTAAGCGCTTCTAACGCACTGGCGCAGCTGTCGGATTTGCATTACCGCGTCGACTCGCCTTGAAATTATGTGAAATTGATCAATTTCAACGCTCCGACTCAGACTCGGATTCCTACTCCAATCCGCAGTCTTTGGTTTCGGATCTGTTGCTGGCTCTGGTTGTGGTTCTGGCTGTGGTTCTGGTTCCCGTCTGTGTGCCTCCCCTCTGGGCTGTGCCTCGCGCAGCGTCCACTACATTTAATGTAAAATGTCAATCAAAAATTGCACAAATAAATGGGGAAACAAGTTGAGAATTTAATTAGAAATGCAATTGCAGTCGCGGCCTGGGAAAATGCAAAGCGCCAAAAACTGATTAGTCAATCGAAGCTATGGGAACTTGGGAAAAATCTGCGAAAAATTAGCGTAGTATCACATACATCAACTTGATTGACGGCGATAGCAGAGAGCAGAGAAGAGCTACGGGAAGAATTTGATCGACAAAAGACAAAATTAATATAAGTCAAAATAAATCAGACACCAAGAGATCTCAGAAGGTGCCCGGAAAAGTCACTGGGAGCCTACAAGACGCAGTAAGCATGCTCTTTGGAAAGGTGTAAGCATGTGAAATTTATGTAATACAAGGTTAAGAGTGAAAAGTATGTTAGATGCAATACTGAGATTCCACAATATTTATACACATGAAAATACGTGGAAAATTCCCCAGTTACAGTAGAAATTTGCTTGACCCTCAAGCGACTTGATGGCCTGGGGGCGTGGAGGGGAGGAATTGAAAAAAGGTAGCAGTAACACTTTATAAAGACATTACTCAAATCATAATGATTTGAAATATGCTGGCGTGTGTGTTATTAAAGTTTTAGTGCTCGGTTCGTTGGAAAGTGTAAAACACGAACACCAAAATGTGGTCGGAAACGGTGAGAAAATGCTCGGGCCATCAAATTATGGCGTTGTATTTGTTGTTGCTGCTGTTGCTGTTGTTGCTGCTGTTACCAAAGTTGTTCTTTTTGTTGGCTCTGCTGTGCGCGCTTGTTGTTGTTAATTGTTTCTGTTTTCGGCTTTTATAGCACTTCCAATTTGGTGGAACTGCAAGCGGCACCAAATTAGAAATTCAAGTCCAGGCAGGCAACTCGCTCCGCTTCGGCCAACATCAAACGAACCAATTGACAGCGCCACAAAACCGAAACCGAGCGCAGTTTTGTGTATTAATTTGTCAACCGATCTGACACAATGCAAAAATGCGATAAACCAAAAGGAAAAAGCAAGAACCGGGAAATTTCCGGCGAACTTCTCGAGAATATCGCATACCCTCACAGCGTGAAGTTGTGAATTGCGCTAATTTATCGAGAGAATTGTCAAAAGAAAAATTGGTAAAAAGGAAAGCCCATCGATATATATTTTTTTTAGATATTTTTAACTTTAAATGATACTGCATATTGACTAGTGAGTTGTCAAATGAAGGAGAAGCTTTTGCCTTGAATTGAATCGATTGAATTCTGACGGGCTTGATTGAACACTCATTGTCAAGCATGTTTAGAGGCATACAGTCGATAGTTGTTTCGATTAATGATCGACAAAGTTCTAGTGTACACAATAAAATAAATAAAAAAACTTTGTTAACTCTAAAACACATCACTCGACTGATATTAATGCTTTCGTCTTCTTTTAAGACACAGATGGTATTTGCGATTAATGATTGACAATATTGTAGTGTTCTTTTAGCTCAGTTGTCAGTATTCAGTATCCCCAAAGCCTAAAAAAATTATTAAAAATCCTTATTAGATACTGAACATATAACTAAACTGATTTTGATGTTTTCGAAGACCAATCGCTATTTTTTTCAACACAAATTTACAATCCAAAACAGTTGCGACTTAGCGCTGTCGAATATTTTTCAAATATCGTATCGATAAAAAAAATATATGATTATACTTAAAATATCACTTTCAAATAAAATTATATTGTATTTGATTCTTTTTATATTTTTAATTCCCATGCCAAATAAATTCACACTCTGCTGTTAGATGGCTTCAACTCGAATCCAGACCAATTGATAATTTACTATAAAAACGAGTTAGCTGTATACAAATTTTACTATAAAAACGAGTAAGCTGTATACAAATTTTAGTTTCCATGGAAGATATTAGATTTAAATTAACTGTAATTAATAGTAATGATAATTTTCTTTAAGTTTTCTCAACAAAATATATCAAATATCAAAAATAAATAATATTTATTTATTTATGATATTTATATTTATTTATTTAATATGTTTTTTTTTCGATATTGGTTAAAAAATAATTATTCCGATATTAAAATATAATTTTTCTACAAATCTATTGATATATTGATATTTATTTAATTGCGTTAAGCATTTTCCAAGCTGTAATGCTCCAGCGCTAATTTAGTCATGAGCAGAGCCGAGCTCTTCTGTCCGTCGTTTTGTTGTATCTATAACATTTTTAATATGCTTCATTTCTTTGAATTTCATAATTACACGGCTTTGACCGCTCAACGACGCGGCTTCTAGCCGTGTGTGTGTGTGTGTGTGCGTGTGCTTGTCTTGCTTTTTGGGGCCATCTTCAGTTATGAGCACTCGCATGTGACAGTACACAGGTAAATATTTAGTTGTGCTGCTCCCCAAGCCGGCCAAATGTCTGCTAACTGTTTTTGTCGCCATTCTCGGTTTCTTTTCGTGAATGAACTGGGCAGCCGGACAGAGGGACAGACGGACCGGGGCAAGCGGACAACTGGTTTTGGCTTTTTAGCGCTCGGCTTAATTAATTACGCGTATTGTTGTATAATTTGTAGTTGTTCGCGCATAATTCACAAGAAGCAGAAGCTCATGAATGGCTCGCTTTACACATTTCCGGTACAGTTGAGCGCAAAAGCTGCCAGCGCTGCCACGCAGCCAATGGGCCATGGCCCGCCCAGTCGACTTAATAACGCAGAGCCAGCAGCAGCAGCACTCTACAAAAACAACTCTGCGCGCAAAAAGGGCGTTGTGGGCAATGTCAATCAATTGGTTGGCTGCCCGCCTGACCGCCTGCCCGTCCAGCTGTCCCTACAGCCGTCCAGCGGCTGGTTGGCTCTGCTCTTGTGGCCCGAGCAAAAATGGCAGCTGACTGACAGACAGATCGAAAATGCTGCCAGCAGCAGCAGCAGCAGCCAGCAACAACAACAGCAACAAGATGAACTGAAATTGTGGCATGGACTGGTCCGGGGGACTGGACTTGGCTGTGACAGGCGGTGGCATGGCACGGCCACGACTTGCGGCCCAGCGAGCCAGCCAAATCGATCGAACTGCCTTCATTAAAGCAGCGCGCTCTCTCACTCACTCACTCTCTCGCTCTCTCTCTCGCTCTCACTGTCTCCTTCTCGCTCTGCATTGGCTGGCACAAGCGCCAAGACTTTAATAACTCCTTTCCTGCCGCCGATTTGCAGCCAAATCGAGATCACGGCTGCGACTGCTGCTGCTGCTGCTGCTGCTTCGATCGGGCAGCGGCCACTAATTTCCATGTTGGCCACAATTTGACTTCTGTTCGGGTTGCTGTTGTTGCCGCTGCTTCTCGGCCACATTTTGCAAATTTGCGCGCCGTGATTGCGGCCTGCTTCTACGTCTTCGTCTTCGTCTCTCTGTCTCTCCGCCTGGCACGCAATTTGCAACAAAAATCGAGCAGACACATCTGCAACAAATTGGAAGCCAATAATCAAATGTCAGTCAGCGTTCGCCTCTCCGTCTCCGTCCCAGTCTCAGTCTCTGTCCATCTGTCCAGCTGTCAGTCAGTCGGCCAGTTCGAGTCAGAGTATTCGCGATCAGTTGTACCCCACGATACCTCATTATTCAAGCCGAGCCGCGCCCCCTTGACCCAACTGCTGCCCTGCTTCTGTCTCCGCATCCAGCTGTATCTCAGTCCTCGTCTCTGTCTCCATCTCCGTCTCTGAATTCTTGCGGCGTGTCCGATCTGCATGTCTATTCATTTAAAAGTTTTCGATTTTGATTTCATTTCGTTTTGGCATTTGGCATTTGGCATTTCGCCTTCACGCTTTGTTGCTTCTTGACTGCCGGAACGGGGGCAGCTCATTTGAGGCGGGCCGGGGAGCGGAGGAGAGAGCGGCTACGCCTGCTCGGCTTCGGCGCTGCTCTGTTCTTAATTGTGCCCCGATGTCGATCGCCTTAGATTTCTTAGTATCGAAACAATTATCACAGTACCTTGGGGGCGCTTTAAGCCGAAATTCTTGACGGATTCTGCTGATGTTTGTGCATAGTAAACTGTAATAATAATTGAAAGTCTACCAGAGTTGGAATTATACTCATAGTATTCTCTTCTGCTTGGTATGCAGATTGAGCTCGGGCAGCTCATGATCACTTTCAGTAGTTTGTGCTTTTAGCAGTTTGGGTTCAACTGAACCTATTCATTTGTTTTATAATACTTTTTGCACATTTCTGCTTAATTGGAATGCAGTAAGAGCTAAGTGTACATTTTTATTTGGAATTAATTATTTTGTAAAAATACTCTTATTTTTTTAAGCATCATTATTTAGTTTTTTAGTATCAAAAGCATGGGTTTTCCTTATTATACTTATTTGACTTCCACTTAAACAAAAGCATTTATCTTAACAAATTTTGAAAAGTATTTCTTTAATAAAAAATAATCAAACTGCAGTAAGAACTATATTATTTGAAATTAATGATTTTCGAAAAATACTCTTTTTTCAACTTGTACTTTTAAATTTTTATAATCATTATTGTGCTTTATAAAGTCAAAAGAATAGGTTTTCCCTATTATTTTTTGGTTCCAATCAAACGAAAGTATTTAGCACAGTTCCTCAGTTAAGATAAATTTACCTGGCAATAAATAAACTAATATTGAATAATAATTTATAACTTTTTAATAAGAAGCAAAACTTTAAAATAATACTGAAAATTTAATAATAATTAAGTGATAATAAATAAATTAATAATAATTTATAATTGTTCGATGAGAAGAAAAACTTTAAAATAATACTGAAAATTTAATAATAATTAAGTGATAATAAATAAATTAATAATAATTTATAATTCTTTAATGAGAAGCAAAACTTTAAAATAATACTGCAAATTTAATCATAATTAAGTGATAATAAATAAATTGATATTAAATAAAAATTTATAATGTTTTAATGAGAAGCAAAACTTTAAAATAATACAGCAAATTTAATCATAATTAAGTGATAATAAATAAATATTAAATAATAATTTGTAATTTTTTAATGAGATATTAATGGTGTGGCATTTTTGTAGATCCATCCAAAAGCGTTTGCAGTAAAGCAGCTACAATGCCAAGTTCCTATGGAAAGATGTACCAACTAACATATAAACTATATATACCACCGATCCGCTACGATATGTGTTGCTAGAGTAAAACGTACTTTTCGACACGCGAGCTTGATTTTCTGATCTATCAGAGTTGCGAACAACGCGCTGACAGCAATGACATTTCACTATCGCACCGCGATCGCTGCGAGAATTCGCTTAGTTATAAATTCCGGGCCATTGCGAGGCGTTGCGGGCTTTATTGATTGGTTCCACATAACGCGCGCTCCACGAATAATTAACAATAAAAAATTTCAAACACATTTTGACACAATTTTAATAGTCAATAAAACAGGAGCGTCGTCACAGTGCCCCAACGACAAAGGCAGCAACAGCAACTGTTAATGTGGCCATTGTTCGACTTTTTGTGGCCTGTCGTTCTCGGCGGTTATTGTTGTTGCCGCTGTTGCTGCTGTTGATGTTGTTGTTGTTGTTGACAAATCGATAAACAGCTCAATTAGCATTTTTGATCTTAACATAAAATGTTCCGCCCAACCCAAAACAACAGCCCGGCATCAGCCTGCCCCCCTTCCCGCAATCCCTTTCGGCATTCGTCTGACTGCGGGCTGTCAACGAAGCGAGGGGGCAGGGTGGTGTGGTGTGCTCTGGTCTGGGGAGACCCAAGACGGGCGGACGGGGCTAAATGGTAATCATAAATCAAAGCATAAAAATTCAGTTCAATAATAAATTTGTATGCTCTCGTCGTGCGACACACAATTATGCAAAATGAGCTGTCAAACTTGGCAATTGACAGCTCAAAGTTGGCAATTGGAAGTTTTCAACTTGCTCGCAAGTTCGCCTCGAGCGCCCTTGGCGTTGGCAAGGGGAGAGTGTGCGGTGTGGGATTAAGCATCAAGTGAATTAAAATAAAGGAAAATGGAACATGGAAAATGGAAGAGGTATGCGTTGCACAGTTGTAGAGCTCTGCAGCTCCGCTTTGGGTGGCTAACTGTTTCGATAGTTTTCAATACTATCGCATACAAATTTTCTTTTCTCTTTATCTTGAGTTTAGCAATATTTATTTGTTTTTTTTAGCTTATTTAGATCTTCGAGGGTTCAGCTCTTACTCAGAACGATGCTTCTCTTTAGCTTTTTAAGGGTCATTTTTTAAGCTATTTCATTTATTTTATTACTGATCTTCACACCACTGATAATTTTGTTTTGATAACTCCTTCTACATCTTGTCATTATTATTTACTGCAGATAATCAATATTGTAGAGCCCCTAAAATACGGACACCCAGTAATTCAGACATTAGTATGCTTCTCAAGTTATTACTTATAGTTTGAATAAACCTATACTCTATTGACCTCTTCAATCCAAAAATTTATTTGATTATATATAAAATATTGCGGACGAACAAGCAAAAATACGTAGTGCTGAAAAATTCGATGCTTGAAATGCTTACAATATCTTATAAATCAATATATGTTTTTAAAGAAGTACTACGATTACTGTCTTAGTCTTGCCTGGATAATCCGGATACCTAACTGTACTGCTTATCTAAAACGTATTGTATATATTTTTTTTCATTTCTCCATTCCATTTTCTTAACTCACACTCGATATGCTTTTAACTTCATTTAATCGAAATACTATCGATAGCTGTTTTATATTTAAGTCTTGAAAGTTACTAAATGGCATTCAAAATTTATTTTTAAACGTCTCATACATAATTGCACTTAATATTTGTTCGATAGTACTGTTCTTGCTTAGTTTTAGTCTCTCTACTTTTCAAACTTCTCACCAAAGCTCTACACATACTTATCGTATCATTTGTTTGAACAATCGTTGCACTATCGATACCTCAACATGCTGGAAGAAGTCTTCCCCATCGATTCCTTATTGTGGCCACACACAAGAAAATTACTTATCGTATCATCTGTTTGTACTATCGATGCACTATCGATACCTCAACACACTGACTTCTTTGTCATCGATTCCTACTCTCTCTCTCTGCCTTGACTGACAGCTCCCAATCATATTCCCTTGCAAAGCAAAAGAGTTGAGTGCGCGTGTTCGTTTGTATCGAAGAGTCGGCGAGTCGAAGAGCCGCGGAGTTATTTCAATAATTCAATCACGTGTTATCGAATAATTGAATAAGTCATCGTGTCGAGCGACACAAATTTAATTTCAATACGCAGAACGTTTAACGAACGGGCGACAGCGTCAAAGACAACGCCGATTGGGGCAGCAGCTGAATGGAGAGTGCCACTGGCATGTGGAGAGTGAAGATGAAACCGAGAGACAGAGGGACAGAGAGACAGAGCGAGAGGAGGGACGGAACAAGTGGACTGCAGGCAGGCAGGTCGGCCTGCGGCAACGTGAGTGATTGTCGCAAAAGCTCAAAGGCAACGACAACTCTTCGAATTGTACTGATTTTTATTTATTTTATGTTTGAACCGAAACGTTGATGGAATTCCAAATGACGCGACTGTAGTGGAATGACTGCGCCCCCGACTAATAGGGGGCCCCCCTAGGCCGGCCGCCCGGCCGGCTGATATAGCACTGATATAGCCCAGTTATACGTATGCCAACATCTCCTCATTCCTGCTCAGCGTTGCCTCCCCCTCGCTCTCGCATCGCCAATTGCTGTGGGAAAAAGTTTTTGGGTCTTTCGAGCTCGCTCGCTCTACAAATCGGTTCAATGGTAACAATTGTAACAGGCGTGGCAAATTGCCATTAACATGTCTCAGTCCCAGTCCGATTCCGGCTTCGCCTCGTCGCGATCTCGAATCGAATGTTAATTGCGCCCATTTTTTAGGGCTACCTTGAACTTCAAATTGCCAACGATGCGGACATTGGCAGCTCTGCCGTACTCGGGCCTTGAAGCACTCGACTAATGCAATAAATTATCAAATCGAAGAGTGCTCTGAAGTCTGCAAAGCGTTCATATATATGTTCTATATGTAGATGGATTAGGCTATGGCGTGTATTTTAAACTGAATTGAAGAGTTAAGAGTAGGTAATATATTTGTATAGCATAAAGAAGAGATCGCTATTTTAATATGCAAAATATATTCTTGACCATTTTTAAAAGAACTATAAATATAATTTAATATCAAAATAATAACAATATTAATAATAACAATAACAACATTAATTCACTATCAAAAGAATATTAATAATAAAATTATTAATAATGAATACTTTTAATACTTGTAATAATAAAAAAATATAGAAATAGTATAATCTTTAATAAATCTGCATCAAAATAAGTTGTTTGATGATAATAATAATTATAATAACAACAATAATTCACTATCGAAATAATATTAATAATAAAAATATTAATAATAAATGATGATAATAATAATAATTATAATAACAACAATAATTCACTATCGAAATAATATTAATAATAAAAATATTAATAATAAATGATGATAATAATAATTATAATAACAACAATAATTCACTATCGAAATAATATTAATAATAAAAATATTAATAATAAATGATGATAATAATAATTAAAATACCAACAATAATTCACTATCGAAATAATATTAATAATAAAAATATTAATAATAAATACTTTTAATACTTGTAATAATAATAAATATAGAAATAGTGTAATCTTTAATAGATCTGCATCAAAAGAGATTTTTTAAAATCTCAAAGAAATTAAAATAAGTCCATGTAGTATTATATCTTATGATAAATTTTAGCAAGCATCAAAGTATCTCAAACTGCGATCGAGGTAAATATTTTCTATATATATTTACAATATAAAATACAAGGAAATTAGAAAATGGAATGCTTGTCTTCGTAACTAAATTAATCCTAGCTATGACTCGGCCAATCTTTGTTCTGCTGATATATAAAAATACGGTGAAAAGTAAAAACTATACATATGTACCATATGTATTCACTTGGACAGTTCGATCGATTAGGCTCGATCTCTTCTCATTCCAAATCGACTCCAAATGCCCTCACGTAAAGTGGGTCGCTCACTGACCTACAGCAATCGCCAGCGTCAATCCAGCAGTCTGTCCGTTTGTCCGTCTGTCTGTGGATCCTTCGATCCGTCGCTGTGTCAGGCGCTCAGTCAGTTAGTCAGTTCAATGATCGTTCGCTTTCGGGATTCGATAGATTTTTGACATACTCGTGGCGACTCCGTCGGACTTTCCCATTCACACGCTGTTCTGTCCGTGGGAGAAAAATGCGTGCGCTGCTCTCCGTATGCCCCTGCATGCTGCCTCCTCTCCTTGTCCTGCTGCTGCTGCTGCTGTTGTTGTTGTTGAATGTTTTGTGGCTTTTTGGGCGCAAATTTCGCGCTGATTGGTGCTTGGGCTTGGGCAGAACTTAAACAAATCAATACGAAAACGATGCAAATGGCAAAAGGCATGTCAACAATGCCGGCGAGTAATTGGCAGAGCGACGGAGAGAGCGAGCGAGTGCCGGGACAATCAGCGCAGCGGCTGATGAAGCTCGCTCTGATGTTGATGATTGCGTTTTGACTGTGTGTGTGTGTGTGTGTGTCTCTGTTTGATTGTGATCGCGTCTCAGTTGCCGCCAAAGTGCAGCTAAACATCTGGAGCAGCCGGAGCCGCAGTCGCAGTCGCAGCCGCAGCCACCCAACAGTCTCCCCCCGGACATGGAGGCAGGTGATCATCACTGATCTTTGCCGACCGACGCGCCCAGCGTGCAGCAGGCTTTGATCTGTCACCGCTTGCCAATCGAATCACGGCAACGGCGCGCGCAGCACCAGATAAAATTATTGAAATTACATTGGCGAAGACGCCGCAACGTCGATCAGCTGCAGCAGCAAACAGCTGCGAGCTGCGAGCTGCAAGCTGCGTGCTGCAAGCTGCGATCTTCTGTCTCTGCTGTGGCTTTAGCGATCTCTCTTTGAGCCGGCGCGACACGATCGCCAACACTTTGCGACCGGAGCAGCTCGAGCGCAAATTAAAGATCCGGCAATAATTATCGCTTTTAGTTTCAACTCGGCCTGTCAATGTAATTCCAAAAATGTCGTCAGTGTCGCGTTGCACTTGTGTAGTAGCTCATCAGGGCAGCACACAGAGCGATCCAGCCCAGAGCCAGGCCCAGAGGCAGGCCCAGACCCAGACCCGTACTCGGAGTCGGCTGAACTGAGGCGTTCAGTTGCTTTGATCGGCACACTGTGATTTTCATTCGATTTCACGTGTCGCCGTCGCCTTCGCCGTTCTCTCGTTCGCTCGTTTTTAAAATGTAATCATCATTAAAATATTTATGGGCTATCTCTCGCTCTAACCAACAGCAACAACAACAACAACAACAACAGCAGCAAGAAGAACGAGAACAAGAACAACAAGTGGACGGCTTGTAATGACCATACATAGCAATTGGTTCTCACGTTCGGTAGAAGCGCTGCCAATTTGGCGTCATCGTTGTCACAGTTGGCCGACTTGCAGTTGGACCTGGACCTGGACCGGCACTGGGACTGCGACTGCGACTGGGAGTCAGACTCTGACTCTGAGTTGGGATCTCATTCCGTGTCTGCATCGGGCATCAAGCAGCCAGATAAGAGAGTTTTCGTACAGCTGACGCTGACATTGTCATTGTCGTTGCCAGTGTCATCTGCGCTGCGAATTGAGTACACTGAGCGAAACATTATGGAAATTGCTCAATCAAGCAGTCAATCAGTGCAGTGAATTAACTAGTCAACTTGCTAGTTAATTAATGGCATTTTAGTAGCAGATGCTAGATATATATTTTAAGTAATTTGAGCTTGTGCTTGTTCGCATTCACATTTTATTTCTTTTAATAAATACTTTGCATTAAAATTTGATTAATGGGGAAATTATTTATCAGCTACAAGATTATTATTATTAATCTAAAATATCAGCTTTAAAAAAAAGATTTAAATTCCGGAATGACATAATATTTTAGTTTAGCTACGCTCGCAAAACCAATTCTATGTATGGTATAAGAATATATATATATATTATAAAGAAATCTACAGAGCCTTATAGCGATGATTTTGCGTATTTTAGAGCAGATTATATTGTCTTAAATTTAGAACTCAAATATTTTATCATAAAATATATATAAATAAATAAGTCTTTATTTTTTAAAAAGCTTAGATACATCGATATTCATTTATATGAGCTGAAGAAATTTTGTGACTTTGTCATGTTTTAATATACAATAATTTTGCGGATTGTAGAGCAGATTATATTGTCTTAAATCTAGAAATGAAATATTCTTTTATAATATATATATTTAAATAAATAAGTCTTTATTCCTTAAAAATCTTTGATACAGCTATATTTATTTATATGCGCTGATGTAATTTGGTGACTTTGGCATGTTTTGATGTACAAAAATTTATAGCAACGGTTTGCAGATTTTAGAGCGATTTATTGTCTAGATCTATTTATTGTCTAGATTGTCTAAATCTAGAGCTCAAATATTTTTTTCTTATATCATTTATATTTAATTATATTTAGTCTTGATTCTTTAAAAAGCTTAGATACATATAAATGAGTTGAAGAAATTTTGAGACTAATTTTTGTATGTACAGAACTTTATTGCAATGATTTTGCGGATTTCAAAGCAGATTTTATTGTCTTAAATCTAAAACTTAAATATTTTCTTCTCATATATATATATTCTTTAAAACATTTAAGTGCACATTGATGAAATATTTTCTTAGCATATATATTTAATTAAATTATTTAAAAGGCTTATATGCAAATATATGAGTTAAAGGATTTTTTATGACTTTGTCAGTTTTTGATCTGTTATTATTATTGATTCGACTGAGGTTTTATAACTTCATACATGAAGTTCATACTTTTTGCATATGTTCAAAATGTATTTTTAATGTTGTTTGTTTCGTGTATCTTGGATCTACAAAGTTCTTATGTTTTGACTATACTTAATTAGTTCTACACATGCGGGCATATATGTAGCAGACCTTTCTGTAATTATATTTAATCGCTGCAATTGATTGTACAAGTTTAGTGATAATCTAAGTGCGCTTCTCAGTCTGTATATCTGTCTCTCTCTCTCTCTCTTTCTCTATATGTCTCTCCTCCCCTGCGACACTAGCTTCGATTTGTCTGGTCGTCGAGGCGTTTCACTGTCATTGCCATTGCCAGGGGCCGCAGCGGGTCTGTGGGGTCTGACGGCTCTGCATCGAAGTGGTTCGACTGACTGACTGACTTGTCATATGTGGCATATGTAAGTTGCCTCAAGTTGCTGCTACTGCTGCCGCTGCCACTGTGGCAGCTGTTGTCGTTTATCAATTATGACAAATCTTTGCGCATGCGTGGCCAGCGTCGTCGTCGTCGTCGTCGTCAGCTCGCGCAGCTATTTTTACAAACTTTTGCCAGAGTCTTGCGCTCCTCTGCCTTTTGCTGGCCTTCCCTGTTGGCACTGCCACGCCCCCTATAAGCATTTGCGTTTCATTTTAATTTGTAATTATTTCTTGAGCGTTTTTGCTCGTCTTCAACTTTGTCTGTCCGCTTCCTTCTGCTGTTGCTTCTTCCTACACACACACACACTCGTACACACACACACTCGCACACACACACACACACACACACATTGTTCATTATCATCTTGTATAATTTCAAACGATTCCATAGTTATTGTGGATTGCTGCTCGTGTCGTTGCTGCGCGCTCTTTGCATGTTGTGCCTCTTCGAACTTCATTTGCGCTTCGGTTCGGTGACAAATAAATTAAGTAGCCGGGCAAAAAGCTGCCTGGCGGCTTTGGCCATCATTACAACAATAACAACAACAACAACAACAAATATAACAACTAGCTGCAATTAAGCGACGTTGTCGTCGTCGTCGTCGTCGTCGTCGTCCACTCGAGTTGTCATTGTGGCCGGCAGCGAGTAAAAACGCCCCTTTAAGATTTATTAAATGTTCGGTGATTGGAAGCAGTCAGCGGCAGACCGAGCCCCTGAACCCCGATCCCAGCCCCCACAACTGCCGGCAATTACTCATAATGGCGGCCAGGGGTCGGCCCCGACTAGTCGAGCGTCTGCTGCAACTCTGATCGATCTGGCAACGCTGCGATTCCGAAGAGCAGATCCTAGTTGTAATGGCATTGAAGACATTAGAGCTATAGTAACTGTAGAGGTAATAATTTCCATGTTGTATAGACAGCTGGCATATTGCTCGATTAAAATTCCAATTGATTTTGGTATAATAATCGGCAATATGTATACACAATTAAGTGAATTATATTGGGACGTTCACTTTGATGCCAACAGCTGATCTAATTGATTTTTTTTTCACAGACAACTTCACACTTAATCGCTTTACCGTTGTATAGTTGTTTTTGTTGGGAAGATCGAAAACAGCATGTCCGGCATATTTTACTATCGCAAGGGTAAAACTGCAGTTCAAGCAAGGCAAAAATTATGTGATGTGTACGGAGATGTGTGAACGCCAATGCAAAAATTGCTTTGCATAATTTCGTTCCGGCAAATTCAACTTTTAGGACGCACCACGTCCAGGAATGCCCCTTGAAGCCAATGTGGATAAAAAAAATCATTGGTCGATGCAAATCGTCGAATAACAACTTGAGAGATTGCTGAAAAATTAAATACACAATTTTATAAAAAGTTTTATACAATAAAAAATTTTTTGCTTAAATTGCACAAAAAAAAAAAAAAAAATAAAAAAAAAATTACTTAGTAAACGAACTAATATATATACCTTTTTGCTATGTACCTCTAGCTTAGCTGAGAAATTATCAGAATGAGTCTTTTGGGAATATGTATAATATTTACGCATAAATATTTTATTGTGCTACTTTCTTCTTCTATAAAATATTATATATATGATAAGCATAAATATATATAAAATATAAATATGTATTTTTTAAATGATATATATGATAAGATATATATTATATATATACAGCAAAATAAATATTTTATTCTGCCACTTTCTTCTTCTATATTATATATATGATAAGTATAAATATATATAAAATATAAATATATATTTTTTAAATGATATATATGATAAGATATATATTATATATAGACAGCAAAATAAATATTTTATTGTGCTAATTTTTTTTTCTATTAAATATGTATAAAATAATATGTATAAAATATAACTATATATTATATAAATTATATATATTAAAATATATTTATTATAAATAGGCAGCAAATAAAGCACTTGCAATTTAATAGCTAAACTGACGATTAAACCTATTTAAATGCTATGCAGCTTGCAAGCTGCCTTGAGCTGGACTGGCTTTGTGATCGGGAATATACTATACTAGCATATGCCTATATAGAGCACTCCTAAAATTTCTACTTCTCGCTATCCATCATACCTAAGTGCTGCAACGTTATTACAGCCCGTTCAAAATGTAATTATTTCATTTCGAGAGCCTTCAAAACTCTTTACCCAGCATGCCGGGCTTATCACATGGCACACACACACACACACACACACATATATATATGTACATATAGCTTATGCCATATAGTCGCATCCATCTGAGTGCCATATGCTGCCAGATGCTGCCCACACTCTGCCAGACAGCGAGCGGCCACTCAATCAGCGCTCGCAGTGCCAACTTCAAGCCAAATCAGCTGCTACTGTGCGGGAAGACAGCCAGAGAGAGAAAGAGAGAAAGAGAGAGAGAGAGAGACAGAGAGGGAGAGAGAGGCTGAGCTTGAGTTGGTCAGTGGAGCCGCTGCCGTTGGTGTCGCAGGGCTTCAATTGCTGCGCGGCCGTTTATTAATTTGGCATATGACAAATTATGCGTTGGCCTGCAATTAGAACTGAAATCAACAGACAACTGTGCGGCTTCTCTGGCTCTCGGCCTCTCTCTCCCTCTCTCTCTTCTCTCTTTCTCTCTGGAGCTCAGTCTGCGTCTTCTACATTTAACGCTGATTTAACAAAATTTTCTGCAAGACACGTACAAAAGCTTCGATCTGGCGGCGAGGACAGGGCCCAACCTGCTGCCAGAGGCGGGGGGCGGCGGGGGAGCAGCAGCAAAAGTAACTGAGGACGAGGTGCGTCAACAGACGACAAGTGGCACTTTGGCGCATTAAGAAAATCTGTACAAGTGTCACTTTGGCAGGGCACAGCCACAGCCACAGTCGGAGTCGGAGTGTGGAAGATGTGGCTGGGACTGGGAGCAGGTTGGGGGTAGTGTTGGCAGGCAGGTTGCTTAGGCCGTGTAGTCGTCGGGTATTTGGAGTCGGTAGTCGAGTAGAATTATAACGCCAACGTTGACCGGCAGCCAAATGCAATTTCACTGCACAACGAGGATTATAAATTTGAGACTCTGCCCAAGCTGTGGATCTGGCTGAGGCCTGAGCCTGAGCCTCAGCCTGAGGCATGTTTAATCACTTTTCATTTAAGCAGCAGCAGCAGCAGCAGAGGCAGCGACAGAAAAAGAATATGCTGCACGTATATATTCGAAATTTGTCCAGTCATCGGCATTATTTAATGAGTTGCCAACAGGTTGCCAAGGCCCCGGACACACCAGGCACAGGCACAGGCAGTCAAAGTGAAGCCAAGCAGAAAATCAGCAGCAGCAGCAGCAGCTGCAGGGGCAGGGTTAGCGGGTGCGGGTGCGGCAGCGGGCCTCAGCCACAGCCGTGGCTGCCGTCCTGCTTCAGTTTCAGCTGCAATCTGCTGAGTCAGCGCCGCAAACAGAAGCCAACAGTCGCAGTCGGCGCATCAGTCAGTGTCCGTCAGTGCGTCCGTCTGTCCGTCAGTTCAGGTTGAGGTCCAGGGCCAGACCAACCTACGCCTGTTCGCGCTGCCAACCGACTCCGACTTCAACTTCGACTCGGACTCAGCTCCGGCTCCGACTACTATGACTCTGGCTGGGCTTCCTTGTGAGCCTGCGCCTGCCACAAGTGTCATGTAAATGCAACTTGTTGGGCGCTGCCATCGCCACCGTCGACGTCGCGCTGCACTTGACATTGCCACGGCCGGGGCTACCGCTACCGCTACAGCTGGCAAGCTGCAGCAGTTCCACTGCCATTGCCAGAGTTGCAACCTCTGCCTCAGTCTCTGCCTCAGTCTCTGCCTCTGCCTCTGCTGCGTCGCAACGTGTAATGTCAATTTGACAGACAAACTGTCGACCGTTTGAAGCATATTCAGCTACTGTCTACTGCTGCCCATCCACCGATTATGATTTGTTTGATTGTGTGTGCGCTACACTGCAGCAGTTGCGGCATATCAGCTACAGCACGAGGCTATGCAAGATTTGCCAAAAACATCAGTTGGGCAGGGATCTTTTGTAGGCTCAAATGACTTGCTGGCCCTATAAAAAAATATAAATATTACAAATAATAAAAATAACATAAAAAAAAAAAAATATATATTTCTTTAAATCAATTAAAGTTCTGCTCAACTTTTAATTATAATTATACAACCAAGAAGAGCTTTAGTGTTCTTGCTTGGCATTAAAACTTTCAAAATAATATTAATTATGCTTATACTACGTTAAAGCTCAGTCCAATTAAATAAGAAAGCTTGCTAAGCTGAAGCATAATTTTGAAAATATATTAAAGCTCTGCTCGCCTTAGCTAGAATATTTAAATGCAGTTTTTTTCTTTGCCTTAATAATACTTATTATGCTAAAGTCACAATCAAGCTCTTCAAAGAAATAAAAAAGCTTATTAAATCACAATTTTTTTTTTTCAAATATATTAAAGCTCTGCTTGTCTTAGATGGAATATTTTTAAGACTAACAAGATTTTTCGAGTTTTTTCCTTCAAAGTAAAACGAATTAAAAAATAATATTAATTTAGCTAAAAGCACATTAAAGCGCAGTTCAACAAAGTAAGAATAAGAAGAATTGTGAAAATAACTTATCAATTATTAATTAAAATTTAAATTATATAATTTATTATCATTTTGGAGCTTTTTTCTATTAAGCTCCCCAAGTACATTAGTTCTTATGAAACTTCGCACAATATTTAAAATTCGAGCTTAATAAAAGCTCAAAGCGCATTAAAGCTCTCAAAACAATGCCTACAAAACAGTATCGAAAATGTCAACTAAATATCGAAAAAAAAAAGATAAACAAAAGAGCATTACGTTTTTTTGCTTAAAGCACATTAAAGCTCGGCTCAGTTTTGGTAGCGCTACAAACTGATATTAACGCTCAAACCAAACACAATCAGCTGGGGACATGTGGCAAAATCATATGCCAACTGGAAGCTGCAGGCAGACGACCATAGACTGTAGCCTGCAGATCGTAGAGCGTAGACTGCAGACTGCTGCTTGGAGGCTGAAGGCTGACACTGCCTTGGGGCACCTCGGCCAGTGGCTGCCAGAGCTACTTCAACTTGAGGCGCAGACAAAGTGCTACTTCACATGCTTAGAGGCACGCAGATTACACTTGTATACACACACGATACTCGGCACTGCACATGTGAGTGTGAGTGCGAGTGTTCTCTGTGTGTGTGTGCGTGTATGTGTGCGTGTGTGTGTGTTTATACTCATGTATGGCCGCCTGGCGTTGGCATCTACAGCATTCAATAAAGAATTTTTGCGATTTTTATCTTGCGCGCGCCTTGCCGCGTCACCCGAATACGAACACGAATACGAGAACGAATATGAATACGAATACGATTACGAATACAAAGACGAGTACCCGTTGGCCAAAGTGATGCTAGTGCTCGGTTGTGCCCCTTTGCTTAATACTCATAATTGATTAAAAAGAAAATTTCCATGGCATTTATGCGTACCACGCCACTCAAACACACAATGTCGACTTGTTGACAGCCCCCGAGGATGCAGCAGCGCGAGGAGAGACAGAGAGACAGAGACAGAGAGAGAGAGAGAGGGAGAGTGTAGGGACCTGCTGCTGTGGCCGTGGAGTCTGTTCGCTGGAAGTAGTTGTCGAAATGTTTTTATTTGTTATCGATTAATCGCTTGAATCAACAGCCAGCAGTCAGTTGTGTACAGTGGCAGTTGCCTGTCCTCTCCCCTCGCCATCCCATTCTCTTTCTTTCTCTTTGGCCAGTATCTTACAGATTCACAATCACATTTGTATACGTATCTGTATCTGTATCTGTATCTGTATCTTTCGCAGGCCGCTCTTCTCCGGCGACTGCAAGAAATGTTGCTGTGTAATTGTTTTGAAGTTTGACTCAAAGATTGGTAGCAACAGCAGGCCAACTGCCTGTCAGCCCATTCAACCAGGCAGTCAAGCAGTCTCAGGCTTCTCCCTACTCCCCTCTCTCCCACCACTATTTCAACGGACTACCGGCTGCAGTGGAGTCGAGTCAAGTAACCCCGGAGATTTGCGCGCCTGTCAAATGCTGATTGATCGATTGTTTGCACACGTTTTTATGAGCTTTCTTCTCGAGCGCATTTATTGAGTATTTTATTAATTTCAACTGATCGATGAGAAAAAGGCCGACTGACCAGTAGGCCAGACTATCAAGTAAGCCTCTCCCCACTCAATCCCTCGCAGACCTGCTGCCGCTCGATAGCTTTCGATTGTTGTGGGCGTTGCGAATGTGACAAGCACAGAACTTTGATGAGAGAGAACTAATTGCAGTCAAATGCTAGTAACGACTGCCGGATACCCTAGCTGTGAATGCAACACATATGATATTAGCAGTTAGAAACTATACGATATGCAAAGCAAACTCTTTTTCAGAGATGAGATTTTATTTAGTAAGTCTCAGTTGTATCTATGATAGTTATTTATTATTTTGATTTTCTTAATATCAATACAAATTAAAACGATGTTTTCCATTTAAAGCTATATTAAATATTAAGATAAAGAAACAAACCAATAAAATTTGAAATTTAAATGAAATAATCGATACTATCGATGTTTTCCCGTGAAAACATCTAAAAAATCGATAGCGGCAAACATCGATTTTGTGCCAGCACTAATCTATGGATATATTCAGGACAAGCAGATACTCTAATTATCAGACATAATGCTTACATATAGACTGAACCAGGTTTAGCTGGGAAACAGCCAAAAAAATCGGATAACTTTTAGACTTACACAGTTTCTCAGGCATAAAATATAAAAAAAAAATATATATATATAAAATAATTGATTTATTTTTATTTTATTTTTATTTATATATTTTTGAGTATTATCATACTTCTTATTAAACTGCGATACATTTCGTATATATTAATTTTTCTTGCAGAAAAACATACATAAATATAGACAGTTCGACAATCGCTTCCCTTGTCTCATGTCTGTTTTTGGTATGCGCAAGTCTTTTTCTCTTTCAGCTGACAGCCACAACAATATCAAATATCGGAAGCCCTAACCGTGAGAGGAAATTAGCTGTAGTAAGTGACTATTAAAGGCCTTTGATTAAACGCCAACTCAAATCGTTTCGATTGTCTGAAGTTAAGCTTCCACTTCGTCGAACTGAGCTCAGCTCAGCCCTCTTCACTCGTGCGACTGACATCAATAATATTTAAAGCACGTTTCCGATACGGCAAGCTCCATAACAAAATACCAGGGAATAGTACGAAGCAGCAGAAGCAGAGCTCGGCGGGCTACCTGCACACTTCGCCGGAATCTATGTAAGTATATTAATCTTGGTTTAATGATTCTCGACTTCCTAACTTTACAGCCACTTAGTCAATGGGCTGCTGCCACTACTTGGGGCTTGGTCGGGGACGGGTCGAAGTCGGAGTCGGAGTCGTAGTCGGGTTCGGGGTCGGTTCTTCTGCGAACTGATTGATTTCGATTGCGGGTCTATTCTACGAAGTTTGGCTACCAGTTGGCACTTTCTGGTGGACTCGGGTTGAGTTGACCCACTTGTCTCACGTGTCGATGGGCGCGCAGATAATGTGCAGGCCCCCGCGTGCACAGTGGTGTGTGAGTTGTGGAATGGGCCTGGCACTGGCACCACTGTGCGTTCGGGCGTACACTGTCGCACCCGAAACGCTACAAAAACGCGGAAAAAACGTATTAAATACGAATTTCCTGGTAATAAAACAGAGACACAGGCGAGAGAGATTGAGAGAGAGAGAGAGGGGAGCGGGGCGGGAAGAGAACTGCCAAATAAAGAAATAAATCTTTGAGTGAGAGAGGGGGTGGGGTATAGAGTTAATATAAGAGATATTACAGCGAGTGACTAACTGCTGCGTCCATCGACAACCGAAGGCACATTTGCTGTTGTTGTTGTTGTTGTTGTTGTTGCTGCTGCTGTGCCTTTGCCGGGCTTTATTGTTATTTTTGTGTATTTCTTGTATCAGCGTGTAAATCTCGCTCACACACGCACACACACCGCGCGACCAGATGAAATACTGAGCTCAACTCAACTGAACTGAACCGAACCGAACCGCGCTCAGAACTCGCCAGAATTTTTATTGGAAATCTGTACGTAGAAGTAGTCATCATCATCATCATCATCATCATCATCATCGTCAGCAGCAGCAGCAGTGGCAGCAGCATGATCGTGATCGTGATCGCGATCATGACGATCATCTTGAACAGCAGCCGCAGCAGTTCCTTGGATTTGGTTTTCGGTTTTTGATCATTTTTTTCCTTTTATTTCGTATTTCTTATTCGCTCTCGCTCTCGCTCTCTGCGCTTCTCGCGCTCAGTTTCTGTTTCAGATGCATATCTTCGAGCGCGTTGGCAATAAAAATATATATGAGCTGTTGATGACTGCATATAAAAATTATTCGAAACTGGCAACAGGAATGGGAATGGGAACGGGCAAGGGCACGAGAATGGCAACAACAATAAAGAAACCCTTGAGTGTTGTGATATATGTGTGTCGAGCCACTGACAGCTCGACGCATCTGCAACTCGAGACACTGCAGCAACGCAGATCCTGACAAGCGCCAGGGAGTAGCAGTGACAGTCAGTCACGGTGACGGTCACAGTTGCGAACGATCACCGCTATAACACGCAGCCTTAGACACAGTCGTTGTTGAAGTCGCGGCGTCGGGAATAGTCGCAGTTACAATTGCATTGCCAGTCATAGGATTACAAACGTTACTGTTGCAGTTATATATTTTTTCTAAGTTAAATTCATGGTGTTAATTAAATTTATTATATTTTTATATTATATACTTAATATTTAGCATATAAAATAATTTTATATATTGTGTTACAGTTCACTTGCATTCACAGTAATAATCATTGTGACTGTCACTGTTCCAATCGCAGTTACAGACAGTCTTAAAGCTATATCACAATATATAATTAATTATATAATATATAAGTTATATATTATGTTAATTAAATTTCTCCTTATATATTACACTTCAAATAACTGTTTATATGTAGTTACAGTTTACTGGCAGTCACAGCAAGTGTCATTGTGACAGTCACTGTTCCAATCGCAGTTACAGTCAGACTTCAAGTTATATATTTTATGTTATGTTAATTAAATGAAATATATTATATATTATTATTATTTATTACATATAACAATATTTTATATATTGAGATGCAGTTCACTTGAAGTCATTGTGACAGCCACTGTTCCAATCGCAGTTACAGTCAGTCAGAAGTCAAAGCTATGGAAATTCAATTGACAAATGTATAGCAGTTGAAATCGCTTTGATAATTTATGCAATTAATTGCAGTTAGAGTTTTATAAATTATTTATTAAAATAGAACTTCGTTTTTTTTTTTTTTAATATAATTTTGTAGTTCGCCAAGCTGCGTATTAAGCATTATAATTAGCAATAATATAATTTAAATAAAAACTGATTAAGGTTTTTTTTAGAAATAATCAGCTTTATTTTAAATGCTTTCGCGTAACTTGATAAGTCAGACAAACGCTCGAGTTTCCCTATTTAAAAAAAATATAATAAAATAATATAGAAAAGTTATTCTACGTTCACATAGATATTTGAGTTTTGGCACGGGGATTGCATTGGGCTGGAAATGAATCTAATACGCAACTGAGAACAGAGAGCCGAGAACTGAGCACTGGGCCTCGGACTGACTGGCAATTGACAGGCGAACGAGCTGGTAGCAGGGGGCGGGCGGGCAGGTAACCCGTTGTAGAATGCATTTAATTGCTATAATTTTTCAATTGTAACAAAAGACATCAACAAACGACGTTCAGACAATGCAACAAATCACACAAAAGGCAAATGCGAATGCGAATCCGAATGCAAATGCGAATGCGAATGCGAAAGCGAATGTGATTGTGATTGTGGCTGTGATTGTGAATGTGCATGCGAATGCAACGAGCCATTCAGCCAGGTGAGTGAGTGCGTGTGTGTGCAGAGATTTCCTGAAATCAAATCTAGCAAATCAGACCGAAAACCAAAGCCAAACCAAACCGAACTCCGACGATGCCCAAACTGATGATATGTCAGCAAAAACTAAATGCAAACGTTTTAAATGCTCCACAGAGCGCAGGGGTAGGCCTTAGAAAGGGGCGGGGTCGCACAGGCGCCGGAGCGTGCCATCAATATGGCAAACGACGACAAACGTTGAGTTAGAAACGACTGAGTGACTCGACGCGACGGCATTGAACAGAAGCCCCAAGTCGAAGCCGGCGTAGACCACAGTCACAGCCAAAGCAACAGCTACAGATGCAGAGTGGCAAGCTATAGATACAGATACGGATACAGCTACAGCTACAGATACAGCTACAGCTCTAGCTGTTGCTTGTAAATGGGTCGGCCTTGCTCGGGCTGTGCTTGGGTGTACAATTACCTTAACGCATCGACAATTATACGAATGGTTGGCCGCCCCAACAATGGGTCGAGCTGGAGCGGGAGCTGCCGCTGCCGCTGGAGCTGGAGCATTGGCCATCCCCGTCCGCCAGCAGGTGCGATATGCGATACGCAGCGAGTCGGGGCGACGGCTGAGACAATTGCGCCACAACGTTGCGACTGGGCGACCAAGAAGATTGTCAGTCGAGCAGTCACTCGTCAGTTCTGCAGCGGAATAACAGCAGAAAAAAAAAGCGAAGAAAGCTACAGTCGCGCACGTCTCGACTCGCAAATACCTTTCACCTAATTTGCCAGCTATGAATTCTTCATAAATACCTCATATCATTAATGGTAAGTTCTTCTGCTCAACGAATTTTTGAGTACGTACAATTTTGCTACTCCTTATGCAAAATTGTTTTCCATAAAACTAATGTTTTGATTGATCAATCCGCTCAAAATTTGTAGCAAAGTGCAGCAATGCAGTCAGCTGTATGCCTACCAAAGAAAAACTTGCCTACTATAAGGCTTTGTTCAGTATTTAAACATGAAATTTACTATACCAATTTTCTGAGAAGTTGAGCGAAATATTTTAAGTTTGACTTCAATCCGATTTGTATAGGCAATACAGCAACATGCAACTAAAATTTGCTTTCCCTAGCTTTTGTAGTAGCTGAGTTCTGTGAGTTTACACAGGCAGACGGACAAACGGACAGACAGACGGACATGATCAAATCAACTCGACATACGCATACATTTGCGCAAAACGCATATGCCATTTTGTATGGTATTTGTATGGTATAAAGAGTAGAAAGAAAGCAGAGAGAGAGAGAAGAAGAAGCAGTAGAATAAGAGAACACCGAGGGGAACAGCGACACGAGAGCTGCAAAAAAGAGGAAGACGCACACACGCACAGCAGAACGCCCCAAAAAACACTTTGGCATGAGGGTGTTTAGGTGTTTGTTTGCATGTACTGCCACATGTGTGTGTGCGTGTGTGTGTGCCATAAGCAATTTGGGGGCGTCGTGAAGGTATTGACACCGCCAATGATGATGATTACAGCAACAGCAACAGCAACAAGAAGGAAAACGCAAACGATGCGTCGTTGGCAACGCGGCGCATCTTCTGATTGCCTTGCGGTTTTAATTGTGCCCCCTTCCGCCCGCACAGTGGGGCAAATTTGGACATTTGCTCAATTGACTGTGAGCAGCTGAGAAGAATGCCCCAAGGAATTCGCAAAGTGTGTGTTGCCTTAAAGCTACGTGGGTCGTTCAATATATCTTTAGAAAAAATAAATAATAATAATAGCTAAATATATAAACACTGTTTTTTGCAGAAATTTTATTTTATTTTTCAACATAGTCCCCTTTTAGCTCTACACACTTTGCCAATCGTTTTTCCAACATTTTTAGCCCGTCCGAAAAATAGGATTTCGGATTTCTTCACTCGGATTTTCTAAGGACTTATTGAACGTCCCTCGTAGCATATATGGAACACATACGCACTTGATCTAGCTTTTATACGTTTTATACTTTTCAGTGTTCGAATTGAATAATATTTAAATGGGCTTAGAGGTATGTATGGAAATAAGTGCAGATATATTCTTGACCATGAACCGCGGGAGATTTTTTTTAAAGATTAGTTTTAATTTTTTAAGAAATTTCATTTGAAATGATTTTCAGTTTGCTTAAATGAAAAAAAATTCCATTTAATATGATTTTCAATTTGCTAATATGATCTTTTGTTTCATAAAATCTTCTTAAATATGCATATATATTCGTGATCGCATTTATCCCTTTTTTTAAATACATTTTTCTCTTTCAATTTTTACTGCATTAATATTAAAACTTCCTAATCACAAATAGCAATTATGCTTCTTTTTTTTACAAACTTTTTTCCTTTAAATTTTTATTGCATATATATTAAATATTTCGGATCATAAATATTACTACAAATAGCATTTTTGGTTTTTTTTTTTACAAACTATTTTTCTTTTAATTTTTTCTGCATGTATATTAAATATTCTTGATTATAAATATAATTCCTAATCAAGTCAAATGGATCGCAAATCTGTAAAAAATTTTCTAAAGTTTTCACAGTGTCAATACTATACAGAATTAAGCTATTCCAAAAAATAAGGCCAAGGTGAAAAACTATATTTCAGGAATTCTTGCGAATAGTTGCTTCTAGCCTCACTGTGCGATGATTTGCGCTTGTAGCGAGGCTTCACTCTGCCGAGTGATTGACAAACGGCAACCAGGCAACGCGTTGTGTGTGTGTAGATTGGATTAAATTGTATTGAAAAGTTTTGCATGCCCGAAAACACAGGGCTCAATTCATATGAGGCGGGGGGTGCTACACTCTGTGTGTGTGTGTGTGTGTGGCAAAGGATGCAGGCTCTATTTACTTTTTAATTGGCAAAATTAATGCAATGCAATGAAATGAAGCCCATCGAGGCCAATGGATGCGGTTGGCAGGCTGCAAGACCAGCGGCTGAGGGGGCAAATGGTCGCATGGACGACTGGGCTGGGAAGGGGGCAGCCTGAGCCGAAAAGTGAAACTGAAGCCGGCTGCCAACGGGGAGGGAGACGCATCGAGTTGAGTTGTTGTAGTTTTAGCAGTAGTTCTTGTTGTTCTTGTTTTTTGTAATTCTTAGAAATTCAATTTTCAACTTAAAACCGCCGCCAGCCGACGCCCGGCAGAGCACAGTTGCCGCTCTACAAGTGATTAAGTGAAAACAACAACAACAACAGGAGCAGCAACCCCAGCACTGAAGCACATGCAAAAACAAAAAAAGAGAGGGCAGCGAGGGTGAGGAGCGCGTGGGGAAAGGCAGACACAGCTTGGCGGCTTCACGGTTTTGATCCATTCGCATAATAATGATGATCATGACGATCATGAGGAGACAACGCTGGCATTGGCATTGCCCTCTCCCGCTCGCTGTCTCGCTCACTCTCGCTCTCGCTCTTCGTCGCAGTCAGTCAGCCAAGTCAGTCACACATATTGAAATAATTATTATCTGCATTTTGAGATCAACACGCCAAACGGAGCCGAACCCGAGCCCAGAGGGGGCAGTCGCCGTCTACAGACTTCAACTTCGACTGCGACTGCGGCCTCGATTTCAGCTCCAGCCTCACACTGAAGGCCATAAAAAATCAACGCATATTGCACACTGTCAAAGTCATCAGAATGCCAGAATTTGGAACCAACCGCGCTCTCCGTCCCCGCCCCCACCCCCGTCTCTCTGGCATCCCCCCACAGCCCACGCCCAGTCAGGCCACAATGCGCAGCTCATTAGCAGACCGAGAAGAGACCCGAGCAGGAGGCTCGAGCTGAGCTGAGCAAAGCAGGGAAGCGATAATCCTTTGACAAAGGCTGCGAGTCGCCCGCTCGCTGTTGCGAGATTTCGCGCATTTCGGCACACGCAATAAAGGTGAAGAAAGCAACAACAATAACAATAACAATGCCAAACGCCGACGACAACAACAACGATGATAATTTTGAGGTGAGCCTGAACCGGCCCCTGGTTAAATGCTGAACGTAATTCCCCCAGGAGTCGCTGCGCATGACAACAAACACACTCGACTACTCCCGCTTTCCGCTTTCCGCTTCCCGCTTTCCGCCCGCCCGCTGCTGCTGCTCCTCGTGCACTCCATCTGGAACTCCAGCTCCAGGTCCGTGTAATGCGACGTGTTTGCCTCAATTCGAGCATATGAAAACGGTTTATTTTGCTCGATTAAGTCGCCCGCTTTGTGAAATGCGAGTGCAGCTAACAGAGAAGCGCAGGAAAAAAAAAGAGACGAGAAAGGCAAGAAGCAAAAAAAAAAAGAGAAAAGAGAAGAGGCTGAAAGAAGCAGCAGAAAGAAGCCCAACCCAGCCGGTCGCTTTGCGGGGGCGCTGCCAGGTTTGTCGCACAGGAAACTGGCGAGCGACAGGAAGCAATAAAAATCCAAATTGGATGCCAACTATTGAGCAGCGTTTGCCGTTCGCCGTTTGCCGTTTGCAGCTTCGATTCCCTTTGAACTCATCGCAGAGACTGCCAGACACCCGACGACAATAGATTAGCGATTTAAGTCGGCATCTGAGCGTACTACAGACGGGGCTAAGTAGCTGCTCGCAGGAACTGAGCGTTAAGTGCTCAAGGAGCAGGGCATTGTTTGCCTGGAATAAGTGTGCAGATCACTTACCTGAAGGTTTGCAGAATGACAGCATATATTTGGAGCTAACTGTACTATCTGAGGGCAAAAGCCGCGGGCATATAGCTTCCGAGTTATCTACAAATCAAATTATAAGTGAGGTTGGCTTAGTGCATGGGAAGATAGTTGGTTTAATAAATAAAAAAAAGACTAATAAATAATTATGATGAATCGTTAGCACAAAACTAAATATATTTATTGATTGATAAAAGCACAGTTTAAACGATAGAAATATTGATTTATTGATTAATTGATTAAGCTAGAGTACAGATACATAAATATAAAAAAAAATATACTTACTTTGAAAATTAAAAATTATTATTACTTTTCTAACAAAAAGTACTTATAACAAAAATAAAAAAAAAAACTAGATCTTACTACCTATCATGACAAGTAAACCACATTATCTTTTCATACATAACTTTTACGACTTCCTACACCCCTTTCTCTCTCTTTCTCTCAAGCTTCAACTCTTTCTCCCACTACCGATCGACTCTCACGCAGTTTGCGGCGTCTGACTGATTCCGGTACTCGATAATGCTGACTAAGGCCGTAAAACCCATGGACCTGCCCAGCTGGCGGTTATCGAGCCACAGTTACGAGCGTAACAAGTCGTAAAACTTTCACCGATAAACCGATAAACATCACTTGCTTGCATTTCACTCAATGGACCAAATCGAAGTTCACAAATGGCAATTAACATCCGCCCAGGTAGCCTTTCAGTTGGCTATCCTCCTCCGGGTCGGACAGTAGCCAAAACCCATAGTTTTACGATCGCCATAAACTGAAGTAAAGGTTTCAATTACGCGCGGACCGAAGCCATTCGATAACATCGCTCTATGCGATGGTTCGACGGTAGCCAAAAACCCCTCCCCATAAACATCATGCAAGATGCTGCTCGTAAATCGATGCGTTCCCGAATGTTTTATGTGCGGATTTTCGAAAATCTTTATGACTTTATTAGTTTGTCATTCTGAATATGGAAGGCAAGTGCAATCGCATGCAAGGCATCTGAAGAAAAAGTGCCTTTAATTGGGATTACGTCGATGATCGACAAAGATCTGCAATGAATTATATCTTTTCAAGATCTGTGGGAAAAAAATGAGCAACAAGTTATGGCTTAAAATATTGTCTCTGCTTTGGGTAAGTTTTAATGCTTTTTGATGCTGTTTAATTAGGACTCTGACATGATCAACGAGTTCTGTTATGCAATTTTACTTCGTCTACATGTCTGTAGATCACGGAAAGAGGATCTGATATGAAAAGGAGTATTGATTTGTTTTGGAGTTAAATATTACTTCACTTATACGACTGTAGATCACTTGCATTAAATTAGAAAATATTTTATATAAGATCAGTAGCAAATTTTGTTACTTTTTGCAGAGCTTGGGAAATTATTTCTTGTGCAAACGTTGAGGATCTGATGAAATTTCTTTAATTTTTTTAATCTTTCAAAAAGGAGTACTGGTTTTTTTTTAGGAGTTATATATAACTTCACTTATATGAGTGTAGATCACTTGTATTAAATTGGAAAATATTTTATATAAGATCAATAGAAAATTGTTTTTTTTTCAGAGCTTTGGAATTTATTTCTTGTGTGAACGTTGAGGATCTGATGAAATTTCTTTTATTTTTTCAAATCTTTGAAAAAATCTGTCACTTATATGACTGTAGATCACTTGCATTAAATTAGAAAATATTTTATATAAATTTTGTATCTTTTTTCAGAGCTTTGGAAATTATTTCTTGTGCGAACGTTAAGCTCGAATAGCTTTCTAGCTTTGTCTGACTATAGAGGAAAATGTGCTAGTTAGGATTTCCTATGCCGAAATGTGCATGCTCGATGTCTGCGAAGAATGCACGCCTAATTGGAAGTTGATACATATGCATATATATAAAATACTTTTCTATCTACCGTTGCAGTTATGGTTCATGAACCGGTTCAGATTTTTGCCATTTCAATTTCAATTTGACTTTTTCTCTTCGATCTGTGGCATGCAAGTGGGCCGTGACGCCCACACAGACAGGCAGGCTGGCAGGCTGGCAGGCAGACAGACGGGCAGACAGACGGGCAGACAGACGGACGGAGGATCGCGAAGCGACTAACGCCCCAACCGGGCGACAATATTTATAACTCTGTGGCGCGTCTCAATTCATTTGGCTCCCCGTACGATTGTGGCCCGGGACTGCGCTGCCTGCTGGCTCCGACAACGATGCCCGGACTCGTGCCCGTGCTCGGGTCTGGCTCTGGCTCTGGCTCTGGCTGTGCCTGTGCCTGTGCCTGAGTGTCTGCCACCTACGTAAGCGTATAATTCGTTTAGCGTCAGCAGCAGCAGCAGCAACAACAACAGCAACCACACACAGAACTTAATCAGTCACTTTAACACCAGGCAGAGTTGGCAAAGTTGCCACTTACAGTGCAGTGCTGCAGTTGTTGCTGCAGTTGTTGTTGCCGCGTGCGTGAGCGTTGGGGAAACTGGAAACGTTGATCGCCGCCTGGCGCTGCCTGTCATGGTCGATATTGCGTTGACACCAAATTTGCATTAAAATGCAATTCGCTCAGCCGCGCATCGGCAGGCAGGCAGGCGAATCGGGCGGTGGGGGGGCGAGCACGGGGAGTGCAGGGTGTGCGGGGTGTGCGCCGCGGTTGGATCGTAATGCATCTTTAGTGTCTATCGAGTGGTGCATTAGTCATATATGCGACACGTACGCGCCCAGACACAACGGAACGGTGCGAAAGGCGAACCACTGAGGCCGAAGTGGAGCAGGAGGTGAGAGCGCGATGGCGCACACAAAAGAGCGAAATACAAATAGAAGGAAAAAGTATCAATTAAAGCGCAGAAACTGAGACAGAAATAGAAGCAGAAGCAGAGGCAGAGACAGAGGCAGAGACAGAGACAGCGACAGAAACGAAACGAAAGCACTCAAAAAGCACTTTGATCTTTGCCAACTTTACGATCGCTGAAGATCTTTCACTTTCTTTCGCGCGCGCTGCAGACTGGGATCAGGTCAGGCCGCCAGACAACGGCCAAGCGAACCACGCACACACACACGCACACACACACACACACACACACACACACGGCAATACACCCTCGGAGAGAACGTCCCGTGCATTCCAATTAAAAATAGTTTTGACACGTCGCGAGCTGCGACAATTTCTTGATGCCGCCCGAGGCAATAAATTAATTACAAAATTGCCAACATGGTGGGGGGGGAGTAGAGGGGGGGGAGTGGTGCGACGCAGGCTGCAAAATTTTATGGCCATGGCTAAAAATCAAATGTCTCCCTTGCACGTGGGCGTGCAATTGCAACTGCAACAGCAACAGCAACTCTGCCGGCAGTGTGCGTGTGTGTGCGAGTGTGCGTGTGTGCGAGTGTGTGAGTGTGGGCGTCTCGTTGACAACAACAACGAAATTGAATTCCTTGCGAAAGGGCACTTGGTAATAGTTGCAACTGGCAAGACGGTAGTCCGCCTCGCGCTCACCTTTCTCCCAACTCGCGCCCGCTCTCACTCCGGCACTGTCTACCCCCACCGACAGCGACCTCATTGAGCTACCTGATGCTGCTGCTGCTGCTGCTGCTGCTGCTGCTGCTGCTCTTGATCTTCGCTAAACGCGGCGCAGAGTCTAGTGTTTGCTTGCCTGTTGTTTGTCGACAACTCCGAGGCAGTTGCTCAAGCTCAACCTCCTGCCGGCACCGGCTAAACGCCCCCGGGCTGCAGCAGCTTTCAATTATTCACACATCCGAGGAGGTAGTGTGGCCTGCCCCTCTAGGGTTGCCATGCCTCTGTACGCTACGCGTCGCATATCGTCGCCAGTATCAGCGTATTGTTTCGTTCATGTCAAATTATTGACCCGCGCCAGGCACTTTGAAATGTTTATGCGTTTTCATGACCGAGATGAGCAATTGATAAATCCAACTCGAAATTATGAATATGCAAACGTGCCAGAGAGACTGGCGGACAGACGGGCAGACGGACAGGCGGACGGAGCGACAAGCGAAGAGCCAACAGCAGCCAACAGGCACCACCCGCTGCTTTCGGGCCCGGTCAGTAGCCGTCAGGCGAGCGGCCAAGCCGTTTACACGTGTCTGCTTAACGCGATGATCTCATTGAAAATTTGCAAGCGCAATGTTCAATGTAAGAGATAACAAGATGGAAAAATTTATCAAATTTAAATTATTCATTCACATTTCTAATTTCCTAAAAATAGGAATAACACTAATAATCTAAAAGTGATGAAAATAATAATCAATGAAATCAATGAAAACAAAATTTTAAGTTTTAATAATTCTTTAATTTGCTGAAATAAAATGTTGAAATTTTTTAATTAATATAAGCAACAACGTAATAGTACATAGCAATAAATAAATTAAAAACTTACATTTTTGTTTTAAGTAGTCAACAAATTAATATACGCAGCAACGATATGGTAAATAGAAATATATTAATTTTAAAATATAATTTTAAATTGTCAAAGAATTTCATAAAATCTGAAAAGTAGCGAAATTATTAAAAAAATAAAAACGATTAAAATACTAATTGTAATACACAATAAAAACATTGGTAAAAATTATTAAATTCAAACTTCGATATTTAACAACAACTACAGAGCAGCATACAAAGCTTTGCAAAAAATAAAATAAATACAAATAAATAATATTTTGCAAATAAATATAAATATAGGTAAATTAATATATATAAATAAAATATAGAAACCTAAAAATTTCAAATAATTTTTAAAATATTACAGCTACTTAAATGCTTTAAAAATTACGCAAACTTTTAATTGGTATTGGCAAAATAATACCTAGTAAGTACATATACTGAACCAAACTTCGTGTAAACCTTAGTAATCGCCTCGCACGGGCTGCTCATCATCATAAAGCAAACACCGAAAAGCGTGTGTCCGGCCGGTAAGATATGCAAGTGTGTGTGTGTGTGTGTGTGTGTGTGTGAAGGAAGCATCCAACTGTGTTGTGCATGGCCCGGCCATTTGTTCGCTATCAGCTACAAGCGATCAATACAGCAGCAATCAATATGGTCAATAAAGTTCGGCCGGGTCTCCGACTGGGCCCGGCTCAACTCGCCGACGCCCGCTAGGGAGTCCCTGCGCAGACGCAAGCAATTGCAGTTGCAGTCGAAGCCACATCCGATGCGGATTCGGAGACTGACACACACATCTACACACACACATACACACATGCGGGGATCTTGGATCGCTGCGTGCTGCACTTGGTTCGATACATGGCAACGTGATGTACACCGTTGAAACCCAAGTAGCTGCAACTCACAGTTCACAGCTTGCTGCATGTGTTGGCCGGGAGCAGGGCGCAGAGAGAGGAAGAGGGCGGGGGGGTTAGCGAGGGGACAGCGGTCGTCACCGGCTCATGTTGTCACTGTTGTTGTCGCTTGATCGCAAATTTGCCATGGCAAGCTTGACAACTTGCAACGAGGCAGGAGCTGAGCCTCAGGCCGGAGCCTAAAGAGCCTGAGCTGCAGGCAGCCGCCAGCCACAGCCGGCACCTTAAAATAATGTTACAAACTTTTTGGCATGTTGGCCCAAGTACGGGTATCCGAGATCGGGCCCTGCAAGCGTTTCAATTCGCTGCAAGCAGCTCGCGGGCGCGTACCCAGGCTCGAGCTGGGGCAATGCGATGCGACTTAACTTGGCACTCGGGGCTGCACTTCATTCGGCCAGCAGCAGCAGCAGCAGCAGCCACAGCAGTCAGCAACAACAAATTGGAGATCACGGTTTTCATGTACTACATGCAAATTCATTGCTACTGTTGCTCTCTGCCCAGTGGCAGTGCCTCGTTCCTCGAGCTCTCTCTGGGCTCTGCCTGGCTACTGTGTGTGTATCTGTATCTGTATCCATAACCATAAAGCCAGGCTGCAGACTTAGCGAGCGCAGCTTAAATAAACAATCCAAGCAGCAGCAGCAGCAGCAACAACAACAACAACAACAACTAGCTGCCGGACTACAGCGCTGTGTTCGAGCAGACAACTGGCCAAAAAGCCAGCAAAGTCGCAGCGAAGCAAACCGAAGCAAACTCAAAGTCATTCACAACACAAGCCGATACCCTACACGCTAGAGAGTGAGTCTTACGGTAGCCTAAGGCCTAATCCTAATACATGACCTCAAAAGTCTCGCCACGCCACACAGTTAATTCAGACTATGCGAGAAGTACTCGATGTTGGACGAATTTCAACTTTATTCCTATATATAATAAAACTGATTATATATATACCTATCTGAAAATATACCCTACCGATCGCCAGCTACTATGATGCGATCCCGCATTCACATTGAGGCAATGCAACCCTGTCCCACTGCTGCGAAAGCTGAACTCTTTGATCAGCTTGTCCAACTATCGAGTACTCGTCGCCTTTTTGGGCGCCTCAAGCGACCATTGGCGACAGGAAACCACTTACCCGCAACCAGTGTGACACCCGCCTTCGCCTCGATGCTCCTCTGCTACCGCTCTAGTGTCAGGATCGTGGCCGAGCACGTGGATGTGGAACTGACAGGGGACAAGGCACAATTTGCTGCGATTGCAATGGCAATTGCGAGCCATGGCCTGAGTTTGGCTCAGACTCAGGCTCTGGCAACAGCATCATGATGTACTAATAGACACGGACACACACACACACACGCACACACATCCAATGGCAGACGACGACTTTGTCATTTCTGGCGCCATTCCGTAGGCGTGCAGTTCGATGTTACAGAGATATCACCCGGCAGCCAAAGTTCCCCATGTGAGTTGTGGCTAGCTCCAGCGGAAAGCTGGATATTATGTAAATGCTTAGGTATTTTATATAACTCAGAATATGTGCTAAAGAATAAAAATAAATCAAGTGGATTCAAATGGGTATTACTGTTCGATTGTACGAATATATAAACTGATTGATAAAAAGTTCTGATCGATTTTTAGCAAATTATGTAGTGCAATTTATCGATTAATATTTACTTAAAGAGAGCTAGACAAAAGTAATAAGCTTAGTCGGTTCAATTTTTCGTATTGTTCAAGTATATATATATCATATTAGATATACCTTAAAAAAATATGTTAATTTCACACAAAAAAGAGACTAGTGTAGGGTCTTTAGAGGCTGCTAAACACGTGTGATTTGCGAAGTCGGTTCAATTCTTTATATTGTTCAAGAATATATATTCTATATAGAATTTGTTAAAAAGTAGTTGACATTGAGAGATATATTTATAGTTGGGTCTATAGAGGCAGCTTAATAAGTGTCATTTACCAAGTCGCTTCAATTAATAATAGTGTAGAATTTATAAAATATATATAAAACTTGATAAAATGTACCAAACATAATTAAATAAAATAGGGTCTATAGAGGCAGCTAAACAAGTGTGATTTGCCAAGTCGATTCAATTCTTTATAGCGTTCACGAATATATATCTTAGACTCTGTGAATTTTTTAACCATTTGAAGCCGGCGCAGAATGTGTCTGTTCTTCATTTCGTTTTTGGACTCCGACGGGAAGTGAATGGAATCGAGCGAACAACAAATACTCAACATGTCTTCTCAGATAGTTGTCAACTCTTCAGCGAGAGACAAACAATTTGTGTGCCATTAATTTGGCCGCATGTAGTCCATAAATTCCAGTTGCCAGTTGCCAGTTGCCAGTCACCAGTTGCCAGCTGAGAACTGAAAACGGAGAACTGAGCGCCGGCCGGTTACACTGAAGAGCGGCCCGGAAACGCGACTCGAGAGATTTGTAACAGAAACAACAAACATTTCCTGTGGGTCGCAGCCGCCGCCGCCATTTCAGGTAGCGCTCGCCTCACCTGCGAGATTGGCCTTAAAAATTATTTATTTTTATTTTATTATTGTATTTTGTCAGCTTCTTGTTTTTTTTTTGTTTTTTTTTTTTTGGTTTGTTAGAAAATCAAACAATTAACCTCGAACTTGCGCCTTATTGCTGCCGCTGCCACTGCCGCAGTTGCCGTCTCTCAGTGCTTACAGCATGTTTGAGACATAAAAATTTCCAATTAATTTTTGTTTTTGGTTTTCGGTTTTAGTGGCGACATCCACAAACTTCCACGGAACGCCAACAAGAGCTACAACAACGAACAAATACCGAAAAAAAAAACGAAGAAAAAAACCAAAAAAATTGTCACAGCCGCCGTTTACAAATAATTTTTGTTTCTTTCGGCTCTTTGGGGTTTTCAATGGAAACGAAACACATAAAACATGGCCAACAAGCCGGCCAAGCGGCCGCCACACAAAAATACAATAAAAATTCAAACACACACACACACACACATATAATGTTAGCCAGGCCCCGAAAACCGATCCCTTCCGCCGCCCGCGAATCTCTCAGGCAACTTCAAACGGGAGCAATTAAAAATTGCTACGTTTGTTTCTCGTTGTTGCTGTCGTTGCTGTTGTTGTTGTTGTTGTTGTTTGGCATTTGATGAAACACTTGACTGCTCGATGCTGTTACCCTTGCCCCCAATTCGTGGCCAAGTTGAAGCAGGTCGACGGGTTCCATGGCCAGTCGGACATCCTGCGCGCAGCAGGTGCCTGCAAAGGACACGCCAAGTTCTTGATAGAATCTGTGAAAGAATTCATATATCTCTCGACTGATCGATTACCCTGCTTACTATCTACAGTGCCTTCATTTAGCACTGTAGCGAAGAGGCGTTTTAAGCTTCGCTACAAACCTCGTAAGCTGCTTGAGCTGGGAATTAAGCCAGCAGCATATTTTCAATTTTTGACTTTCCCATTTACCATTTTTGGTATCTTAAAATAAAAAAAAACTGTTGTAAGCAGCTCTAGCTTTCAAGACACGCCTAAGATGCAGCTAGAAATATTGTATTTAAATTTTTCTACCAATTTTTTTTTTCTACCAGATACTTCATCTGCGTATTTCACGATCTGTCAATTAGTTTACCTAAGTATCTGCAGAATTATTTGGCCATGCACTGTAGAATCTGCTGGGCACCTTAAGCTCTGACCACAACTTCATTTTACTTAGAATAGCATAAATCTCAATTTTTAATTATAAATTAAATTTTACTTAAATTTAAAATTTTCAGTAGCTGCAAATTTAAATTTTACATCTACAGTTTCTGCGATCATAGCAAACTATAACCTTGTAGATCGCCTCTGTTTATTCTTTGCTTCTACAGTTCCAGCTAAAGTGCTTAGACTAAGAAGGATCCCTTGGTATTATCTCTAGAGTGTTATAAGAGTATTAGCAGATATCTCAAGCCACTCGTATAGATACTATATATCCCCTTCAGATGATTTGCCTCTTACCCGGCGGTCGCTTGCCACTCTCAGCACATGGCACGCCGTAGAGCCCTCATATCTTTCGACTCATCAGGCAATATGCCTATAGCATCTTTGGTATCTGTAGTTATTAAGCGACCCCCGAAGAGTTTAATAATTTGCAAATAAGTAACTCGATAGACATTATGGGGGATGCCACATGTGGCCGCTTCAATTCTCACAAGAAGTCGTCGTGCCCTGTCCCGTCCCACCCCCCTGCCTTCAGCCGGTCCCCGCCCCCCCTGGTATTGCGTCTGGCTCATCAGGCTGATGATAAAAGTTCATTAGCGACGCTTCAGTGCGTCAGCTTCTGCGTCGGGGATTCGCTGCGGCCGGCGCGGAGCAGCGGGGAGGCATAGCTGCTCGGACGCTTGGTCGCTTGGTCAGTTGCCGCCAGCTTGTTTTTATTGCTAATAAATATCGGATCATAAATTCATAATTAATATTTGTGGTCGCTGCAAGCTCGAGCAGAAGACTTTCCGCCTCGCAGTTGCGTACTACACACACACACACACACAAACTAATACACACTTATAGTCTGGCACAAACCTACACTCGCGAACACACACACCCGCACACTCGGCTGTAACACATGTGTCTCATATAATTTAGGCAAATATTTTAATTGTCTTTTTCATTGTGATTGCAGTGCGAGTGCCACGCCCACCTGCCGCTGCGCCGCATATCCTTTTGGCCCATTTGACGACGCGTTCTGCATATGTGTGCGTGTGTGTGTGTATGATAAAATTTTATCGCTTGGAAATTTTTCAATTTTCCAAAATGAGACAACGCCAAGGTCTGACAACGCGCTTGGATCTCCAAGCAGCTCCGCGCAGCATCATGATGGGCACAATGATGAGATGCCGGGGGGGGGGGGGGGGGTAGGGAGTTGGGCCCAGAGCAGGGGGAGTACGACTACTGCAGCGCTGCTGCACATTCCAAGTCGCTCCGCTCCGCTCCGCTCTGCTCCACTCGCGCAATGATGCCCCTTATTAAGGCTAACAACCCGCAACAGGACAAACAAGTTGCGCCCGGGCTGGGACAAGGACATGTTCCACTTGAAAAATAACAATTTCATTCAATTTTTGATCATTTGCTACCAGAAATGGCAAATCAAAAAGCTATAAAAACCGGCAACGACAATGGCCAGGCGACCGCTCGCCCGGCCGGTCGTCTGCCGGGACACTTCTCGAGCGGATTGGGGGCGGTTTTGCTTGTTTTTTGCCTGATTTCTTTTCGCCCGGCCTTTCTTTTTTTTTTTTTTTGTTTTTTTTTGTTTGTTTGTTTGTGTGCTTGTCCTGCTCAAAGGGCCACTCGTTGGCTTTAAAATTGAAATGACACACGCCCCCTCGAGTCGCAGCGCCCCCTGCCAACTGTGTGCGTGTGTGCGGCGGCTTCCAAATCTCCTGCACGCAAAATTTATGTTGCATAAAATTTTTCAATGAATTTTATACCAGGAATTTGACTTGGTTTTACAATTCACCAGGCGACCCTCGCTCGCCCAGCTTCCCGTCCACGGACGTCGTCTTCGCTCGGCAATTTCTTCAATTTTTAAATGACTTTCGTCTACGCACGTGGCATATGGAGCGTAAAGCATTCGCATTCGCTTTCGCATTCGCATTCGAGATTGAACCATTTCCCCTGCACCCGCTCTCACTCCCTGGTGTCATCTGAGCAACCACCGCTGAGGCAGCCCGTATCGAAATCTAAGCCAAACAGGTCATTCCTTGGTAGGGAGGGGGGTAGGTCTGGGGGTAAGGGAACTGACGCTGTGTTGAGGTTTGCTCTGTGGATTTCAATTGGGTTCGGGTCTTTTTGTCTTGCCTTCCGCTTCGCCGCTCCCTCCCTCTGCCACGCATTGCATGTTGCAATTTGTTCGACAGCTTCGGCTCTCCTTGCCACATGCCACATGTTGCGGTTTTTTTTTCTAGCCTGAAAATGCTGTCGATAAGGAAATTAAACTTCCTTTTTCGCGAACATTTTTAATTAACGCGAACGCGTTACTATTATAACATTTAATGCTAAAAAAGAAATTCAATTGAAAACGGAAAAAGAATAATTTCTTAGCGGTAAATAGTAGAGTATTTTTAACTTTTACCTATTTATTCTGAACGAATTTAATAAATTAAGTGAAACAAATACAGCTATTCGCCTCATTATTTGCAGCAAAACATTTGTGGAATTTGAAAAAATAGTCATTTAAAAATGAGAAGGTGCTATTTTTATATACGCCAGCTTATTTTTAGTTTTTATGTATTTTTTTAAACGTAATTAATAAGTTTTTATTAAGCACGTGCACAGCTTTTTAACGTTTTGTATCTGAAAAATTAAAATTATGCCTAACATAACTGAAAATTTGTATGAAAAGATCGCAACATTGAGCCAAAAATCTAAATAAAAATATATTTGCATTATTAAATAGTTCGCTTGATAATATCACATAATTTTATCAAAACAATTTAATTTTTTCTCAAACGATCACATATAAAATGAAGTACAAAATTATATCTCCTCTTCACATATTTAACTACAGAATTTATTTTGAACGCATATTAAAAAAAAAAGAATTTACAATATATTATTAGGTAGCTCGCTTCATATTATGCCATATGTATAATTTCATTATATAATTTTTTCTAAAACGACTATTGAAATTATATAAAATCTAAGACTCTTTTACTATTTACAAAATTTATTTTATTATTTAAATTATTATATGATCGTACATACATTAGGACTTGAGAAAAAATCCGCCTCTATTAGTTTGCAATTTATAATAATCGTTTATGGAAACTTTTTGAAGACATCGTGCTTTGCTTTGTTTTCTGAGTATTGTATAAATATGGCTAGATCGATCAATATGCTGGTCAATTATTTTAAACCAAAGATACTTTTATATAAAAGCTGTGCAGTGCCACAACGTTGAATACTTAGCTTTATAATTTGCATATATTGCAACATATAGTACAAAAAGTATTAGTATTTGTGAGTAAGAAATCTTTCACATAACACTCAAGATCCCTGGCCGCTGGCTCCACAGCGATTAGCCCCATGCGAGCGCATTAGTGCTGCGAGCGCTTGTCGAGCGTTTGCTACTCGCGACTTAACACCAAATTCGCGACAAGCCCACGCAGTGCAGACAGGCCGAACGATGCTGACGATCATCTCGAAAGAGTGGAAGCTGCCCGAGGATGGGAAGCCGGCGCAGAGAGGAGCTGCTCGTACCACAGACTGAACATGAAAATGCAGAATCTAAGCACTTGATTGTTGTCAATACACCAGCGATTCGCGACTGCGAGTGCTGCAACATGTTGCAACTCACGGAGACTAGTGGGGAGGGGCGTGGGAGGCGTGTGCGAAGTCGGCGCTTAGGCACGACGCGAGCTCCAGCCGTGTCCGTGCATGTCCAGTGCAGTGGGGCAAGAAAAGGCTTCCTCTAGGTACAATTATTGCGTTTTGCTGTTAAACAATGCAAAGGTGCAAGGGCAGGGGCAACGGCTGGGGCAGGGGCAGGGACGGGGCAGTGGCGGGGGCATGTAACGAATTTGTCGCTGTCTGTTGCCGTTTAGCTCGGCGCGGCTCCGACGAGGTGTGAACAACGGCGGTCACTAAATTTAGACGGGCGAGCAGAGCAGCGCAGAGAGCACTGGGAGCAGAGTGGGGAGGAGAGCGGAGAGCGAAGGGCGGCCAGAAGGTGCATACGTTGAAATAAATCAAAATTTCGATGCCCGGCGGAGGGGACCACCAGCGTCAGATAAACAACAAGAGGCACAAGAACAAAGGAGACAAACGATCGCGTCTGATTTGTGGCAACAGGATCCGACGAGGAGGCATGCAACCTGCTGCGCATTTTGACTGCTGTGTTAAACGCCTCGACTACTAGACAGACTGATCGTACGATCGACCGCTGTAATTCGATGACGCTTCGAGCTCGTTTCTCATCCGCACAAACACACATACAATGTGGCATTGTTTTCGGCTAGTAGTTCTCATCGATATCAAATCGATTTGCCCTCAGATTTCCCACTAATTTGTTGGGCTTGCATTGTAAACGCTGCGCTTAGCTCAGCGATCGGCACAGGTAAAGGATCCTCATTAGCGCGGCAGGCGGAGAAAAGTGAAAGTGCCGCGCGCAGCCAAAGGCAAAGAATCAGAAGAATGAGAGAACGAGAGAAAGAGCAGAGAAAGGTGAGTGCAGAGACGAAGGCACGCAAGGGCGACCTATCAATAAAGCAATGCCAACTCTGCCAGGCCCTCGGACTCATTTTCGTAGCACTTTTTGACTTATTGCCGGCGATTTGTCAACATTGGACATGGCCCTGGGCTCTGGGCTGTCGTATCTATGGCTATCTAAGGAAATTCTATGAAACTAAACGAAGAATCACAGCACAATTCTTTTAATAAGTGGCAGACGCAAACGTGATCCAACTCCTTTCCACTCTCTCACACGGTCTCCCAACTCTGGCATTATGTAATTTTGTTTGGGGGGGAACCACAAAAAATTAATCGATTGCCATCGATAATAAAATGTAGTCTGGCATATTAAGAAAAGATATGTCACTTGGCTGAAGCAAGATTCTGGCTTTCTACATAAATCTGTGTCGATCAGACCTACTGCTTAAGTGAAGGAACTAGCGGGCTTCCACTTATGCAGTTAGATTCAGTATTAAACGATCTGAAATTGTAGAATGTCTTGCGATTGAAAATATTATGAAGATATGATCAAAAGATATAAAATTGTAGAATTACTTTCGATTTAAAATATGATAAAGATATGATCAAAAGATATAAACTTGTAGAATTACTTTCGATTTAAAATATGTTGAAAAATTTTTTGAATGCTATGGATTTTATACATATTTAAAATCACAAATCACAATAGATCAACAAAAAAAGGTGTATTTTTCTTAACATACTAAAGCACATCATACCAAAACTATTAAGTTCCGTTGAGCATCTTGACTATACGACGACATGGAAATGTTCATCTGATAAAGTACGATTTTCAATACTGTCACCGATTGCTAGGTTTATAAATTCGACTATTTGATCTTTAGCGTGTGATCAGCTTTAGGTTGTTGCAACGATCTGCGTAGAAAATATCTACTAAGCCTGCGTATAGATTTTACACATTATCTTAAATATTTTGTATTTTATATTATTATTTTTAATATATATATTTATTTATTTGTTGTGTATTAAATTTTATATATAAATATAATAATATAAAATATATATACTTTTGGCTTATACAAGTTCAAGTCATAGTAAATCTCTTCGATCTGCACCTGAGTTGGCGCCTGAGTCTTTTTTGCTGTTGTTGTTTTCTGTTCTCATTTTTATACACTCCCCGATCGACAGTTTGGGGACTCTTTTGACGGCCTGCTCCGTTCGCTTTTTCGGGGCTTTCTCCGCTGCTTACTCATTTTATTGCCGTGGGCCAAATAAACAAATTACTTGCCGCGTTCTGTTTGATTTCTTTTGAACGGGCCCCGAATATTTACCACAGCCTCAATAAATTCTGCAGCGCTGCAGCGCTGCAAACGCGGCGTTCATTGAAACGTTGCGCGCGCGTCTTGTTTAGACAACAATTTTCATTGTTGACTTTACTTGTTATGTTAATGAGAGGCTCGACGGGCAGACGGACAGGCGGACAGTCGGACCGACTGGATCTGGGTCCAGGCAACGGGGCGATCATTGCTGCGGGTGTTGCAGCAAATCGCTGTGGAGGGAGAGGCGGCAGGCCAACGATAGAGCACTCTGGCTGACGCGTGGCGACGCGCCTGTTGACATTCTGTTTGACATTATTGACACACGAGTCAACGAGGCAACAACAAACAGGAACGTCGTTCGTCGTGCAGCGTGGAGCGAGGCAATCAGCCAGCGCTCGCCCAGATGCCAGCTGGCAGATAGGCGCGCTGATGATTGGCCATAGCGAGCAGCTTTTGTGCGGCAAGCGCCAATGCCAATTAGCCATGAATCCACAACGATTTTCATCATATTTTCACACGAAACTCGCACGATATCAAGATGTTCAATAAGTTTATGACAATGAAGCCAGAGAGAGAGAGAGAGAAGAAGCGGAACATGCTCGACTGAGGTATATCCTATAATCGAATTGGTTGAGATATTGCAAATATGTCGGTAAATAAACGAAAAATAAAATTAAGTGTAATTAATTTTATTGAAATTATTTTCATTCGAAATTTTTTTTAATTTTGAAATATTACAAATGTGTCTAGGCATAGAAAAACAATATTTATTTTTTATAAGTTGCAGCTAATTTTAACGTTAATTTAGTTTTAATTATGAAAATTTTGCCATTGAAATATTACAAATATTTTTCTTTTAATTTTATTAAATTCAGTTGTAATGTTAGCTTAATTTAAACTATTTTCACAATTATTTTTTTAGTTGTAGTTATTTTTTATGGTAGTTTTAATTGTTTTCACCCGACTAGGCTATACCCTCCATTATTAATTTATTTGAAACATTTCAACTGGTTCAAGATACAAAAAAAAATAATTTTTAAAAATTAAATTAACACTTTATAAACAATCGGCTCTTTAATACCCTGTAAAACCATACTCTGCCATATTTGTAATAACGTGTGCAAAAAAAATTCTATTATGCAATACTATTTTATGCAATATGCATCAATTGATGTCTTGCCACACAACTACCCATTTTAATTAGCAGTATAATTACAGGGTAAGCTGGTATAAAAGCCGCTTGGATCTCTGAGGTTCGCTGGGGCCGCTCTTTATCTGCAATTTGGCGATCGTAACAGTTTTGACAAATCACACACATGCAAACACGCACACACACACACACACACACACGAGCGAGTGAGCGAGATGCCGCTATGCTGGAGGTGATTTGCCGGGTGCGAGCTGTGCGAGCGCGGGAGCAGAGGGAGGAGGGCTACGACGGCTACGGGAATGGGAATGGAAATGGGTACCTGCCAGGGCTCGTTGTCGGTCGCTTTGAGCTTTAGTTTGATTTCAATCTAAAACACACAAATCGTTCATTCTGCCCGCTGCCTGACGAGAAGCTTCGACGGCGACGCCGACGTCGCTGCCGGCTACGACTGCGCACAGTGGTGCAAAGAGCGCGCTGGAAGCGCTTGTGACGCCGCCCACGGTGCGCAAACGAGCAGCTCTTCTACCTCTCCCTCTACGTCTCTCTCTCTCTCTCTCTCTCAGTCTTTCCCTTTTCCTTGAGCACGCTTCATCTCCGCTGCCCACAGCATGGCAGGACCCAGCCCTTTGCATTGAATGACATTTTTATGATGCTGACGCGCGTTGCTCAACACGAGCCGAGCTCAACAAACCGCCGACAACAACAACAAAGCGAAGACGGCACAGAAGACTGTAGCCGAGCGTGTTTTGCATGCATAAATAGCTTGCAGCGGCGGCGAAGAAGAAGCAGAAGAAGCCCAAGGAGAAGCAGAGACAAGGAAGAAGCAGAAGAGTCGAGCTTAACTCTCGTTGCCGAGCGGGTGATGGTGCGGGGGGACTGAGGTGCTTGGCTGATTGAGTTGACAGATTCGCTTGCCCTTGCAAAGCAAAATACTTATTTATAAGTATATTTATGTCTATGTCGCTTAATTGGTTGTCAGGCATACTGCCAGGTTATCTGAAACTGCAACTGGAAAGGGAACTGCCACTCAGATCGAAATGGCAGAGATATGCACCTATGTATCATGCATACATGCATCGAAATTCCGCTGAATTGGCAAAGTTTTTGCAAACATCTGCATATATTTTCAGATATAGAAATATGTATATGGTACAAGAGAAGTAGGAGAACTCAAGTCTAGATTGCAGCTGGAACAGAGAATTCTATATGAAATCAGACAAAAAAGTTGTAAATTTTACTTGGTTTATTATACTATAGACCATATAGTTGATCGAATACATAAGTCGAAAGAACTGCTGATTTTGAACATGAATTTATATAGCATGCATATAAAAATATAAATGATTTAATTGTATATGGCTAAACAAAACAAAAAACTAATAATTTAGATCAAAAAATAATTAAAACTTTTTTTTTTTATATATACCTGCTTATCTATTTTTCTGTTTACCTATTTGTCTAATTATCAATTTTATATTTATCTACTTGTTTATGTATTTATTCATTTATTTATCTTTGCATTTATTTCTCTACTTATCTTTTTATCTATTTGTCTATTTAAATATTTATCTTTTTTTTCATTTATCTATTAATTTAGTTTATTATTTATTACTATTATTTATCTATTCAACTATTTATCTATTCCCTATTTATCTATTTGTTTATCTATTTATCTATTGTACTTATCTTTTTATCTATTCCCTATTTATCTATTTGTTTATCTATTTATCTATTGTACTTATCTTTTTATCTATTTATTCATTTCCCCATTGATCTATTTATCAGCTAATCTATTGTCTCTGTTTACCCAATTATCTATTATCTATTTATCTATTTTTTCTACTTATCTATTTATTTTTAACTATATATATATTTATATATTTAAGCTTAAACGTCGCCAAGTATCCCAGTGCAACCGCAGTGTTCCAATCTCAACAAAATTGCATTTTCGTTTGCATATACAAATCACAAAAGGTCGCGATAGAAGCAGTCGTTATTCCTCTTCGATATATTGCAGGTCTAATCTCGAGAAAATACTGAACTGAGTCCGTGCAGAAATACTAGTTCAAAGACAATTGCGAACCGTAGACGCGTCTTGGCTTGCGTTCAGAATCGATTTGTCACATGGATTTCGATTTGAAGTGGCCCATTGAACTGGCCAAAGATTTGCCATAGTCAAATCAATCAAGCCAGAGTCCAGGCCTGGCCTGGCCTGGCCAGGCTGATGAATTATATGATATTTGTGGCCACATTGCAACGGTCTTGCCCAGCGCGTTAAGCCCAGGGCAAATCAAATCGGCGACTCGAGAGCCGCGACTCGCAACTCGCAGCTCGCGACTCCAAGTCAAAGTCGCAGTCGCAGTCACAGCGCGAGAGTCAAAGGCAAATCCAAAGCAAACAGATTTTGCGATCGTGTCACGTACGTGGAATTGGGTTGGCTCCGGGCAAGGTGCCGTTGCAAAAGGCTGAAGATCTTCGGGCCTCGAGCTCGAGCTCGAGCCCGTCATCGACATCATAACATCGACATTTGGACATTGGGACATTTTGGACAGCCGACGATGACGAACGTTTACTAGAACGAATTTCGTTAATTTTTATTGTGATTTCCTAGAACCAAACGAACGAACAAACTCAAGCTCGAGCTCGAGTTCGAGCTTAAGCTGGAGCTGGAGCTGGCACTGCGACCAGGTAAATCACGAAAAAGTGTCGGCGGACACGCGCCTCTAAAAAGCCAACGAACGTTCCAATCGAATCGAAATGCAAATTATGCAACGCCGCAACGTTCTCCTGCGGTCGAGAGACAGAGATACAGAGAGAGAGAGAGAGAGAGAGAGGGAGAGAGAGAAACAGAGAGATAGAGGGACAAACGGATCAAGAGGGATCGAGGGACTGGTCGCTGAGACCGATTCGATCTTGTCGCTTGTCTCAAGTCTCCAGTCACCTCCACTTGCCACTGCCGCCTGTCTGCAGTCTTCCCTCTCCCCGTCTTCTGTCGTCTCCAGCCTGCTGCGGCCTGTCGCTGCCTCTCTGCAGTTAATTTTTAACGACGCAAAATTTGTGCATTCAGGCGCTACAAATTGTTTATTGTAGGCCCCATGGCCCAAAAAAAAAAATAAAAAAAAAAATATATATATATATATATATGTATATATGCACAGGTAATTCCCTTAGACCCGCCGACGCGACGACTCATTTCCAAATAAAATTTGCTGTGGTCAGTCTTCGCTGCTCGCCGCTCGCTGCTTGATGCTTGACGCTTGACGCTCAACTCGCCGCTTTTGGGGGCATCATTCAATCACGTGAGAGTGACACAACGCGTATTCGCGCTGCTCATTCGCTGTGCACTTTACAGCTGCACGCCTCGAATTCTCAGATCATACTACAGATGAGGGGGAGGAAGAGAGGGCAACTTTTGCTGAATCTGTAGAGAGGTGAGGAAAAAGCATCGACTGCATCAAGTTATAGTTAAGCTCATTGTCCAGGGGTCTGTCGATGTAGAGGATTAACTGTCTGGCATATTGAGGCATTTAATATGTACTCATGAACGAATATTTGCTCGATCAGGTTATACAATTATATCCGAAAGTAAGCTCGAATTAGTATTGTAGTTAAAGCTTAACAAACCCATAAAAATAATAAAATATTGGGGTTCAAAAAATACATTATATACATACTATGCATTAGGTATATAGCATATGCAAGGCTGTAGCAAAACTCGATCAGCTCTAAGAATTGCGAATGGGAATTAATACTATTTGAATTGGAAAATCCGATCAGTTACAAAAGACGGAAAAGAAAGCATAGACAGTACCGATGAAGCCAGATTTCTGTAAAAAAAAAGTGGGAGAAGATCATATAGACAGTTCCAATGCAACCGTAGATCAGTTGAAAAATTCCGAATGAAAAAAACAATTCAAAAGATTCACATGTATTCCCTACTTCCTCCTCACTTTGCATTCCAGCACAATCAACTTTCGATCTATCAGGATATTAGATATAGTATTCCATCACACTCTTCTGTCTGGTTCCGGTTGCCGTGAAGCTTAGGAAACGCTCAACCTGATCGGGCCATAGAAATGTCATAAGCCTTTTCCCTGGCCACTCGCACAATTTGTCGAAATTAATTGAGTTATCGGCTAATAAGGCATCGCGGGGGCCCCCACAGTTGCGTTGCCATCATTAATAATGCTCAGAACGCTTTTTGCCACCCCAAAAATAGAAGGCAAAACGCACTGCAGGCTGCACGCTGGGGGAGTCCCAGTCTGGCGTGGCGATCGGCGCATTGAACAGATCAATTATCGTCTGGCAGGCAGGCAGGCAGGCAGGCAGGAAGATGCTGCTGCTGCTGCTGCTGCTGCTGCCACTGGAGCGCATAATCGGAGAGGCCGCTATATAATTTCGTTTTCGGATAAATCACGCAGAGGCTAAGGCGAAGGCAAAGGCGAGCGCAGCATCTCGGCATCGGCAGCAATAATCTATCACCTGTCAGCACCTGTCATTCAAGCGTCGCAGTTGCGATTGGCAGTCCAACAACAAGACACACATGCGTGTATGTCTGATGCTGTGCGAGCTGGTTATATGGCGAGACCGGGACCGGGAGACTGGCACCGGCACTGGGGCACTGGTTGCGCGACCAAACACACACACACACACACACACACAACCGGACGGGGCAAGCAGCCGGGCAGCCATGCAGGCGTCTGCGTCTCATTCGAGTTGTTGCCTCGAGTGTCAGTTTGACATCATTAATCATGCGATTAGTTAAGTGGGTGTTCGCTTCCCTCAACCACTCTCCCTCTCTCGCTCTTCCTCTCTCTCACTCTCCGGCATGCTCTACGTTTGCTACTTATGTAAAATCAGTTCCGAGCTGTTTAATTTGACGTTTGAACGCATGATTGCGTTCTCAATTTGACAACTACACACAGCACGCACGCTGACGCACCGTGGACGCTGCCCCAGCCCCTGCCCCTACCTATTGCCGGCCTGGTCTGGACCACGGACCAGGGCTATTGGAAGTTCCGTCCGTGTTGCTGCCGCTGTCAAAATAATCACACGTACAATTAGCATGACGACAAGCTCATCAATTTGTTTGGGCGCCCGAGCAGGCACAGACTTCTTGGGGTAGTGTTGGACGGATGCAGGTATTGAGGCAGCCTAGGAATGTGGAAAATGCTTGGAGATTTTAGATGGGCATAAGCAGCTTGACCTTTGGGAAAAGGAAGATAATTGGAAATGAGAGGAAGGCAGAGGAGGCAGCTGAGCGAAGGTGGGATCAATGAGAGGGCAGTACAACTATGGAGAACTACATGGAATGAGTTTGATTTGCAAGTCTATATAAAATTGTGACATGCTGTTAAAGGCATAATAATTGTATGGTTTTCCTGAATCTGTTATTTCGTTGTGATCAGAGCTTTTTGGACAGCTTTTATTTGGTGCGCGTATAGACTTAAATGGGTGTTTATGGAATGATCTATTGAGTTAGGTTTTAAAAGACTACAAGGCCTAAGATGAGTAATTACTAGTAAGAAAGAGAAAAAATAGCAATTACTGTAAGCATAAAGTATAGTATGTCCCGAGCTGTACAACTATACATCATATCATATATATATATAATATTAAAATTAAAATATTTTTTTTTGCCTAGAAACAGACAATGAAGCTGACTTAAGCAATTACAATCGATTAATTGAAAATCATAAAGAAGAAGCTTGTACAATTTTTAAATTAAAAAAAAAATAGAAATACGAAGTTTTAGAGAATTTTATATAATTTTGAATAATTTACATGCTCGATTTTTTGTAGATAAATGAATTACTACATTTTTAAATTAAAATTCAAAAAAAAAAATAAAAGCTAAAATTGTAGACAATATTATATATATTTTTTTTCAGTTACATGCTCGATTTTCTGTAGATAAATTAAGAATAAATAAATAAAAGCATAAATATGAAGTCTTAAAGAATTTCAAATTATTTTGTATAATTTACATGCTCGATGCTTTGTAGATAAATGAATAACTAAATTTTAAAATTTAAATTTAAATTAAAAAAAAATAAACGCTAAAATTGTAGACAATATTATATTTTTTTTCAGTTACATCCTAGACGTGTCAGCTGTTTGTATGCCAATCACAAGGCTTACCGGAAGACCTTTCCCATTGAGGGACTCTACGCTAATAGCCGAGCATGCTTCAGTCATTGACTGCTTTGTGGGGCAGCGGGAAAAGCTCACACCTAGCTGGAACTCGCAGCCGCATCACAAGTTCAACTGCTGTCACTTTCATGCGGTGCCGTCATTCATTCATCGACGCTGCCACGTCTGCAGCCCAAACACGACACGTTCTCTAGTCTCCGGCTGTCCCCCCGTCGAAGTGCAACATTCGGCGGCAACTCGCACATCAATTTTGCGCATCGTCATCTAACGTGGCGGACCACCAGCCAAGCGAGCAGGCAGCCTGCAACACCTACAACGACACCTTGCCTCATAGACAAGGACTGTGCGCGAGGCGTCGTGGCAGACTCCGTCTCAGAGTCTGGCTGCAAGCTGCGACCGGGTATCAAGTGTGTAATTAATGTTTTATTAATACAAGCGACAAGCGATCGCGGCACAGCGGGCCCTCAGCAGACGGGCCTGGGCACGGGCACGGGCACAGGCCTGGCTACAGTGAAGCCACAGGCAAGATGAACAGCAGTCGAATTGCAATCGATGCAGCAGCAGCAGCAGTCGGCGCAGCATCAACTTCAAGTAAGATTCATATGCACAAAGCCCATAAAATATGTGGCCAGTCTACAGAGAGAGAGAGACAGGGAGAGAGTGAGAGAGAGAGAGAGAGAGGGGGAGAGAGGGAGCGCTGCCTGGTTCAGTTTCGTGCGCCTAAATGAATTACCAGATTAATGGACAGCATAAATCACATTATCGCTTCAGCTTGTGGCCCCAAAACACACGCACTCACACACACTCACACACACACACACAAGCACACACAGGCCGCATTTAGAAGTCGGCTCCAAGTTGTGCAAGTTGCAAGGATGAGGCGGCCTTTGTGGGCGGCCGACCGACAGACCGAGCGACTTGGGCCTGGCCAGCTCGCTGGCCTGGTCTGGTCTGCTGCCAAGTTAATGATGCTGCGCCGGGTAGCTCGAGTAGAATTTATTGAACCATTGCCTAAAAGTCCACTCACACACAGACAGAGAGACAGAGAGACAGAGAGAGAGAGAGCCGCGGGCACACAATGCTGATTCACTCAATAAAATATAAATGCCAACGGGCCGGAGGGAGACAGCGCGAGCGAGCGAGCGGTAGAGGGAGAGAGCGCGCGATGCGATCGGTACAAAGACAAATCACACCTTCTGCATTTGTTGAACAAAATAAATCTCGTAATGAGTTACGATAAGACGACGATTTCGACAGCTAAACAAATCACCTGCAATTGATCTTATGCACGCGGTACGCAAATCGCAAACAGACAGAGTGAGAGAGAGACAGAGAGAGAGAAAGAGAGACAGGGCAGTCGCAGGAGATCGCGTCGTGCATAATGCGCTTTAAGAGGAATGCCTGCGATTTCGAATACTGGAGCAGGTCGGGCCTGGACACGAGGACCGAACTGGACTGTAGATCGCTGCAAGTTGTTGCTGTTGTTGTGCCTTGTGCTGTTGCTGTTGCTGTTGCTGTGGCTGGTGGTGTGGACAATCAACAACCAAACATGACATTTATTGACTGCATTGCTTGAAAGTATAAATTACGAATGAGTGGACGATCGCAGCGATCGTGCCAGTGTGCCGGTGAGTGAGATATGGCGCAGTCCGCTGAGACGGCGGCCGCTTGGAACAGTTCGAGCCAGATCGACGCTAACACCGCAGGACATTGGCCCACTACGACACGCATAACTCTTGGGCAGCTTTTGGGCATCTCTCGCGATCGTCTCTCTCTCTCTCTCACTCTCTATTTCGCTCTCGGGGTCGACAGGTAGCGCGTCGGACCAACCACAGCGGTGCCAGGCACTCCGGTAACTCGGACTCCCGACTCCGAGTCCGACTCGTGCGTGCCGCGTTTCTCAGTAGAAGAACGCGCATATAGTGGATTGCGATAATGATCATGACAGTCTATATAGTCGCTCGAATGCTGCCAAATGACATTTGTCTCGCGCTCACAGCACACAACAGAGCCGGGCCCGAGCAGGGCCGACCACTTGCTGTGTTTTTATGCCTGGCAAAATCAAAACCAGTGGCTAAATTGCAATAATAAGCCACCTTTATAAATCGGCCAGAGAATGACCACAACAACAACAACAACAACAGCAAACGAACGAACAGTGCAAGCCAAACGATGCGATGGCTCTTTTTACGCCCCGGTCTATGCGACTATTTGTCTATTGCAGACAACGCGGGCGGCCACCGCGGGGCAGGGTTGGGAGCCTTGTGTGTGCCATACAGTGTGCTGTGCTGTGTGCGAGAAACGCCCTCAGTAGGTGGGCGATGGCAGCAACAGCTACAGCGGACTACCGATGGCCACACTCCGATCGAGCGTAGCGACATGATGGACAACTGCAGGTAGCCAACGGCACGCGGGCAACAAACGGCGCCCAATTTGGGGCGCAGCTAAATGCTACATTCGTATTGCTTGTCGCTTTAGGAGGTATACCCAGTTAAATTAACAAACATTTCATTATAACTCAGCACGTACGGTCATTCACTGAACCGCTCCTGTATACTACTAGCTGTCATTTCAACTTTTATATTTATTAATATTTATATATATTTATATTTATTTATATATTTATAAATTATTTAAATTAATTTATAAGCTACTTTCACTTTAATAGGGCTAAATTAAATTAAATTTCAATTTAACCATTTTACACAAATATCATACACATACAATTCTATAACCTTCTTGACTTATTTTATTTCAATTAATTTTCATGTAAATATCACAGAAATTCCATCAAATTAGTATAACTTTCTTTACTTACTTAACTTTAATGAATATTAATTTTAGCAGATATTTCATTACATTATTACAACTTTCTCTATTTATTTACATATATTTATTTATATACTACACTATTTATAGTTAATTTGGCTAAGTACATTTTAATTTTAATAACAGAAATTCCATTATTATTTTTACATTATGACAATTTTCTTTACTAACTTTTTTAAGCCTTGTACTAGCAGCTCATTTGAACTGTATAAATTTTAATTTTGTTTAACAAAAATTGCATTACGTTATTATAACGTTCTATAAAATGTTATACCTTCGAACTGAATTAACTACTTTCAGCACACCCGCACACGAGCTGAACCGCTCCTGTGCCTGTGCGACTAGACGCTTGCGCTCGCACTATAAATTTTTGACAGTTTGAAAAAATTGCGATCCATTGTGACCCCTATTGTGTGCCGTGTGGCTGCCACTGTCGCCGATCAGCGATCATAGAGCAGCCGTCGGGGACCCGTTGGTACCCCGGGGGACGGGTTGTGTAACACGAGCCAAGCGCGCACAAATGGCGCACTCTGGTGGGCCCGACGAGCAGCCACGACGGCGACGGCAACGACTTTGCTGGCCCTCGTTGTTGTTGTTCAATAGAATTGTTTGCCAGGAATTATGCCTTATTGATGATGATAATGATGTCCTTGTGCTGGCCAGAAGCTGGCCACACCACAGCACTGCACACACACCAACACACACACACACACACACACACACACACACACACACACACACACACACACTCAAGCGAGCAGCTCGTGTAAGCATGAAAAATTCTCGGAATGCAACGCGCGCCACCAAAGCTTCGTGCCACTCGCGCCTCGCGAACTCCATTGTGAGTCGCATAATAAAAATGCCATAAGTCAATATCAGAAAAAGGTCCCCCCCGGGCCACAGCGCACCCCTGCTCTGCTGCCCAGACCCAGATCCCTACACTGCTGCCTCCAGCCTTTTCTCTCTCTCTCTCAGCAGTGTACTCCCCCAAGGCATCGTCTCTGGCTCGCGACACTTGCTTAATGAGCGGCTTGCAACTACTTTCCCTTTGCCTCGCCCTGCCCCGTCCCCTGGCGAGGGTCAACTCGATCGGTTCGACTGCAGCTGCACGCGGATGGATGATAATGTGCCAATGCGGACACTTCGTTTTGATATCATCAATTAATGCAAAAGATCGTCGAAAGGGGTTCGGGTTGGGGTCGACCGATCGACGCATGAATTACGACTGTCTCTCGGTCTGTTTGTCCATGTGTGTGTGTGTGTGTGTGTGCGGGTGTGTGTGTGTGGTGTTTGCTCTGCAGTTAGTTTTAATTAAATGTGACATTTCAATAAATTGATAAGTCTCGCTGTCTGCTCCGTCCGGTGTCCGCTGTCCGTTGTCTGATCTCTCGGCCCGTTGATCATTAATGCCGATGGCATCTCGTGCCGTACTCCCAACTTCCATCTCCATCACCATGCACATCCACATCGCCGTCGGATCCATCCGCTTTGGGTGTTAATATGATCAACGGCAGCTCATCAGCATCTCAACTCTGCTTCGGCTCGTTTTCAATTATCGCTTTCGTTTTTGTCTTTGTCTTTCTCTCCAACTCTTCACTCATCTCTCTCTCTCTCTCTCTTTCCCTTGTTTTTGTCGCTTTGTCGCTGTCAATGGCTGGCGCTGATCATCTCCGATCGCAAGCCAAAAGAGCGTGTGAATATGAATATGAATATGAATATGAACACGAGCACGATTGTGATTGTGATTGTGATCGAGAGTGTGAGTGCGAGTGCGAGTGCGAGTGCGAGTCTCAATTGCAGAGACAACACACAGCATTCGAGTTAATTGAGAGTGCTCGCTGGCTTTTTGTTTTTCCATCGTTTTAATTTCCGTTACAAGTCAAGTGGATGCATGTAAAACATCTGAAATGATCGGTCGATCACTTAAGCGCGTCCAGAAGCCAGCGCACAGATCACAGATCAGCACAATTATGGGGGCAATGCGGCTGCTTCTGTATGGGTGTTTTTAAAGCGGAATTCAAAAATGATCACTGTGAAAATTGAAACGTTATGCGTGATCGATCGATTGTAGAGTCTATGTGGGAATTGATCAGTTGTCCTTTGCTTTTCGGAGCTGCATTAGAGTTTCAGTTAGTTCTCTACTGATCTTGCTAGGAAGGCGATCTATCATATGTTTTTTTTAATAAATTAAATATAAATTAAATAAATATAAAAAGATAATAAAAGATAATTTTAATAAATATAAACAAATATAAGTAAATTTCTGCGAATGATGGAAAACTAAAAATCAGCTTACGATCAAGCCTTATTAACTATCTACAATGATTCGATCAATTGCTCAGAAAGCATGCAGTATTAATACGGGATACTGGGATAAATTTAACACTTCTGGAAAGTTTTGGAATCTTAGAATCCATTCGATTAGCTGTAGTCAACCCAGCGGACCTGTTCGCTTAGCTCAATGCCGTTCGTACGGTAATTGCAGCTCGTAATGGTAGAAAAGAGAGAGAGAGAGAGAGCGGGAGAGACCGACAGAGAGAGATCGGGTCAGAGAGCTAATGCCGCTGCTAGCAAGGTGGTCTCCGGCTGGCACCGGGTGCATTGTGGTCGTGTCGGCTGCAATTTTTATGATTTCGTTCATTTTTATATGTTTATTTGTAGCGCCTCTCACTGCGTGTCTGCGTATGTGCGAGCGAGAGCGGCCAACCGAATTGAGCTACATATAAATACATATTGAGCAAGACAGAGAGTGAGAGACAGCGAGATAGATCGAAAGTGCCGGCGCGAGCGAGAGGGAAGTCATCATTAACCCATTAAACTTCCGATTTGCCGACAGCGATAAACGATGCCGTCGGCGTCGTCTTCGAGCGATCTGCGTCTTCTGTGCGTGTGTTCTTCGCTTTTTTTTTTTTGTGTTGCTCACCGGCCTTTTGTTGTTGTTGCTGCTTTTTTCGGCACTTTTTTTGTATTTGTTGTTGTTTTTAATGACATATCGTAAAGATTTGTTAAAAGCCGGCGCAAAGAAAGATCTTTGAAATGCGCTACGCTTCCTGCTCCGTCTATGGGCTAGTTTTGTAGACGCCGGGGAGGGAGTCATTGGGCGGAGACTGGAGCTGAAGGCCATAGATCCCGGTCCGAGAGCATGCAGAGAAATTGTACCTGTAATTGAATTGGAGCTTGAGAGCAGCTGCAGCAGCGCCCACCCAAGGGGTCAATGCAAATTGAGCAAATCATTTCGCTATAAATTACCGGCCGCAAAATGCAAAAGCCTCAAAATATCGAAACGTGTTCGAATTGCGGCAAGTTGTGCTGGGGCCCACCCGAGAGCTAAGATTGCCCGATCCTTAAACCGCAAAATGCTGACTACAGAATGCGAATTGCGAATTGCGAAATGCAAACAAAGGTAATCAATTTTTTCGTTATGGCCACGACTTTTGCGGCGTTTTGCCGGCGTTTTGCTCGCGTTTTTGATTGAAAATTGCAAATAAATTGTATAAACGTCATCAACTCGCAAATGCAAATATTTACGGTGGTCCAAGCAGGCAAGCGACCTGGCAGTCGTCTTGGACTCCACTCGACTCGACACAATTGAGCAATTTGCCAGAGAGACGACGCATAATTGTGCCACGTTCGCATTTAATGTTGGCTCTAAGGTGGGGCTTACGGTCCCCTCCATGCTGGCCGGTGCCGCGATGCCTCAGTCTCAGCCTCATTTCGGAAGCCGCTCGGGAAAACCGCAGAACATCGTGCGGTCCGTCCGATTATATTTTACTTATGTCTGTTTTCGTCTTTGGAATTGTGTTTATGATTCGAGATCGCCCCCTCCCCACCCCACTGCAACGACTCTGCTTCCTTCCAGTCCAAGTGATCGCTACCGGGCTTAGGTCGGGGGCTCAAAGATCGCTACACTTTTGCCGGCTGGCAAAATTTGCCTCGAGTTTGGTCCGCATAGTTTTGCTAGTCGAGCAGACAATTCGCGGGAAGCTCGCTTTATGGTCGAAAGGTGAAAAGTTGTTGGCCATATTAATTGGCCGGCGAAAGCTTCAGACATTATAATCTTCAACTTTGAACCGGAGTTTCTCTCTAGAATGACCAATTAGCAGCAAATTAATCGAGTCCAACGAGAACATTAAAAAATGCTAGTTTTACATTATTTTTTGCTTTTCTTTAATACCATCATATTTATTAAAAAATATATTTTAATAATATAAATATATATGAATCAATAATGAATAAATAAAATATTAGAAAAACGACTCAGACGTAGCAAAATTTGTGTTCATTTTTTTTTTTTTTTTGGTTACTCTTTAAACATCGCTACATCTTACAATCAGAAGCTGCTTATATATAACAGATCCATCAAAGTATGCAAATAAAAATTCATCAGCATAAAGGTGAATTGATTTTCTATATAGACTCGTGTACCTTTTCGACTTTTCCCATAATTCGGTTTTTCGATTTTTAAAATAGATTTCTGGAGGCGGTGGGCGTGGCATCCAAAAGTTGAAAATCCGCATTCCGCATAATGATACAAGGAATGTTCCTACTAAATTTCATGCTTGTAGCCTTTATAATAACTGCGTTATTTGCAATAAATTGAAGAACGTCGCTTTTCAATAAACTACCATTTTTTACCCATCCTGTCCTGCGAAGCAGTTGGACATGTTAGCTAGAATAATTTCGACTATTGCCTGGCTATTAAAAATAATGATAATGATAGTAATAATTAAAATATCACAGTAAAATAAAATCCATACTTAAATTAAATTCGGAAGCTTGGCAACTCACGCAGCTTTTCTGTTGCATTTGCGCAAATTTATGGCTCAATTGAAGGCTCCCTCCGCAGCTCGCTTAACCCTCTGCCTGCGGCACGATATATCAAGTGGACTGTATCAGCGATCTGGCAGCATTATCTGTGTACAAAAGGCGCCATTGAGGGCAAGTTTTATGTGATTTTTTACACAAAAGTTGGCGCGATTGCGATGGCGATCGGTTGAGTTCGCTCGCTCGGTTAGTTTGCTAGGCTTGTGCGGGTTGGGGCTAGTTCATTCGCTGATCGTTCGCTGAGCAGCAGTCCCAGCTCAAACAACAACAGCAACAATGGCGCAAACAAAATAAACAAAATTAAATTAAAATGCTGTGGAAACGCTGCAAATGGAAAATGGAAATGGAAATGAAAATGGTAACAGGTGACGCTGACGCTGACTCTGACGCTGACGATGACGATGACGAGTCAAAGGAAACAGTCGCATGCGAAAACAAAAGACGCGATCATCAGCAGCAGCAGCACTGGAACAACAACAAGTGTAGGGAGTGTAGGCACCTCATGAGGCTCGCTTCGGGGCCTGCGCGGTTATTGTGGCATGTGGAGTCAAGTGTGGTTAGGTCTTTTTGCAGAGCTTCAGTAGTTCCCTCATTTGATGTTGTGTCTATTGTGTGTGGGACCCGGGGCGACCAGCAGTAGCACCAGTACCACCTTCCCCTATGCCACGCTCTCGCTCTCGCTCGCTCTCCGTCTCTCTCTCGCTCGCTCTCTCTCTCTCTCTCTCTCTCGCTGTCTCTGTTGCGTCGTTGATAGCTCGTATGTAACAGGAGACATGCTCTACTGAACATGAGGTTCGATTAAATGTTAATGTTGGTTAACTTTGGGGTTTTTCTTTGCCTTGTTTTTATTGTCCGTTCGTCTCTCCGTCTGTCCGTCTCTCCGTCTCTCTGTCTGTCTGCAGTTTTCAATGTGTGAGTCTGCATCTATTTAACCACCGAAACTTGACTACGTTCACACATAAAAATCGCAGACTTAGGGCGTAGGGCAGCAGCAGCAGGAGAGTGTGTGTGTGTGTGTGTGTGTGGGGGGGGGGGGGGAGTTAGTGTGTGCTGCTTGGTCGGCTGACGCGCTCAAACGTAATGAACGACGCTTCTGACTGCGATGCCGGCCTGCGTTTTGTACTAGGTACTGCCAGTAGTAGTAGTAGTAGTAGTAGTAGTAGTAGTGGTTTGTGTGTAGCTCCGTTGCGTAGACAGCGCAGTCGCGGCCGTCTTGAGTGCTGCCATCTCTTTCTAACGCCCACACACACACACACACACACACACGCGCGCGCCTTGAATGCTTTTCGGCTGCGCTTTTGGCTGTGGGCTGTTGCCGTGGCTCAAACTGAAGCTGAAGCTAACCTCAGCAGAGACCACAGCGCGGGGCGAGGCGCAGCGGGGCGGAGCTAGTCGAGCCGGGCAGGTGTTTGGGAGCTCGTCTCGTTTTTGAACTCAAAGTCAAGTCATTGTTGTGGCTCTTGTTGTTGTTGTTGTTGTTGTTTGTCTTTTGCACTTCACTTCACTTGAATTTTTGCATCGCTTGGATGCTTCGCTCGGCTCAGGCTCAGGCTCGGGCTCGGGCTCAGTTCAAGTTGGTTTGCTTTGGGCTTTGCTGCCATCAGATGTACAGATATACAGCTATATACTATATAGGTGTATATTTGGAGGGGAGACCGGCTCGTAAATTTCTTTAGGCCTCACGCGTTGTTGTTGTTGTTGTTGCTGGTGTTGTTGCCGCTTGCCTATTAAAGTGCGATTTGTTTAATGAATTTCTACAACTCGCTGTATAAATTTTCCATTTGGAAATTACCTACATGCGAGACGCAAACTCGGGGAGTCGGAGCGACTTTGAGACTGACGCTTCAGTTCAGTTGAGTTTTAGGAGTTTTGGGAAATGCTCATGAAAATTAAGTGTTTTATTATGCAAAAATCATTCGCTGGCAACAAAATAGAGAAACAACGTACAGCAACAGCAACAAAAAATACCCAAAAACAACAACAACAAAAAAAAAATACTGTCTGTGGGCAATGCGCTGATTGCGCTTCGAGACCTCAGCGTAACCGCTGCCACCTGCCCCCAATCCCCCCCCCCCTTCCGCGCTCGGTGTAACCTTACTGAGTGCTAGTACCCCGCTGCCTCTTGCACATCGGCCACGCCTCCCGCTCTCGCTGGTGGGCTGGCGAGTTACGGCGTCTGCTTTTGTTTGAACTTTGCTGCGCTTTGAATAGCATTCGGTGGTTTGGCGGTTGCTTAGCCTAGCTTAGTTAGTTAGTTACTCGGCTAGTCGCTAATATTAGCAGCTGTAATTAATGGTCCACTTGCCGGTCGGCATGCGTGTGTGTGTCTGTGTGAGTTAGGCAATGAACTGATTTGCATTGAGTTCACTTCCAGCTGTGGCATGGGAAAGAAACTGAGTCGCCGCAAAGAAGATTTGGAGGCGTCCTGCAAGGCAATAAGCTTATTAAAATAAGTAACAAATGATCGTGAGTGGGAGCAAGAGAGAGATTTTGAGAGAGAGGGGTGAAGAAAAAGAAACGGGAAAAAGGAAAAGAGAAAAGAAGACAGATAGTTAGTGTTCAATCCTATAGAGTACACATGGATTGAACACTGCAGTTGAGATGAAGTTTAGAGTGCTAAGATTAGTTTCTTGCCGTTGTCAACTCATAAACAATGCACTAGAAATAAGTTTTTGACACCAGCAACGTTTAGAAGGCAATGAACTTTCTGAATCGAATAAATACTTTGTCAAGCAGATGAGTTCAAAAGGTTAAATATAAATCAGTCCAACACTTGAGATAGGCCTGACCAAAGCAGCGTGTAGGAGTCCGCAGCATATGCATATGACAGCAGCTGGACCCACGCAATGCAACATTACACATTGTGACCCTAAATATAAATACACACTTATCGCTTAGGGCGCTCATGTAACCCCCCGTAGCTTAATATAGAGATAAGTTAGAATAAGATTTTGATATAAATAAAGGAGCCGTGAAAGCGGCTCATCAGTCTGTTTTGAAACTCGTGTCGCGTACTTCATTTCTGCCGTTTTCATTTTGGTGACCCCGACGTGATCAGTGAACATTGTGATGTAAAATTAAATTTTATAAACAATTTCGGTACGCGTGTGTTTTAAAAAAAAAAAAAAACCCGTGTGTTTGTTTTTTTTTTAAATATATATAAATAAAATATATTTAAAAAAAAAAAAAAAAAAAAAAAAAAAATTTGCGTGCGTGTTGTGGAAAAATGGAGACAACTATGGAGTTAATAGAAACCCAGAAGGCTCTAGGAGGAGCCCTGGAAATCCTCTACAACACGGCGGCGGCAGAAGCGAGTCGGACAGACTCGGTACAGCTAGGGCTGTACAAGGAGGAGTTGACTGCCATCACTGAGCAGTTCGAGCTCAACGACAAGAGGTTGCTCGAACTCTCAGCAGAGGCAAAAAAGACGCCGTACTTCAAGGAGAAGTACGGCGAGCAGGTACGTGGTTTAATTTATAAAACACATGTACTATTAAGTTCCATTAACCCCTTAGGGAAGGCCGTGAAGCCTGACTCTAAGGGTGATAAACGCACGAAAAATGTGTGTAAAAAATTCTCATATTTGCTGGGTGAATATCGGTCAGCCTTAAATAGAGTTAAGGCTGGACATGAACCCATGAGCGAAGTGAGACAAGCAAAGAAAAACTGTCAGGAAATTTTCATCACGTACATGGATGAGTACGATGATGATGATCTGACAGAAACTTTTTTCTCGCTTAACGAGGCCTATGAGGAACTTGCCTCTAGGTCAAGAAGCGAGAGTCTTCCATTCACTCTGCCTAGAGTCGATATTCCGTCGTTCTCTGGCAAATATGAGGAATGGAAGACTTTCAAAGAGTTGTTCCAACAACTGATAGGATCAACTATGATTCCGGACGCACAAAAAATGTGCGTCCTAAAAACAAAGGTACACGGTGACGCAGCTGCCACCATAGCAAGTTTGGCGCCGACTGACGCAAATTACAAACTTGCATGGTCCTTGTTGGATGCTAAATTCAACAACAAAAGAGCAGTGCTGAGTGTGCACTTGAAAAATTTGGTCGATGCACCCCATGTCGGGGATTCAGCATCGACCATTAAGGCTCTTTTGGACACGATCCAAGAAAATGTCCAGGCTATAAAAGCCATGGGCTTGAAGAATGAAGATATTCTTCAGAGCCTATTTAATTTCCTCTTTCTACGGAAATTAAGTGACCCATTGAGGTCAAAATATGAGAGCGGTCTCAGCAACTCTAGGGAAATTCAGTCGCTAGAGCCGCTGCTCAAATTCCTGGAGCACGAATTTTTCGCTCTAGAAGCGAGTCAAATAAGGCCCAGTAGCAATAATAAACTCCGAAAGGACGAAGCATGCATACTGAAATGCAAAGGTGCTCATCCTTTGGAGAATTGCTATAAATTCAAGGCTTTAAATAGCCAAGACAGATGGGAAACGGTGGTTAAGCATAAGGTATGCGGCCGCTGTTTAGGCAGAGACCACCAATACAAAAATTGTAAAAAGGTGTGTTCTGATTGTAAAATGTCCCATCATGTCTTACTGCATAAGCCTTCTAACAAAAATGCGAAAAATGCCACAGTCAGTAAGTCCAGTAATTTAGATAAAAAAAAGTATATTTTACTGGCCACAGCCATAGTTCAAGTAAAAGATAAGGACGGAAATTGGCATGACTGTCGAGCTCTGCTTGATAGCGGCTCGCAGGTGAATTTTCTTACTGCAGCTATGCAGAAGAAACTGGGCATTAAAGGAAGTAAAATTCAAACTTCCATTGAAGGAATTTCTGGAGGAACAGCACATATAAAAGAGTGCTTAGAAGTTCACATAAGATCCAAAAATTCCAGTTTCAATACACAAATTGAAACGTTAGTAATGAAAAATATTGTCTCTGAGCTACCGGCTCGCCGGTTTGAAATAGGAGAAGTGGCTTCAGACTTAGGCTTAGCTGATCCATCATTTAATATTCCAAAAAGAATAGATATGCTGTTGGGAGTTGAGCAATTCTATGAGACCTTGTTAGAAGGTACAACAACTCTGAATAATGGTCAAATAAGACTAAATAAAACAGAGTTTGGATGGGTAGCCACTGGTCCGTTGGTGATAAAGGAATCACCAGCAGTTTGTGGCACAGTAACCGAAAGGTTAGACAGCTTAGACGAGCAACTTCAGAGATTTTGGCAAGTTGAAGAAGTCAATATAAAGGCTCCGAAATTTACTAAGGAAGAAATCCTATGCGAGGATATCTTTGCGAATAATGTAAGCAAAGGCTCGGATGGGAAGTTCTTAGTTAAATTGCCCTTTAAGTCTAATATGATGCCAGATATTGACAAGTTTGCAATAAAATGCAATTGGGAATGCAAGCTAAAGCCAACTAAGCGAAATATATTGTCCGATATCTCAAGACTTTTTGATCCATTAGGATTAGTCAACCCAGTTACAGTAACTGCCAAGATTTTAATCCAAGAGCTATGGAAGGAAAAAAAGGATTGGGATGAAGAGATTTCCGGAGATATACTAGAAACATGGGGTAGGTTACGATCTGATCTACCCACACTTAATAAGATAATGATACCAAGAAGACTAATTGGGGATAATGTGGACCGTATTGAGCTACACGGTTTTTGTGACGCATCCACCAAAGCGTATGGAGCCGTCATATACGTAAAATCGTGTAGTGCAGACGGAAGAACTTTTATTAATATAGCGACCTCAAAATCGAGAGTCGCCCCCACAAAAGTCTTATCTTTGCCTCGCTTAGAACTATGTGCGGCAACATTATTGACTGAATTAATAATAAAGGTGAAGGAAAGCTTAAAAATGGAGTTCGACACCATACAATATTACTCTGACTCCAAGATTGTCCTATGCTGGTTAAAACTTGAACCAGCAACACTTAAAACATTTGTTTGCCATAGGGTAAATTATATTCAAGTCAATTCCGAAGTGTCAAACTGGAATTATGTGGATACAAAACATAATCCAGCTGACATAATATCAAGAGGCGCTTTCCCAAAAGAGCTAGTAGGGAATAAGTTTTGGTTTGAAGGGCCAGACTTTTTACGGCTTAACCTCCCAAGGGCAGCATTAAAGTTTGATGAAACATTTGATGTACCCGAAAGAAAGGGAAATTTAAAGGCATTGGTAAGCAACTCAGCTTCAATGTTCCGGAAAATTGACCACAAAAATAGTTTTGAGTTTCTACAAAATGTTTTAGCCAATGTGCTAAAATTTATAGCTAAATGTAGAAAAATTGACACAACCAATTGGGTGGAATTAAAAAAAAGAGCATTAGTTACTATTGTGAAAATTATTCAAAAAGAACATTTTCACAGTGAATACAAACTCTTGAAAAAAGGAGAATGTTTGCCCGGATCAATAAACATAAAATCATTAGCTCCCATTTTAGATCATAACAATATTATTCGTGTGGGAGGGAGAATTCAGAATGCTCATCTGAGTTTTGACGCGAAACACCCTATTTTATTACCATATAGCGATGAATGGGTATACCTTCTCACTGTGCATTTGCACGGGAAACATTTACATATAGGACCTCAAGGGTTGTTAGCAATAATGCGACAACAATTTTGGCCACTGCGAGGTAAGCAGCTAACGACTCAAGTTGTGAAACGTTGCTACCGATGTTTTAAGGCACAGCCCAGGTCGATTCATCAGATGATGGGTAACCTACCGGAAGATAGGGTAATACAGACCAGACCATTTCTAAATGTAGGAATTGATTTTCTTGGCCCCATAATGGTTCATCATAAAATAAAGGGCAAAAGAATAGATAAAGCTTATGTATGCGTGTTTGTTTGTTTTGCAACTAAAGCTGCACATTTAGAAGTGGTCTCGGATCTGTCAGCAGCCGCGTTCATAGGCGCACTAAAGCGTTTTATAGGTAGACGAAGTTGCCCGAGGAAAATATATAGCGACAATGGCACAAATTTTATTGGGGCAGCAAACTCACTGAAGGAGATTTATGAATGTTTCAAGCAGCAGCAGGGAGACATAGAACAATTTTGTACACAACAACAGATCGAATGGGTGAACATACCAGTTCGATCTCCACATGTAGGAGGATTATGGGAAGCATGTGTTAAATCAGTAAAAAAGCATTTTGATAAGGTGTCAAACGGTGTAATGACGTTCGAAGAACTCACTACGTTAATGACACAAATTGAAGCTATTTTGAATTCTAGACCTTTAACACCGTTGTCCGACAATCCGAATGATTTGCAAGTGTTAACACCTGCCCATTTTATCTTAGGAGAAGCTATGTCAACGATAGTTGACGCAGATAATAATAAAAGTTATAAGGGGTTCCGAGACCACTGGAAGGCAGTCCAAGCAAATTCGGAAGAATTTTGGAAGCGATGGTCCGTGGAATACTTGTCCGAGTTACAAAAAAGGTACAAATGGGCAAATCCAAAAATGAACATCGAACCTGGCACCCTAGTTCTCTTAAAAGATGATAATTTGGTTCAAACCAATTGGAGGAGGGGCAGGGTGACAAAGTCCATCATAGGAAAGGATGGACTTTGTCGAATGGTAGAAGTAAGGACAAGCAATGGAGTGGTTATGAGATCCACACACAATGTTTGTCCTTTTCCTACGGAAGAAAATGAGAAAAACATTTCAAATAAAAACAATAATCGAAACGAGATACCACATAAGGTATCCGCAAGTAGACAAACAAATCCAAGAAAGGTTAAGAATAAAAATTTAATACTTTGTATCTTAGCATTTCTAAGTATTTTTAAGAACACAAATTGTCAAAATGTAACACAAATCAGAGATAAGGCAGGGATATTTTACGAAGATCAGGGAATTGTCGGCCTGTCAAGAACATCGTGGGACATAATTATACATGCGGACATGGAGGACTATGACGCGTTCAAATACCGAGTGGACGAAGCGTTGGCAGCGACACAGGACATTGGCGAAACACTGAAAAACGATGCACAAGTGAAGTCAATGATATCGACATTGGACAGCAAAGCAAAGAGGCTGTTACAACATGACGATATCATTAAACACATAAGGACACCGGGCAAGCAGCGTCTACCAAGGGCGCCGTTGCAGATACTTGGGTCCATCTATAGTGCGGTCTTCGGTCTAATGGATGAAGAGCAGGCCGAAGAGTTAATGCGGAGGGTGGACCAAGGCAGGGAAAATGAAGGATACCTTCTGGACCTACTGCGCAACCGGTCCTCCGTACTAGACGCTACTCTGGAGGTGCTCGACAAGCAGAACAAGGCAATCTGGGGAAATTTCCAGAGGATAGACGACAACATATTGAAAATCAAAGACGCCACGGACAGAGTAGGCGATGAGCAATTGTTTCTACAAGCTTTCGAAACGCTGAATCAGGCTATGGATGCCTTCGAACATCTCCAGCAGGGCATCATCAACCTGATGTGGAACAAGAAGGGAAATTTCCTGGACAGCCTATTACCCGTTACCCAGTTCCAGAAGCACATTCAGGAGATTACGCTCAACATGCCATCTGGACTACAGCTACCTACTTTGGATCCATTAGAGCTTGGAAGGACTGCTAAAGTGAAGGCCCGGACAACAAAGTCAGCCATTCTGTTCCACGTAAAGATTCCGCTGATCAGCCAAAACATTTTGCGAGCATATCAAGTATATCAGCTGCCTGTGGTACACAGTGGGCGCTTCGTCAGCATAAATCCCGTGTATAAATATATACTAGTGGATGAAGCGAGGACTGTTTATTATGGCATGTCTGAAGACAATTGGGAGCACTGCCAGAAGATGGAGGAACTAACCATTTGCGAGCAGCGTCACCCTCTCTTCAATTGTAACAAGGCGACCAAGTGTGAAGTCCTTCTACTTGCGAAAAGGTCACCCATTATCGAAGAATGCTATGTAAACGTAATGATGCCTGAGACAACCTGGCACCAACTACATCAACCGAACTCTTGGTTATTCTCCGCCTCAACCAAAATAATTGCGGATGTGTTCTGTGCAGACAAAACAAGCACATTGGAACTCACTGGCGTAGGAATACTGCAGCTTCAGGCCGGATGTTACCTGCATTCTGAGCATGTCAGTCTATGGGCTTTCAAGGACCGGACGTCAGATGTATCATTTTGGATACCAAGGATAAACCTAACGGACCAGCTTCCAGCGATGAACCATATCGAGGTAAAAGGAGGTATCCAGGCATTCAAGATTCCAGAGCTTCCCCGCCAAGGTCGGATTATGGGTTTTCCGGTCGAACTGGAGTGGCACCATGCAGCTCACTATTCTCTTAGCATCACAGCAATGATCTTGATCGCTGGGGTCGTCGTGGGACTTATCATCCTCATCCAGCGAGTATGCCGCATGCCGTCACAATTCTTGCCAGCCACAATTGCCCTGCCCCGCATAGCTTAGAATAATGATATACAATTTAAGATATTTAGAAGAAATGTCATTTTATAAGTAACGGTCGTTTAGCAGGGCCAGATATATTAAGACATAAGAAATATATGACTTATGTAAACAACGGCCATCTAGCAGGGCCAGAAAACAAGACATAAAGAATGTATTTTTTTGAAAGGTACACCTTTCAACAGGGCCAGGATGTTCAATCCTATAGAGTACACATGGATTGAACACTGCAGTTGAGATGAAGTTTAGAGTGCTAAGATTAGTTTCTTGCCGTTGTCAACTCATAAACAATGCACTAGAAATAAGTTTTTGACACCAGCAACGTTTAGAAGGCAATGAACTTTCTGAATCGAATAAATACTTTGTCAAGCAGATGAGTTCAAAAGGTTAAATATAAATCAGTCCAACACTTGAGATAGGCCTGACCAAAGCAGCGTGTAGGAGTCCGCAGCATATGCATATGACAGCAGCTGGACCCACGCAATGCAACATTACACATTGTGACCCTAAATATAAATACACACTTATCGCTTAGGGCGCTCATGTAACCCCCCGTAGCTTAATATAGAGATAAGTTAGAATAAGATTTTGATATAAATAAAGGAGCCGTGAAAGCGGCTCATCAGTCTGTTTTGAAACTCGTGTCGCGTACTTCATTTCTGCCGTTTTCAGTTAGTATTACCTTTAACAAAAATAATAATAAAAACAATAATTATAATATTAATAACAAAATAAGTATAGTAATGATAAAAATAAGAAATAAAAATAATATCAGCAATAATAATAATAATATTAATAAAAAAAAGTAATTGTAATAATAATAAAAAAATAATAATAATAGTAATAAAATAAATAATAATAATACTAATAATGATAATAAAACCAATAAATAATTTAATAATAAAAATATAAAGAAATAAATAGTCAATAATATTAATAATATTGAATTAAAATAAAGCAGGTCTATCAATATAGTTTGTACACGAATTATTGCAAATATAGCAATTACTATTATTATTCAAATTATATGCAAGATTAAGTTGTGCATAAATTTTAGCAAATACTTAATCGATTTGAGAAACTATAACATATATGATATATGATAATAATGGGAAAAATAAAAGAAGGCTAGCGGTATGAGTTATAGTAAGTACCCATATCAATTTATGAAACTCTAACAACAATAAAAACAAATATGGAAACTATAAAAAATATGTGAATTATAAAAGAACTATAAAAAATATGTGAATTATAAAAGAACTATAAAAAATATGTGAATTATAAAAACACTATAAATAAACGTGTGAGTTATAAAAGAACTATAAAATTTATGAGAATTATAAAAAGCTTATAACAAGGTATCAATAATATGTACGGCAAATATACTAAAAATAAGAAGTATATAAATTATATCAAGAATAAAAGAGTTCTAGCAAAATTGCAGATTATAAAAACTGCGTAGATAAATAACTATGTCAAGTTTGTACGAAATAAATAAAATATATATATTGCGTTTTAGATAATTCAGTATACAAAATCTGTAAAATAATACGTCTTGATTTACTTCTATCTTAAAAAAATCCAAAAGAAAAGAAAATTTAATTTGCAACTACAATAGAAGAAAAGCTTGTACTCCCCACAGCAAAGTGTTATATTGCCACGATGGAGGCATGAAAATGGATTCCCGACAGCTTGGGCAATCAGTCAATGCCCCAATTGAAGAGGCAGGCACCGCCTGAAGATGGGCCAACCCACAGGTGGGCCGGGACCTGGCGGGGGTAGGGAGGCGGATCGAGCTGGGCCAATTGCCGCTATTTACCACACACATTACACGATGCGAGCAAGCCAAACAAGGCCAATCTATAAGCCCAAAGACGACGACGGCGACGACGACGACGACGACGACGACGACGACGACGACGACGACGACGACGACGACGACGACGACGACAATGTGAACGATATATGGCGCTAGAGCGCCCAGAAGGTGCCAGGGCAATTGAAGAAGGCCAGAGAGAAAGAGAGAGAGATGGAGAGAGAGGGCCAAGAGCCGGCAGCAACAACAACTAATAATTCAAATTGCAACACATGCGACGTCTCAGTTGGCAGAGCTCTCAGAGGCAGAGCGCACAAGATAGTGATAAGGGGGCGAGCGGCATGGGGCATGGGGCGTGTGGCGTGGGGCGTGGGGCGGTGGGCGTGGACACTTCTTAGACCTCAACAAGCGGCGCCGTCATCATTTTTTCGCTACTGATTTATGCCCGGAGGCATAATGACTGGAAGCAATGGAGTATGCATTACACACACAAAGTCCAAGAACGAAGCGAAGCAGCCGAGACCATCGAACAGCGAACTGAGTATAGGGAATATGCGATAGAGAATATGCCGGGAATGGCGAATGGAGTTAGAGTATGGTGGAGTATGGAGAGTATGGCAGCCAGAGCCCATACATCAAGGAAGCCGTGAACGTGAACGCGAACGCGAACGACGCGATTCGCGTGATAGAACAATGTAAAAAAATTATGAACGTGTAAAATATGGGCAAAAATATCGCTGCCTGCCATAAATATGCATGTGCGGGCGGCGGGAGGATGAAGTTGGACGGGAGGGGGATTGAGGTGGCATGAAGGTAAACTCTTTGCAAAATCTATGGTGTATAAGAAATAATTGATAAAGCGAAGCGAGGCATCGACCCCGCATCTGAACATCTGATTCCATTACCAGACTATAGATTAAGCCATGATTTGGCTTAATAAGCGGTATGCCCGGTTCTCGAGTCGCTTGAGTGGTTCGTTTTAATGGGCATTTAAGACGCCAACTTTGCTCTCCCCTCCCTCTCTCTTTTTCTCTCTAAGTCTTAAGAACGCCAACTGGCAAGCGGCAGCTGCGGCCCAAAACGATGTCCCAAAATCGGAGGAGCCATGCTGATGGTTCCGCCTAAAGCATACACAGAATTCGCGAACAAATGGAACAATGGATGGCGGAGTGCGAAAAAAAGCGAATTACTACTGCATAAACGTGTTCATAGAGCAAACAAATATACATACAGATAAATAAGTGTTTCCGGGTCGAAGAACTTAGACGATATTTTCATTTTTTTTTCTTTTTTTTTGCAGAAGAAACTTGATCTAGGCACGTTTGAAAATGTTCTATCGGTTCATAAATTTAGCTAAGTTTGCTATAAAATGTGGAGGCATGAATTCCATACATATGTATAATTAATTTGAAAACTTTAAAACAAACTTTGGATTAAGGCAGAAATCTGTTATGAGCTTTTAAAAATCTATGCGAAAATCTAAATCGGCATTTTTTGCTATACAAATGAATATATATTTCCATTGAAAATCTATAAATAAAATTATAAATTTTTCAGTGCATAGAAAAAAGGCTATAAAATGCAATAAAAATTTATAGAAATAAAATTAAAGAAAAATATTTATTCAGAAAAATTGAGGAAATTCGCTTTAAAATGTCAAAGTATTTAAAGTTCAATAAAGGCTAAAAAGATAAAGAAAAAAGATAGAACAAAAAGAAAAATATATGTACAGATTGATATATGTATATAATATATATAAAGTATATATAAGTAAAGTTTAATGATAAATTGAAGAAAATTACTATAAACTGAAAGAGAATTAGTAATTTAATAGGTAATTTAATAGGTAATTGCTAAAAATAAAAGATTGCTAATGATATTTAAAAAAAAATGGGATTATTAAAGAAAAATGGTATAAAATAATGAAATGCTAAACAGATATTTATTAAAAGATATATAAACAATATAGTCAAATATATCCTATATACCAGAATATTGAAGAAAAATGGTATAAAATAAAAGAGAATCAGTTTTTGAATTAGTAATTGCATAAAATATAATTACCGAAACACGTATACATATGAGTATTGAAGCAAAATGCTATAAAGTAAAAAAAAGAATTAGCAATTGTATTCGTAAGTCAGTAACTTAAATTATTTAAAAATGCTTCACACTTGCTCTCACTTTAAAAAATAAAATACACTTCATTTGCGAATCATTAGCTGAGATATCGAAAAAAATGATGGGGAACTTTGGGCACAAATTAAAAGTCGACTTCAAACTGGCACAGCCCACAAATCGTTAGCTCTCTCTTTTAGCCATATTTGTCGCTCTCGCTCGCTCTCACTCGCTCCCGTTCTCCCACTGGCGCTGTCTCATTCCCGTACGCTCGCACACAGTTGCTTCCAGACCCAAAAAGAAATTCGACCAAGCGACAACCAATGGAAAGCAACTTCCGAAACGCGGCCAGAACAATGGGTCATAGATCAAGTTTTAATGACGACTCCAGCAACTTGGCACCGTACAATGAACTTTCGATACAAGTTCCTAGCCGCTCCCAAAGAAAATACACAGACAGATGTACACGCACAGGTATGTATATATGCATAAATATATATATATATATGTATACATTTTTTTTTTTTTTTTTTGTGTATAAAAAACGTCGCAGCGGATTTTCACAATTTTTGTGAAGCGTTACCCAATTTTGATATACGTCAAAAATCTCAAATGATTCCCCAACTTTACATATGTATGTACTTGTAGCTGTGTGTGTGTGTGTGTGCTGTATAAACTTGTGTGTGTGTGTGTGTGTGTGTGTGTGTGTTTTTAATAATTTCTTGTTGTTGGCGCTGCTTTTATGGCGACGTCGACGGCGCGTCTTTTGATTGGTTCAAACTTGAGAGTTTTTTTTAACGAGCTCTGATTTCGCGCTGCTTTGTGTTGTTGCCCGGCCACGTTTATCGCCAGCGCGATCAGCGAGTGGGGCTGAGCCGTCAGCTGGCTATATTTTTTTTATGGCTTCTATATAATAATTCACCTATACGTTGACGCGCGGCAATTAGCTTGCCTAGTTTCCATAGATTCATAGAAGAGCCCAACTTCGGTGCGTGGTCGTCGTCGTCGACGTTGACGTCGCCAGAAATCGCACACAGACAACACCAAAGGCAGAGCAACAGAGCGACAACGACGACAACAACGTGGACAACAACGACAACAACGCTGACAACGTGACTGCGATGCTCGGCGCAAGATTAGGCCGAGCATTGGAGGCACTCGAAGAGAGCATCGTATATCATCTGCAGAGCGCTGGCCCGGGGCGGGGCTGTGGCGGGCTGATCGGGGAGCTGGAGCTGGAGCTGGAGCTGCAAGCCGTCAGGAGACTTTCGCGAAAATCATAATTCTCTAAGGATGTCGAGCAGTGCAGCTGATCGAGCAGCTGATAGTCGTTGCGCTGGCCAAACGCACTAATGAAGATCTTTGGCCTGGGAAAGTTTCCGACTCCGACTCCGACTCCGACTCCGACTCCGAGTGGGCAACCCCGCCGTCGCCTAGCCAAAAAAAGATGCACATCATGAATGGCCACTTGGCAGTAGTTGTAACAAACCCCCTCCCCCTCCCTTGAACTAGCAGCCGGCTGGCTATGACTCTATTCGGGCCGATCGCATTTAAATGCAAGTATCGATCGCTGCGATCGTTCGATTGACCCTCGCGTAACTTCCTAATTACATGACACGACCGCAGCGTCGGGGTCAGGTCGCGGCTGCCGACGATCGCACCTGTAGCGTGTGCGCGCGCGCGCCATTTACAACAACGCGAAGGCAGCGGAAGATCGAGGCGAGAGCGAGGCAGCGGGCAGCGGGAAAGGCGATCGCCGGCGTCGGCTACGCTGGCATTTTAATTGAAATTGTTTGTGTTTTTGGCGTTTGCTGCGCTTGATTGATTTAGAGCGCAGACCCGCAGCAAATATGACGACCCTAAACGAACCACCACCACCAGCAGCAGCAGCAGCACCACCACCACCACCAGCAACACTAAGAACAACAACAACAACAGGCTGGTACACCTGCCTGCCCGCTGGCTGACTCCTGGTCGGAACTAACTGACAGTCACATAATGAAATTCCGAGCGTCGCGGCGTGCGGCATGCAACGCAATGAGGATCGCATCACCCTCGCCCTCGCCCTCACCCTCAGATGCGATCAGCCTTCCGCCTTTGGTCTAGTACGATCATCGAGCCGAGCCATGACCCTCGCGCTCTCACCCTCGCTCTCCAGTTCGCCAGTTCGGTTCCCAGTTCCAGTTCCCAGTTCCCAGTTGCAAGTTTTGCCCTGTTGCTCGATCTTGTCCGTTGATCTTTTTGGTGCATTGGCTAAGTTAATTGGTTGTAAAACAATTTTTCGAATTAACATAAAAATGTTTCATTGGAAAAAATATTGCAGACACAATTAACATTTCCATTACACACTGCCAGTGTGTGTGTGTGTGTGTGTGAGTGTGTGTGCAGTGACCGCTCTCGATATGCGGGTCGCGTGGGGGAGAGCTTGGCTGAGTGGGAGTGCGACTGGGAGCTGCAGCTGTGGATCGATTGAAACGCTGCTATCGTCAACGCAGCAGTTATAGAATTTTGACGCATGATCGAGAGGCAAAGGATCGTTGGAAGTGTTACTAGGTATATATGAAAATTGTTATCGCTTCAACTGCCACAAGTGATCGAGCTGCTCACACGATCGAGTGGGAAGAGGTTGAAGGTTACTGCAATTGCAAGTTGCTTTAGCTGCGCAACAAGTGAGTGATCCTCGCCATTCGTCATCGGAAGCAGTTATCGAATTTGTCACATCGCTAATGTGTGATCTGCAATGTACCGCAACGGACAGCGACAACAACAACTACACAAAAGCAAAGCAAAACAAAAAACACGAAATTCAACACCAAAAACTCAACCAGCCGGACAATTGAATTGTTTCGCAGCCCCCGCACCACTACCTCTGCCCCTGCCCCAAGCGAGTGCCACTCGAGCAACCGCACACCCGCAACACCCGCAAGCCCATTCAAGCGTGGACCGCGCTACACCAAATGCAAATTGAATGAAATGCTAATGGAAATGAGTGCGAGTGCGAGTGCGAGTCGGAGTATGAGTATGAGTATGAGTATGAGTATGAGTATGAGTATGAGTATGAGTGTGTGTGCTGGGTACTCGTTGCGAGTGCAGGCTGCGCACAGACGCGCGACCCGCGCAAGTAAAGACAATGAAGGCGACTTTTATTGGTTCCATTCGATGATCAGACGCTGAGGGCCGCCTCTGACCCCGCAACTGGCGACCACTGCGTCCGGTGCGCTGTGCTCTGTTTTGCGGCGTACTTAGTGACACCATTAGCAGCGGTCTCCCTGCAGCACCCTGCTCCCCTCCACACACACACACACACACACACACACACACACACACACCCATACATACATTCACATCCGGCGTGCGCGCATGCGCAGATGTCGACAGGCCTCTGGGTCGCGGGCGAGGGATCGTTTGGTGATTGATTCGCTCCGTCTCGATGTAGCGCCTTTCTCTTGCCGCAGCTCTTTGTGTTTGTTGCTGCTGCATTTTTTATTGCAATCGGTGTGAAATTTCACACCGAAATGCTTAAATGATTCCGGCGGCAGCTCCCTTCGGTCCATTGCGTTTTTGGCTCGCGAGCGAAGCGCGCAATCGCAACTGCAACTGCAACTGCAACGGCAACAGGGCAAGGGTTATGGAACCCGCACTCGCAGTAGGAACTTAGTTATGTGAAATAAATCCTACTACTTGTACTATGTACCACACTTTGACTCAGATTTGTTTCAGTTTCTTATCGTGAATTCTCTTTCAGTTTTCAGCTGCTACATCTCAGCTACTATAGCAGTTGATGTACCATATATGATGATGATGTATAACTGAACTGAAGTTCAACTGAACGGACTTTATTAATTATTATTTAAATTAAGGCTTTTGCTCTTTAAGCTGTTTTGGCTTTTCTCTAAAATATCTGTTATAACGAGAACTCATTTTAATACAAAGAAACTTGAAAAAAAAATAAATAAATAAATTTATAATACAAAGAAACTTTAAATAAAAAACCATAACTTTCGAAAAATATTAAGTTTTTTGTTGATTTTTAAACAGTTCTGTTTCTTTTGCGACAGACCATGTATATCTAATAATATTATGTAGATGCTTATGTTTCTTTTTTGAAGTCAAGTAATAGCTATTATTCAGGCTTCGTTATAATAGAATAATTATTTTTTGAGTTAAGATAAATATATATTTGCTTGAACAAATTTGTTCGCATATGGAAATCTACATGTAACTTATTTTTAATAAGAATCATTTATGTTATACCATTAGTCCATGGAAAATACGGCTAAAAATAGTAGATGAGCTGAAGGAAGCTTGGTAGAACTAGCAAAGTATACATATTCTTGATCAGCATCAAAACCGGAGACATACGATTACAGCTATCACAGTAACTGGGGAGACCAAATTTGGCCCGAGTAAAGCAGCAAGTTTATTTCAAACTTTGCTTAGCGTTTTTAAAAATCAATATTTGTATTTTCAGCCTCAATATTAAGCAACTTTAATTATAATATCTATATTCGCTGCCAATTGCTGACCGATCGGACAATAAGCACTGAAGTTATAGGCGCGAGAAGTTTGTCATACAAATGTGCAGCGACGCAGCAGAGTGCAATGCTTGCGTTTGACTGTATGTGTGAGATCAGCAAATGCGTGTAGCGTCAATATTTGCTCTGTGTGAACAAGGCTAATGCTTGCGATAGCAATAAATCAGTGAACAAATTTAGTGTAGTGTTTTGTATTAGGTAATGGGAACTAATTTTTTATGGGTAAAAGTTTTTTTTACTATTTTTAAAAAAATATACCTGCAAATTGTACCATATATAGATTGCTCTGAGCAAACTCCCGCCGAAGAATAAAACAAGTTGATTGCAGTCACGACATAAAATCGAAAAATCTGCCCACTTACTCTAAACTAGATAATTTATTAAGATACCTGCTAAAATCGGAATACAGGAAGGAACTCAAAGCGTCTATAAGTGTACGTGTGTGTGTGTGTTTGGATTTGTGTTTGCGGCTACCTCCAGAGGGCACTGCGTGGACTGCGCAGATTGCGAGGGCCTTCCTTGTTCATGAAGGCGAGCGTTAGGTGGCGCTTGGCCGGCGTAAGGCCCGATCGAGAGGTGCAGCGCAAGCCCTCAAGGCTGCCCAGGCTGCTGTTGACGATGACGGCACGCCGGCGGCGGCGACGCAAGCGCGGCCGCAGCTTGGGGCGACGGGCGGGCGAGGGCGAGCGGACCTGCATGTCAGGACATATGGTGCGATGCAGCGAGGGCTTGGCCAGCTCCTCCAGGCGCGGGCTCATCCTGTAGGGCCGATGACAACGCTTGACGCAGTGCCGCGAGCTGCCCGCCTCGAGGTGCTCGGGATCATCGATGGCATCCTCGCACTCCAGTCTGCCTGCCATCTGCCTGCCCAGACGCGCCTGCGATCGCTTCTTGCGCGTCCGCCTGATGCTCACCGCGGACTGAGTGCGTTTCTTCGTCCTGGTCGCCGTCGACTGCTGCTTCTTCAGCCAGAGCTTCGACTTGGCACTGGCCGCCGCATAGTGCTCGCGTGTGGCTCCAGCTCCGCCGGGGAACTGGTAGGGATTGCGCCAGTACGCGCCCAGGCGATTCAATGCGCTCGTCTTGATGCCCATCTTTGAGGCGTGGCTCAGTATGCCGCCGGCGCGAAGACGCTTTCTGTTGCCATTGCCGTTGTTGTTGTTGTTGTTGTTGTTGCTGTTGGTGTTGGTAGCGGTGTTGTTGTTGTTGTTGTTGTTGGTGTTCGTGTTAGTGTTGTTGGCATCTTTGTTGCTGTTGTTGCTCGTGTTGTTGTTGTTGCTGTTGTTGTTGTTGTTGTTATTGCCGTTGCTGCGCTCCTGTGAGTTCTCCGTGACTTTCTTCTTGACGGTTAGGATCTTGCTCTTCGCCTTGGGCTGCTGCTTGGCGCCCTTCTTCAGCGGCAAAAGGGGCTTCTTCTTGTGGCTGGAGTGCTGCACAGCTGGCAGGGACTTCTTCTCGGGTGTAACCATGGGTCGACTCTGTTGCTCCTTGATCGCGGCCTGGGCCTGAGGTGACGACTTCGACGCTTCCGGACGCTTGACAACCGTCGGTGCCTTGTGGCTAACAACACTCTTCGCGGGCCTTGTGGGCTTGGATGGGGCCTTCTTCTTTATGTTGGCCTTCATCTTGGGCTTAGTTCGGTTAGCCATGGACTTGCCTTTTTTGACCAGCGATCGATCCTTCATCATACGTTTCATGGTGGGTTTCTGGTGTGCCATCGGTTTCCGTTTGATTGGGAGCTTCATTTGCGACTTGCCCTTGAGCATCGGCTTGGAGATCTGCACGACGATCTCCGATGGATTGCCCTTGCGTTTCTGTAAATGCCTCCGATTGATAATCACACCGGTTATACTCTTATTGGGGCGCGGACTGCGCATGGTCATGGTGAGGGAGCGCGAACGGGAACCCGAGTGGGAGCTGAGCAATTGGTTCTTCGACGATGATAAACGCAGCATACGCTTCTGATGGAGCATATCGTCGAATGCCTCCTTCGAGTGGGTTATTTGTTCCGTTAGGTCAATGCGTTCGGGCTTCACAAAGAACAAATGCCCATTATAGTCCCCGACATCGCCCTGCCCATGGCGTTCGGAAATGACGCGAGCGACCACGCGCTTCATTTCCGTGCGATTCAACGTCAGCTGATTTGCCAAATTCTTGGCGAGCGCCTTGAGGGCTCCCCCAGTGCCGGCCATTTGCGATGAGTTCCATATTTCTGTATCCATTTTCTGGAGTTTTGCTAATTTTGTCATTTGATCCAGGCGTTACGCGAAGAATACAAAAATTTAGTTTCCTATCTTATACCAAAACACTTAATAATTATCAAGAATTTTTGTGTGGACTTAAATGTGACATAAAATACTGAAAACAATGTCTATATCTTGCCCATGTACAGACCTAACTAAACTACTAAACAGACTCCGGGCATGCCTATAGCTCATGGCCTGCCTCAATTCGTAGCAAATGGCAGCGGAGAACTGCACCCTAGATCGGAAATACTTTGAAGGCAATGTATTGCTGCAGTGGAGTTTAATTGATAATTGATATATGGATATATTAATGAAAAGCTGTGGTGATGTGAGAAGAAAGAAATTTAAATAAATGAATATACTAGATGGAAATATAGATCAATTTTAGATATATGTTACATGCATTTAAAAATAGATAAATAAGTATAGATGCATAACAAAAGTAGTAGAAAATTACTTCGATGCTTAAAAACATATTCATATATGTTTATCCATGGAGGATAAATAGATAGATGAATAGATAGATAAACATACATATATCATATATCATATATATGGTGGATAAAAGTAAAAAAAAGATGGATATATAAAAAAATATTTAGATACATATAAGAATAGATGGTTGGAATGTTGAGTGCATAGATGGATACATAGGTAGATAGGTAGATAGGTAGATAGATAGATAGATAGATAGATAGATAGATAGATAGATAGATAGATAGATAGATAGATAGATAGATAGATAGATAGATAGATAGATAGATAGATAGATAGATAGATAGATAGATAGATAGATAGATAGATAGATAGATAGATAGATAGATGGATAGATAGACAAACATAAAGATAGATGAATCTATGGATGGGTAGATAGACAGATAGTTAAAAAGATAAAACTGATACAAAGGAGGATAAATATATAGATAGATAGATTGATAGAAAAAAGATAGATAGATAGTTAGATAAACAGCTAGATAGATGTTTATCTATCTGTAGCGGTATAGATAAATAGATAATAAACATTAAATAAAAATATAGTGATAGACAAATAGATAGATATATAGATAGATAAATGAATGGAGCCATTGTATAGTAATATAATTGAATAAACGAATATATAGAATAAGGTTCGGTAGACCGAATAAAATAAATTTAATAAAAAAGTGATGGATGCATACATTGATGTATGATCTAATAGATATATGACTAGGACTACTACTATATACATAGCGTTTACTAAGAGTAACTCGCCAGTTTAAAGCTTGCCTAGATCCCTTCGTTCCCTTGAACACAATCAGAGAGTGGTACGACTGCCTGATTAGTAATAGGTTTCCAGTTGATCAATCGAATGGAACACCGGCACCTTGTCCTTTCTCCCACTACCCAAACGATGCACCGGCCCGGTCATCGGACTCAGCTGCGGCAGCTGCGCAATAGCCACGTGCGACTCCCCCAGTGCTCTCAGTCCTCTTATCAATGGGCGCAGGCAATCAAGCGAGCTGGCCTTAAGGAGCCCCGAGAAAACTACTCACAAGCAGACCACAAGCGACAAGGGGAATGGGCAACACTACACTAAAGGAAGAAAAGTTATAAATGATTTCATTATGCCATTCGGCGAGGGTCATCATCATCAACATCAGTGCTCGGTGCACGGTGCACGGTGCACGGTGCTCGGGTCTATGCACCTGCGCAACCTGCACAACCTGCACAACCTGTGGCACCTTCGGGCAGGTGTAGGCCAGCACAGTGCGAGCGAGCACCTTCCTTCTTAGGGGTGGGAAAAATGATTTACGCAACGAGCGAGCCAAGGAGGCAGTGCGAGACAGAGAGACACCCCGAGTCCAAGACGAAGTCGAAGTCGATGGACGTTCGACCCTTTTGCCTAGTTCGATGTGCGAGTACAGTGTGCCCATGATATGGTAGACCCTGTATACACAAACACACACACACAGGCACGCACACAGACAGGCTCGTTTGGGCCACTTAAGCGTAATTAGGGCTTTTCAATATTATTAATGATGATGGTCGCCTCTGCCGTTGAAAATGTGGGAAATGCATTGCGAATTGATGACGACCCCGACGACGGCGCTGCAGACAGTCGAACAGTCGAACAGTTGAACAGTTGAACAGGGGGCACGCTCGGTCGAACTGCGGCGCAATGAATATAAAATGCTAAATGCAAAAATGAAAACACGCAAACCGAAAGCGCAACAATTTTCGAACTGCAATTTTTGTGCAGCGCAGCGCTGCTTCGCTCTATTTGACTTTTGCTGTTGCTGTTGCTGCTGCTGCTGCTGCTGTTGTTGTTCTTGCCAGTTGTTGTGGTGGTGGTGCCGCTGGTGGTGGTTTGTGGTCAACCATCCAACCATACATTTTTAGCGTTATCAGTGCAAAATAATCTTTCAATCAGCCCTATAGAGCCACGCCGTCATCATCCTCCCAGTTCTTGTTGTTGTCATTCAACGAAGCGTGACGGCAATTGTTGCCGCTGCAACAACAGCAGCAACAGCAACAGCAGCAGCAACTGCAGCACCAGCAGTAGCAGCAGCAGGATGAGTGGCAATATGCGCCACCTACATACATAATGCTTGTAATGCAGCGTACAGCAACAACAGCAACAATAGAGGAACCTTTGACTGGTCAATTGGCTGCGGTCAAGTTGTTAGCGTCGCGGTTGCAATTGATCGACAGCGTCCAAGGTTTCCCAGGCGCAATTTGTGGTTAATTTGAATTTGATATTTGTAAGAGCCAGCAAAAATTTGAATTTTAAAATTGGAGCCATTAATTAAATATGATATTAAATATTATTTAATAATCCCAAAAGATCAACAATTGGAAATAAATAAAATATTTAAACACATGCAGCTTAGTATTTGTTGTTTTTTTTTTTTGTGTAAACTAAATACTTTTTGAGTCAAAATTATTTCTCGAAAAATGATGAAAATATGCAGAATACAATTTAGTTGTCAGTTTCAAGGAATAACAAACAGCAAAAATTATAAATATAATTTATTAAATTGCAATACTAAAAGAATTTCAAATTTGAAGACTTTATTTTAATCCGCAACACATCTTTATTAACTTAAACAGTGCTAGATCATAAAATATTACTTAAATTTATAGAACCGAAATAAATACATAACCTATTTTATATGCTAAAAAAAAGAATTATTTGCAAACAATTTAAATGTACACCAGGAAAATATGTTACATAAAAAAAGCAAATAAATATTCAATTACATAGAAAAAAATTAAGAAAGTAATTTAAAAAAATGTATATATACCCCAGCCAAGCTTATTTAAAATTTATTGCAAAGTACCTATTTATAATTCAGCTCAAGAAAACGTTTGAATTCCCCTTAAAAGATACAATAGCACAAAAGCATACTCCCGTTGCATAGAACAATAGCCGGGCAAACGACAGGTACTTAGATCGGTTACAGTTCCAGTTCAGCGACCCATTGAGTTCTCGCTCTTCGCTTCCTGCTGCCTTTAACAAAAAATCTCTGTGAATATTCCCATAAAACTTAAAGCTCCACTCAGTTATCAATAGCGCTTGGGCGCTGCTTACTTCTTATTTACACTTGTCGTCAGCGCCATTGAAGCAAGGGGTTGCCCCTCGTCCTTTATTTTATTTTTTTTTTTTTTTTGTTGCCTTGAAAGAATTTTTCATGCATGCAACAACAAAACAAGAGCGTTAAATTCCGTGGGGAGTCAAAAGTCAGGGCAGTCAATGGAAGGTAAAGAAAAGCAGAGCGACAAAAAAAAAAAAAAGAAAACCGAACCGAACAGAGCTCAACAGTAACAGAACAGAAACAACCTCATAATTTAACTCGCTAAACTTTTGCGCCTTTTGTTCGGCTGCTTTCACTACAAGTTATTGAAAATCGCGCAAGGGTTGCCCTGCCCTGCTCTACCCGGCGCGAAAGGGTTCGAAATTGAAAAAGAAAGCGAGCGCGTCGCGCGTCAGGTGGCCCCGCCAAAGGGTGAAGTAGACGGCAGTGGGTGGGTGGGGCGTTTGGGCCTGTTGATGGCGTCTCATTTGTGCGGGGTGTGGGTGATTTAGTGTTAAATAAAAACTTTTAAATTGCCATTTGATCGTTTGTTTAGCGACAATAATGTCGTCCTCCTCGACGTTGTCATCGCTGCGCGTCGTCGTGCTGCCTGTCCTGGCAGGGGAGGCAGCGGCAGTCGAGCCTGTGACAGGTTTATAGGTCGCTGGCTCGAAGACTGGCTCTGCCGTGACAATGACATTGTTTCGCCTGACAGTTGTAGCAAATTTATTGAAAAGGTGTTCCTGCGTTTTCGGTTTCTTTTGTCGCTTCCCCGCGCTGTCTCGCTCCCTTTCTCTCTTTGCAGAAATTGTCAAAAAATTTATTGATATGTTGAAATTGCTTCTGGCCTGCCCCATAAAAATACTGACAGCTCAATTTTTTCCATCGAGTTAGTACTCCTCTCTCTCTCTCTCTCTCTCTCTCTCTCTCTGCCTCTTTTTTTCATCTCGCTTCCTTTCAGCGCCCGCTCATTGTAGTAAATTTGACAGCAATTGTTTTGTTTGACAGTTTGTCGTCTCGGCAAAATGATGATGTCAATATGCAAAGCAGTCCAAGCAGTCGAAGCAGTTGAAGCCCAGCGAGCGTGTCGGCTGAATTTGCATTTGGTATGTGGAACACATTCGCCGTGGGGGAGTATGAAGGCTCTACTCTCTTGTTTTTTTTTTGTTTTGTTTTTTTTTGGCATTCTCGCTTGAGTTATTGAAGCGTTGCTCACTGCTGTCAGCTGACAGGCGAATTTTGACATGTGTCAATGTTGTGCGGATGCGATACGTATGAATTTCGTGTGCGGGATCAAACGGCATCCACATCCGTTCGCATGGTTTTCGAGCCGTATCGAAGAGCAAGCTTTGCATGAGAAAGAGTTGAATCGGTTATTGTAATTGCATGTATGTTTTCCACTGTGGATTACACAGCAATAATGCATTGACTCTCAATAGATAGTTAGGTTCCACTTGCAATCCACAACGACAAATATGGCGTTAGTACTAATAAATCATATATTCAAAACAATTCCTTACCCAGTTTAAGCTTCAATCGCAAAAAAAAATAGGTTCCACTAGAATCCACAATGACAAACATTATAATAACGCCAGCATTCAAGCTCATGTCGATTACTATGCATTCGCTGGCCAATTTGACTTTTAATAGCTAGCACATTTACGTTCCACTTGCCATCCACAATGGCAAGCATTGTTATTGCCAATGATAAGTCGAATGGATACTAAACAAAATGCACTGACTTTCAATAGTTATTATATTTAGGTTCCACATGCAGTCCACAACATCAAATATGTTTATAGTACAAATAAATCACATATATGCCAATGCCAATAATTCCCTACACAGTTTAACTTTCAATCGAAATTACATTTACATTCCACTCGCTATAAAAATACTATAAAAATACTACACTATAAAAAATACCACACGAAATCGTAATAACACCAAAAAATGCAAGCTCATGTCGATCAATATGCATGCGCTAGCCAATTTGACTTCTTACGTTCCACTTGTCATCCACAATGACAACTATTGAGATAGTCTCATGCATGTTCTGGCCAAAACGAATGCGATCTGCAAGCCGTCGACACTGCCGGGCTACAACAGAGCGCGATCACGCAATGCCATCCACATGCAATCCACAGTGCCACAATTTGCCATTGAACTCTGCGAGCAGCATAACATCAGGTAACTCCAATTTGCAGCCGAGATCTGGGCCCAAGACTAACGACAACGCAATAACAGCCACCATTTTTAATTCTCTGTCCGTCCCTGTCTCTCTCTCTGATCTCTCTCTATATTTCTCGCTCACTCTCAGCTGAGCTTTGATTGTTATCCACACAGATACAGATACAGCAGCAAAGCCAGAGGCAGGCGCTGAGCCACAGCGATATTTTTTATGAGACTGTTTCGTTTTTCGCTTAATCGCACTAGAAAATCTCTAGAAATGGTAGAAGGAAGCAGAAGAGAGAAAAATTGCCGAGCGTTCAACTTGAAAATATGCCAAAAGACAATTGGTTGTCGGTTGTCGGTTGTCGGTTGTTGCTTGTCGGTTGTAGGTTGCCAGTTGTTGTTGTTGTTTTTGTTGCTTGTTGCCTGTTGCTCGCCGCGTTAAGGGCATGGCCCAGGCCCAGACCCATTCACCGTCGCCGACGTCGTCTTAGTTCTAGTTTCAGTTCGAGTCGCAGTCCCAGTCCCAGTCCCAGTCGCAAGAGTCTTTAAGTTTTCTTCAATGTTTAGCGAAGCGTGAATATTATTAGAGAGCGGAGGCGCAGGGGAAAGCCAAAAGCAGCAGCAGCATTTATTAATAATTACCACAGAGCGCCGAGTGGAGTAGAGTGAAGTCGAGTCAAGTAGAGTAGAGTCGGGCAGGCGGGAACTTCGGACCCACAGAGCAGAAGAGCGCCGAGTACTCTATACTCGCAGTAGGAAATTTATTTGTTATTTATCTTTTTGGCATTATGCATGAATAACAATAAAAATATAAGTGAATGCTGCTGCTCGAATTGTTCTTGTTGCTGTTGTTGTTGCTGTTGCTGTTGCTGTTGCTGCCGGCATAAATAGTTAGCCAGAAATGCGGCAGCAAAAAGCGTCATAAAAATTATAACAAGCCATTCGCTTGTTGCCAGGTTCTCAGGTGGCGGCCAGCCCCGGCCCAAACTCCAATTCCGACTTCGACTCCGACTCCGACAGCTCGAGAGGCGGAGAGGCGGAGAGGAGAGGTAGGAGGCTCTCTGGGAGCACAGTCAATAGATTTAGATCACTTTTGGTAGAAGCGCTGGGCACAAAGAGCCATAAAAATAATGAGCCAGGCACGACGATGGCGACAATCATGAGCGAATACGACTATAGAGACGAAAAGAGACAGATAGAGTGGGCCAGAGAAAGATACAGATATAGGTATATGGAAGAAAATATAGAAAATAGAATATAGAATACAGAATACAGAATATAGAATATAGAATATAGAATATAGAATATAGAATATAGAATATAGAATATAGAATATAGAATATAGAATATAGAATATAGAATATAGAATATAGAATATAGAATATAGAATATAGAATATAGAATATAGAATATAGAATATAGAATATAGAATATAGAATATAGAATATAGAATATAGAATATAGAATATAGAATATAGAATATAGAATATAGAATATAGAATATAGAATATAGAATATAGAATATAGAATATAGAATATAGAATATAGAATATAGAATATAGAATATAGAATATAGAATATAGAATATAGAATATAGAATATAGAATATAGAATATAGAACATAGAATATAGAATATAGAATATAGAATATAGAATATAGAATATAGAATATAGAATATAGAATATAGAATATAGAATATAGAATATAGAATATAGAATATAGAATATAGAATATAGAATATAGAATATAGAATATAGAATATAGAATATAGAATATAGAATATAGAATATAGAAATAGAATATAGAATATAGAATATAGAATATAGAATATAGAATATAGAATATAGAATATAGAATATAGAATATAGAATATAGAATATAGAATATAGAATATAGAATATAGAATTTAGAATATAGAATATAGAATATAGAATATAGAATATAGAATATAGAATATAGAATATAGAATATAGAATATAGAATATAGAATATAGAATATAGAATATAGAATATAGAATATAGAATATAGAATATAGAATATAGAATATAGAATATAGAATATAGAATATAGAATATAGAATATAGAATATAGAATATAGAATATAGAATATAGAATATAGAATATAGAATATAGAATATAGAATATAGAATATAGAATATAGAATATAGAATATAGAATATAGAATATAGAATATAGAATATAGAATATAGAATATAGAATATAGAATATAGAATATAGAATATAGAATATAGAATATAGAATATAGAATATAGAATATAGAATATAGAATATAGAATATAGAATATAGAATATAGAATATAGAATATAGAATATAGAATATAGAATATAGAATATAGAATATAGAATATAGAATATAGAATATAGAATATAGAATATAGAATATAGAATATAGAATATAGAATATAGAATATAGAATATAGAATATAGAATATAGAATATATAATATATAATATAGAATACAAAATTTAGAACATAGAAGAAGGAAGGCAATTATAATAATATTTACTGCTACAGTGAGATAAAGATACAGACAGACAGAAAGATACAGATACAAAGTTCCACATCCATATTTGGCTATAGATACATATCACTCTGATGCTGCGACTCGCTCGCAATCTTATTGACTTTGCGCACATCCCACATCTCGAGGCTTTCGGGCATTTGACGGACCGTGAAGCATTATCAGGATGTAAACACAGTCGGTTTCGGATTTTGTTTGACTGTGATGGCGATTGCGGTTGCCGTTGCTGTTGCGCTGTTTCAGATATCTGTTATTTGCTCTTGGGTCGCGCGGGCGGCAACTAACCAAGTATTTGAACGAAATCACAACTTATTCTTGGAAATCAGCCTCATTACTTCGGCATGCAGTGCCACTATGCAGTGCTGACGCTGCCCCTGACTCCCGGTCTCGGGCTGTGGCTGTGGCTGAGCAAAACAATTGTCGCCCCTCCGCACTCTCCGGAGTTTCCTTCATGCACAATACTATCTTATCGTCGCACCCACACACTCACACACTTACACACACTCTAGCCCACATCAAAGTCAGAAATCTTTAGGAACACAACTCAAACACACGCACACAGAGAAGCACCGGCAACACCCCCGCCTAGCACGCAAGCCCGGGCTGATAAAATTCAAACAAACGATTTGGGAAACAAAAAAAAAAAAAAAAAAAATAGAAGTGGAAACAAAATACATGCGCTTATCAAAAATAACATGTGTACTTGCTTAGTGTGTGTGTGTGGATTTTGTAAGGGATCTTATTGTTCAGCGTGGAACTATTTGATATTTGCACAAGATCAACAGGTGCCCATGGATGGAGCATGCAGCGATGTCAAAGATTTGAGCAACAGCATCAGCATCAGCATCTAAAATTGTCAGCAGTTGCGCAATGGCCAGAGGAATGTCTCTATATAATCAAGATATACACACGCATATACACACTCTATGTAGATACTTGAACTAACATAATACTTTATGGTTCAGCATGACACACAATACATGTCGTTATCCGTTGCGCTGAGTGGGAGGAACTTGCTGGTGTCTGTTGCCGCAGAGCTTAGGCATTATTTATAGCCTTCATGACTATAGGCATGCGATCCACTTAGGATGTACACATGCTGCACACGTAGGATCAACGAAGTACCTTAAGTTAGTTAAGCGCAAGCATAGATGCCACACAGGTTCCACATAAGTTCCACACACGTTCCACTTGCGTTCCACAGTTAATATATTTATTTTTAGTCCAAGTGCACAAATTCATATACAACGCGCTTACGTTCCACAGGTTATACATAGGTTCCACACACGTTCCACATGCGTTCCACATGTAAAAGATTTATTTTAAGTCCAAATGCACGAATGTAAAAACAACGCGCTTACGTTCCACATGGGTTCCACATAGCTGAAAACAAGCGCCAAGCTATTGGTGTAGCTACAATTAAGTTCTACATGGCTCGTACAACTTATTTAATTCCCCATCCACGCCCACAATTCCAATCGCAATCAAATTTCTGTAATTTCATTCTCCAACAACATCCACACTCGCTAATAAGACTTGTAAGGAAGTTGCGCTTCGAACGGCTTGGCTGCATTTGGGAAATCTCAATGATTGAGCCTCATTAAAAGTGCTCGCCGTAATGGCAGTCGAATAATGTGACACTCACTCACACGCACAGTCACAGTGACAGTCACACTCGAAGCGAAGTAACACTTCCGATTATGAAATTTCGTTTTGACAAAATGCCAGAAAAGTGTCGTTAGTGCAATTGCTGCGGTTGCCGTTGTTGTTGTTGTTGTTGGTGGTGGCAAGCAACGGTAATCATAGCATGGAAATACGTACTCGTATCTATAATGTAATTACTGGCAGATCGAGGTGACTGCGGTAAAATTAACTGAACATCGTGCGACGTTGCCGCTGCTGCTGCTGCTGGAAAATCAGGTAAAAATCCAAAGCGATCGCAGCGTCGAAGAAGCGCCGACGTCGACGCTGGCGACGACTCATTAAAACAATTTTAAAAAATAATACAAAATAATTACAATAAATTATGATTACGCTTGACAGTGACAGTGGCCGCGAATGCTGATGGCGCTGCTGCAAGTTGGCTGGAAGTGAAGTTGGGCATGGCAACAGCAACAGCAACAGCAACAACTGGGAAAAGATACTTAGGCGTCGTCGTCGTCGTCGTCGTCGTCGTCGTCGTCGTCGTCGTCGTCGTCGTCGTCGTCGTCGTCGTCGTCGACTTCGTCTGCGTCTCGTCATTGTGCAGGTGCAAGTGAGCCGCGGCGTCACTGGCTAGTGACGATGAGCACGGCAGCAATAACAACAACAACAGCAGCAGCAGCAACTGTAACAACAACTGTAACAACAACAACAGCAGCAGAAGCGCGCTGAAGACATCGTCGCGACAACGACAACGACACCCGAGAATCGCTCAACTGTGGCCAAAAAGTTCGTTGTTCATTTGTGCGCGCTGCTTTGGCTTCTCCCTCTGTCTCCGTCTCTTTCTCGCTGGCTTCCTTCCACTTTGTCTCTGCTGCTGCCTGCTCTTGCACTGGCACTGCTTCTTCTCTGGAACATACACAATTTAATTCAATTCAATTTGGCCACAAAAATAATTACGACCTGTCCAGGCTGACGCGCAGCATGTGAGCCCCTTTAGCAGCGCCACCCAGCGGCGTTGACATGTACTAACGCCCAAGTGTGTGCGGTGTGTGTGTGTGTGCGGTTGTGCGTGTGTGTGTGCGTGCGGGTGTGTTTTGGTTGTGCGTATGTGCGCTCTAACTGCCTTTTCTTCTGCTTTTTTGAGCAATTTTTTTTAAGGTGCCTTAGCCCTCTTTTTGAACTATGTGTGTAAGCTACTTTTTTTATTTATTTATTTTTTTAGTTGTCTTAGCCCCTTTTAAACTGTGCGTGAAAGCTATTTTTTATTTATTTGTTTATATTTTACCATATTTTTTTTAGCATAAATTTTTATTTTAGGTGTTTAGTCCTCTTTTAAGTTGCGTCTGTGAGCTGTGTGTGAAAACTCCTTTTTTAATTTTATTTTTATTTTGTTTATTTATTTATTTTTTTGGTTGTCTTAGCGCTTTTTCAGCTGTGTGTAAGCTATTTGTTTTTTAGTTTTCTAAGAGCAGTAATTTTTATTTTAGTTGTCTTAGCCTCTTTTGAACTGTGTGTGTGAACTGTGCGTGAAAGCTACTTTTTTTTTATTTTCTTATTATTTATTTAAGCTATTATTTTATTTTAGGTGTCTAAGCTGCGTGTCTGAGCTGTGTGTGTTACTTACTAACAACTTTCTTTATTTTATTTTTATTTTTTTTAATTATTTTATTGTTATTTTTTTTTTTTGTTTTAGCCCTTTTTCAGCTGTGTGTGTAGGCTTTTTGTTTTTTATTTATTTAATTTTTAGTAATCTTAGAGCAGTCATTTTTATTTTAGTTATCATAGCCTGTGAGCTGTGTGTATAAGCTAATTTTTTTTTTATTTTCTTATTATATATTTCAGCTATTTTTAAATTATTTATTTATTTTTTAGTCTTCTAAGAGCAGTAGTTTTTATTTTAGGTGCCTAAGCCCTCTTTTATTATTTATTTATTTTTGTTTTAGTTGTCTTAGTGCAGTAATTTTTATTTTAGTTGTCTTAGCCCCTTTTGAGCTGTGTGTGCGTGTGTGTGTGTGTGTGAGAGAACTGCTTGTGCTTGTGGGCGTTCGCTCGCATTGACAAACTCGCATCAAAACTTGACACAATCGAATCAGAAAGGTGAAATAAAGCGAAATAAAGACAACGCCGCGACCAAAACTTATCGGAAGGCCATCAAATTGGGCCGCAACAGGGCGAACGCGATGCCGACTGGAAGGAGACAAGTTAATATTGCTCGCTGGCAGCTGATGGATGGGTTGGATCGCATCGCATCGGATCGGATGGGATCATGGTTCATCTGCTTGGCCGGGGATGGGGGAGAGGAGCTTGGGTGTCTGCGCTGGCCGCTGTCGAATCTTGTCAAATGCACGACATAAAATGCCTGCTCGAATCGTTAAAAATGCATCATCATCAATTTTTGATGCATATTTAATGTAAGTGGCGCATCGGACACTGGACACAGTGTGGCAGTGTGTTGTTGCTGCTGCGCCTGCCCCTCGTCGTGGCGCTCCACATTAACTGCAAAGTGCGACATAAAAATTGATTTAGTCTTCTTCGTGGTAATGTGGCAAATGGAGCCGCAGCTGATAGATGTTTCCCCCGACTCGCATGCCCCCGCGTAGCATTATGGCTCAATTAGGTGCAGGCTGTAGTAGTAGGAGTAGCGCTAGGCGCGGAGGCGGAGGCGGGCGGCAGCCCAGGGATGCAGTGCGATAGCAGCACAGGATATCCTGGACATTGCGTTTGTCGGCACACGCCCCGCTTACCTGTTGCCGGTTAGCCACAACAAACAAACAAACAACAACAACAACTGGAACAACAAGTGCGCGCGAAATTTCACATGTCAACACGAAACCGAGAAGCGACCGCAGATAAGAAAATCCCTCGCCTTCGCCGCGACTTCCTGGAAAAGTCCTTGTCGGTGCTGGCGGCACCGCGATTTTCAATTGAAATTGAAAATATGCCGCAGCACTGCGATTCTGATAACTTTCAATTGAAGTCTTTTATTTGCCTGCGAGTACATGAAGCGTGGCCCGGCGGCCCGGCGGCTCCGCAACTCCGTACACCCGCCTCTGCCCCAGGGGCTGCATGAATTTCCGGCGCGAAACCCAATAAAAGCCAAGTCAGGCTAACTTTCATAAATTAGTCATTGAACCCAGCCAGCCCCAAGCTAAATGCGAGCATAACACCAGCAGCAACAGCAACAGCAACAACAACAGCAGCAACAACAATGCTAACAACTACACTAACAACAATACTAACAAAAGACAGAGATTACTAATTTTTTTATAGTGTGAACCTCGCGCATTAAGCTTAAAACAATATACGCATAGGTAGCACGGGCATAACACACACACGCACACACACAGAGAGATATACAAGCTACTATAGCCTTATATCTACATAATCATAATAGTCTCGAATTTACGCTTTAATAACTCTGCACATGCGCTACGCGCAGTTCGTATGGGCATATCGCCACAGCACTGTAGCTTGTGCTCTATGGCATAGACATGGAATTGTACTTGTGGATTCTTTTGATCAGCAAAACTATAGATTTACATCGAACTTTGATTTAGTGGAGAAACGCCTGGCTATATTTATCAGAGTTATAGACATAATACATACATACAGTTGCTTGATTTTTACTATATTAATTCGATTATTGCAATGAGAGTTATAAACAATATATTATAATATTCTTAAAATATTTTAATTTTGTTATTGTTAATTGTTACTTGTTGAATAGAGTTATTATATTTATATACATTATAGTATGTGAGGCTTTCAATATAAACTAAAATTAACTAGTTAGTTTTAAATATTTTAATTGCAGAAAAAATGTAATTTTGATCATTACTCTATTATGTCGATCAACACAATTAATAATATGAAAGATCACTCTTTATATACGTTAAAACTATTAAGATTTAGATTTGATCATTCACTATTATGCCGATCAAAAAAATTTATAATATGAAAGAAAACTTTTTATATAAATCAAAACTATTAAAATTTAGTTCGTTCTCAAAATGTGAAAGATCTCTTTTTATGTACATAAAACTTGGTAAAATTTAATTTTGATCAATACTCTATTGTGATCAATACTCTAAAATGTAATAATATGAAAAATCACTTTTCATATATGGTACATTAAAATTAGTAAAATTTTATTTTGATCGATAGTCTTAAAAAAAAATTAATAATATGAAAGATTACTTTTAATAATTAGTAAATTAAAATTAATAAACGTAATTTACAAATTTACGATATGGAAATCTTACAAAGCTTGAGATGGTTATACATTTTACTTTTTTAAATAAGCTAAATGTCTGGATTATCTTGAATTGAAAACTGAAAGAATGATAGAGTTCATTTTTTCTAAATCCAAGGAATCAGTTATGTATATTATAAGTCTTTTTATATATGCAAGCACGTCACAAAACGCCTGGCGTCTTAAGGAGTTATTTTTCAGTGATTTAAGTTTTAATCGTTCAATAATATAAATTTAATTATCTAATTAAAATATTAAAACAGAAAATTATGGAACATTTAAACGATCTATTATATTGCTATATATATTATAATATGTACCCATTGGAATCTCACGCTCCTCTAGCTACACGCCAAGCGCTGAACTGCTTCCGACATCAGATAGCTGGCCAAAACTGAGTTCCAGCTCAAAACGCATCTCACTCGATCTACAATAATATTTAATTTATGCAAAAATAAACCTAATAATGAGAAAACAAAAAGAAGGCACAAAAATACAGACACACATAATATGAATAAGCAGCGTCGCATTATAAATGCTTCAAAAGAAATTCAGGTTATGGTGGGTGCGGGTGGAAACGGGCTCAGGTCCGGGCCGGGCCGAGAGCATTTCCCCATGTGTTTCCCATGGGCCACGCTAATTAGCCAAATACAAAACCCCCGAAAAGAGCAACCACAACAGCAACTCTTACAATCTAAACCTAACAATGAGCATAACATTTGAAGTTTTTTTTTTTTTAAATTTGGAATTTTTACATTTATTTATTGTTGTTGTAGTTTTTGTTAATTCATATTAGAGGCATTCGTCCAGAAAACGAAATTCCAAAATGGCGCCCGAAAAAGCAGGTGGAATGTGTGGCACTTGAGAGTTGGGCGAACCATCGAACCACCGCACCACCATCGCCTCGATAAGACCCAAAACCCAAGACTTGTGCGCATTTAATGCGTACCCGATGCGGGGGTAGGGAGGGTCTACGACGGAGCCCTCTACGCGCTTGGCTGCCCGGCAGACGCTGGGCCGACTGAGTCAGCTTATCCGAGTTCGAGGCAACTGTACGATGGCGACTGCCATATCTAAACACTAAGCCAAACCGAAGCAAACCTTACCGAACCAAACGGAACCAAACCCAACTAAACCAAATTCGACTCAAGTCGCGTCGTCAACTCGACTGAGCCGAACTCTCTGCGCTGTGATCCATGACCAAAAACCAAAAAAAAAAAAAAAAAAAAAAAAGCACTGTGAGGCGGCCCGTGTTGCTGGCGCCATTTTTGATAGTCGCGTTTATGATTTGCCAAAAACTTTCTAAAGACACAAGAAAACACACACACACACAGCACACAACCGAAAGTCAAAGATCAGGTTCAAGAGCTCCGTTCGAAATTCCATTTTCTTTGTGAGTTTTTGTTTTTGTTTTTTTATTTTATATTTTTTTTTTTGCCAAGTCATTTGCATGCGCGGGCGCTGCCAGATCAGCGAAAATCCCAAGACAAGCATAATTTGAGTTGGGCAATTAAGCAACAGTTTGCCCAATGGCCTTTTTTACGATTTGATAGTCTCAGCTTTTGGATGATCTTTTAAATGCTCGGCAATGACTCGCAATATCAGTTGCTATAACTTAAGGCGCGTATGGTCACCCAAGCGCATCTTTTGTAAGCGCAATTTTTGATCAAAATCGAAGCTTTGCTATCTACGCATTTCGGATGTGCGTATAGCGCAGATAAAGCTTGCCAGACCTATAAATGTGGTATTTTGATTAAAATTTCTGAAAAACTAGCAAATATAGTCATTCAAATAGAAACTTGCGTAAGCGAAAAATATGCTGTAATATTATATATTACTATATATATGTATTATACAATAACAATTTATATTTACTTTACTTGTTACCTCTTCGAATATATATAATAAATTCTATAGATATATTTTTTTGTGATATGCGCAGATTTGAAAAAAAAATTGCTTGATCAAACGCTTAAACAATCATATTATATTATTTTCAGTACATTTGCAACTATTAAAAAATTATAATATATTTATTTTAACTATCAATTCTTTCAAATTAAACAATAATTTTTTTTATTAATATAAATCTAATCCAAAATTATAATACATTTATTGCATTTATTAATATTTTCAAAAAAGCTTATATGTTCACCCAAATGAAATTTTTATTATCAATATTATCCTATACTATTTTCACTATATTTTAGTTATCAAAATATTTAAAAAATATAATATAATATTTTGATATAAAATTTGGAGCAAAGATAACACAGCTAAGTAATAAAATTATTAAAAAATGCGAAAACTGTACTCTACTGATCTATCAATAGAAAACCCACATTCAGGTCATTACAAGTTGTGCCACAGTACACTTTCGACTCAGTATGGCATTAAATTCAGCGCTCTATTGTTCTATATAATAGCTCTCGACACACTCACAGGATGTCATCAATAAGCATTGCGATCAGCACTTGAGCTGCACACTGCATCGTCATCCGCAGCGCGAACTACTACGACATACATCAGCCAGCAGCCTGTCGAGCATCATCGCGATCATCAGCACTGCGATCATCATTAGCAGCAATATTATCATGGATCAGTGCGCTCCGAGAGTGTGTGTGCGTGCTTGTGCTTGTGTGTGTGTGTGTGTGTGTGTGTGGCGCATTTTTAGTGTAAGCAATAAAATTTAGTTTTATTAAAGAAAAACGAAACAAATTCAAAAGAATTTTTCGCGACTTGTTTCGGCGTCGACGGCGACAACGACGACATAAATTTAAAACCACCTACACATAAATTTTTCTAGATACAGCAAAAAGAGATGGAAAAAAACCGAGGCAGACCAAATAATAAACTGCAATAATCGCAACAGCAACAACAACAACAACAACAACAAGCAGCAAGTGCAACTGTCAACTATTAAATGACATTTAACATGCCTACGAGGGATCTGAAAGGCAGGCAGTCGCGCGGGGACAAGGCGGCAGGGGGAGAAGCGTTGCTTGAATCGCATGCAAGTGCAGCGGGTCTGTCGTCGAGCTATGGCGGCATTAGTTTCTTAAAATATCATTTCAAATCAAGTCATCAGGCAACTGCAACCGAAGCAAGCGCAACAAGAGCAAGACCAGATCCAGCCTAAGACACCAGAGTTTGGGGACAGCAGTCGGGCGCTGCGCTGCTTATGGGGACTGGCGACGACAACAACAATCCCCTTGGATTGCGGGTATTGAGACGATGCCTCGCCGCGTATCGAGCATTGAAAGGGGCTTGTCAAAGCAGAGATTGTTTAACGCGCTGTCGGCTTACTTCAGAATCGGCTCAGAGATCACTTTGTTGTTATCGAGCGATCGGATCGATCTACCATATATTTACGTATATGGCTGAGCAAAGCGAATATGCATTGGTCACAAAAATGTTATTGTAATTTTATTGAAACTAATAAAAAAAATACCGATCGAGCGATCGCCAAGTATATATCGCATGCTCGCAAAACAAATATTCACTCATAAAGCTAGTACAAAACAATTTTCGAGCTTCATTTGATTCAATATTCTAAACATATTCGAATCAATAATGTAACCTTATGCAAATGCCGAAAGTACCGATCGCGCGAAAGCATTTTGTATTTACTCATAAAACTAATACTTAACACTTTTCGAACTTAATTTAATTATACGTATATTCTAATCAATAATGCAAGTTATACAAATACCGAAAGAACCGATCTTTTTTCACATAAAACTAATACTAAACATTTTTCGAATTAATATGAATACCGATCGCGCGATTCCCAATTATTTTTTCCCATTACAATATCCTGTTCATATTGAAATCAATAGTGTATTTGTGCCGATACCGCTATGTTTACCTTTCGATCAAAAAGTAATATTGAGCAAATTATTTTTTGATGTTCACTTACTTCAATAGTCCAATCACAATGCAACCCTTTTATATATTGTTCAATTTATCCACATCATTTATTAAAACGAATCCTATTTTACGCACCAAAACGCAGTTACAGTTACTTAACACATCCCTCTATAAGTATGGTATTCCGGTACAGAGCATTTACTTCTGGGCATAGCTAGTACTTGCGTCTGTATCCAGGTTGATATCAACACTAATTCCTATTCTTGTTGCTGTGGTCGTGGAAGCAGCTTGCATGCGACACACGCGTGTATGGGATGTGTGTATATATGAGTGTGTATGTGTGTGTGTGTGTGTGTGTGTGTATATGTGTGTATATATGTGGGCTATTTCAAAAGTAATTTATTTGCGATCATCATCGTATGCTTAAACCTCGTGACCTTGTTGAGATGGGCTAAATTGATGATCGTGTTCGTTATGAGCTCTGTAAAATTCAGGATCAAGTGAAAATTTTCAAGTAGTTGCCATATCGTCGAACTGCTCAAGTTCCTCAGTTCGCCTTCGACTTGACGTTCTGCATTTCCTGCTTGAGTTCCAAATAATTTTCGACCACAACATTGTGCTTCCGCTTCTCGGTATTTAGCTCCGAGCTGAGCTTGATCAGCTCATCGGCCAACTGCTGTGGGTTACTCGTGAGCTGAAGGATCTCCTCGGCGCTCGAACAGGTGCGCAAGGACTGACGGGCACTGAATGCCATATTGGGCAGTTTGAACGGCAGCTTCGGCTCCAGGGCCTTGGTGAAGGGCTTGATAAGTTGCTCCAGCACTAGCGAGTATTGCTGCTGGCGCAACTTGCGCTGATCCAATTCGTTGATCTTGGAGCGTACATGCTCCAGCTCGACCATCCGCAGCACGGGCTTCGGTGGCTCCAGCATTGTGCTGATATCGCTCGCTTGCGCTACCTGCTCAGAGGCTGAGGATCTCGACGGCAGCTCGTGCATCTTCCCGTTACGATGGCACAACATACGGATGGCTACACGCGATACGGCGACGTAGACATTGTTCAATCTAAAAGAACTTTGCAGAGTTTGAATGGGTAACATCTTTCCTATTTGACCTGTGGCAATTTTCGCTGCAAAAGAGATATTCGCGAAATTGTAATAGATCAATGTGCCACAAACGTTGTACCCTTCCACCGATTGCAAATTTGTTTTTTTTTTTTCTAATTTTTCTATCGGATGAAGGGTATTTCGTACAGTCGAGTGCGCCCGACTCTGCGATAATTTTCCTTACTTGGATTCGAGATGTGTGCGTGTGTGCTTTTGTATTTGTGTATATAATTGTCACTAGTTAAATTTCAATTTGAATTTAGCTTAGTTTTTCTTCAAAGCTCCGCAAAATTATTTTGGAATGTAAAAAAAAAATAAGCTTATAAACTTGTGAGTGTAAGTTATAAACTGAACGCCCAGACAAATCACTTGCGTAGGTTAATTTTTTCGAAGCCCATGGCCTACTGCGATATCGAAGTTTGAATATTTTTTTTTTCGCTGAAGTGAATTCACATTTAGCTGAAAATCTTTTTTGTTATATTAAATTTAATTAAAATTATTAATTGCGAAGCTTTTCAAAAATTTCAAAAAATAAAGATACGAATTTATAAATATTCCTTAAGTCGCTTGAGTTCTAGAGTTCCACTGGGACATTACCACGTGACCTCTTCTTGATTGAAGCACAATGTAATTGTACTAGCATCCAAAATAATATATTATCGATCATTAAACGGACTTTCTGCCATATGCCTTTTCGTGCTGGTGACGCAACGCACGCCATACGAACATTACCCCCCTTTGAAGTACCGGTAGCGAGTACCCGGTACCCCAACCCCTCGACGACCCGGCACATTATTCATCATACAATAGCAACAGCAGGATGTGTGGAGCTGGAGGTGGAGGTGGTGTCTGGAGGGCGAAGATTGAGCCGGAATAACTTCATCAGCATGCACCACATTCTCGCTATTTCCTAGTCTATTTCCACATATTCGATGAAAAATTATTATTTATACGTTTTGTTTTTGTAATTTATTTCTCTCTTACTCTCTCTCTCGCTTTCGTTTCTCTTTTGTTTTGCATAAATGTTACGTTGGGGGAGGAGGACAGACTCATTTCCCAGCTTGCTTGGGCTGCCAATTCGCTCTAACAGTTAGAAGTCTTCGCCGTCGTCGTGTTTTTTGATTGATTTGAATGTTACGTTGAGTGCGCGACGCCGGCAGCGCCGCTGGCAGCGCTGCTCTGAATGTGACTGATGATTGATGGACTTAAGACCGAGTCGCAGGTCCCAGTCCGCCCCCTGCCTGCAGCACCCTGTCACTGCTCCCGCTACGACATACCCTCCCTCCCGTTGTTCCGGTGGGCAGCCAGCGCGACCCTCGAACTCTCCAGCTCGAGCTCGAACTCTCGTCAAGGTGCTGACGAAAACAATACAAAAACGCAAAAAAAAAAACAAAAACAAAAAAATTCAGCTGAAAATGTTATGCAAGCGGGGCGAATAAAAAAATGTGCCGTATTATTATTAGCAGCGACTAATACAACTAAGTCTAGAGCGAAAGAGAAGCAGATACAGAGCGAGAGTGGGAGAGTGAGAGAACGAAAAAAAGTAATTTCCAGTCTTCCGTCTGACAGGCGTATGTCAAATTCGACGACATGCGAATTTTAATAAACAACATTTGCCCGAGCACACCCTCCCGAGGCACCCCCCGCCTCCCTTGCTGCTGTACATAGAACTTGGCTAAAATTACAAACGACCACATTTATTAGTAAAGTCAACTGCAAGTGACCAGGCAGGATCAATCAAACAGTGGAACTCAGTAAAAAAATACCTTTAAATGGCATCAGGTGGGAATTATATAAATGCGTATATAAAGTTAAAAAAAAAAAAATAATAAAAAAACAAAATTTTTTACGTTATTTGTAAAACTTTTTTTAGAAAAAAAATGTATTTCTCATTTAAAACAATCTCTAAATAATGCCTTTAAAATTTTATTTCAAAATATTATGAAAAAATAATTTTTTTTTTTTTTTTTTTTTATTTCTGTTTAATTTACAATCTATCTATCTGATAATAAGTAAATTATATAAGGGGGGTATTTACAGTAAGTTTTACATATATGAGGATGAGGGTATTTACAGGGAAGTAGTCACCACTCACTGGACGGCCTAAAAGGCAGGTCAAGGGGGTGGTGTCTTCTAAGACGTCTGGCGTGGAGGCTATTATCCAGCAGGTTGATTGCAAGATTCAATAATGAGAGCCTAAATTTGGTATAAATGTAAATATAAATATTTTTGAACTTAGACAGAAAAAACTTGAACTTAGATGTAAAGATTTTGATGTCAAATCAATGACAAATTAGTGCAATTTTCAACTGTCTTAGGCAAGAAATTTAATGAGATTTTAGCGGGGAAATTGGCTTATCAGCAAGCAGCAGTACCGGATCAGATACGGAACACGGACATAGTGCGAAGAGAAGGGAGCGTTTGTTGTTGCAAAATCAAATAGCTGCGGCTTATTTGACTTTGTTTTTTACTTGAAGCCGAATACCTTTGCACCCGGGCCTATTACAATGAATTCTTCGGGCACCTCGAAGTGTGCGTTGGAGTTGCAGTTGCAGTGGCAGTTGGATGCCAGGTGAATGGAGTATGGCAGAGTGCGAGTTTCGTTATACTTTTAGCTGCTTGACTCGGTAGCCTTCCCATTTTTGACAGTTGAACATCAACGCAATCACAGGACAGCCAGAGTCACACACACACACACACTAACACACATACAAAAGGTTGACCCACTGAACTTTCTCGCGCTCTCCCAAAGTCAGTCGCAGAGTGTGTTTCACGTGTGGGAGCGCAAGTCCAAGACACTCGTACAAATGCCGGATGTGGTTGCGTAGAAAGGTGGCTCAAAGCTACACACACACTCCACACATACACACACACACACACACACACAAACCTTGCATCGGTCTCCCCACGTCCAAGCGTGCAACTTTCTGTTTGCCTTTTGAGCCGCCGCAGCGACAGCAACTAAAAGTAATAATAACAATAATAGTACATAATACTAAGTAAAAATGCCAACTTCCGAAAGCCGAGACCGAGACCGAGACCGAAGACGGCGACGCAGGCGAAGCCGAAGTCGAAGTGGAGCCATGGGCTGGCGGCGTCCAATGTTGCCCATCATTACTCCATTTTTACCACAATTAAAAAAGCGTGAGGTCTACGTCGACTCCGACGGCTCTGGCGGCTGCCCTGAAATGGTATCGTATGCAGCGTGGAGAGGGATATCATGCTCTCGCCGCTGCGAGATTGTATGGTGAATGTCTTTTCTATTTGGTATGCCCTAACAAGCGTAAAGGGTATGACGATTTTCACGGCAAATTAGAGTGATTTGATAAATACTTATAGATATGAATATAATATATAAAATCTTGTAATAAAGAAGCTCTTGTGATATAAAAAGATGTAGTATAATTAAGAAATACAGTTTTTAAACATTTTTTAGATCTTAAGAAATTATATTAGTTCACTAACCATTTCAAAATTTATTTAAAATAAAACTGTAACAAAGTTTATAAAATCAAGCTATAATTTTTTCAAAATATCTAATGTTAGAACTTAAACAACATTTTAAAAATCTGTACCAATAATCAGTTTTTGTTTATTTTTCTTTTTATTTATTTAAATTTTCAGAGATCTTAATACACTTTATATAACAATCATTTCATTTTCTATTCAAAATAAAAATTAAAACAAAATTTATAAAATCATGCTAGACAATATCTGTAAAAATATTTTGGAACTGTATTAAAAATACGAAGTCTAGTAATTTTTTAAAATTATATATAATTTTACCTAATGATACTATTTTATAACATATTATATATGATTATATATGCGTTCTGCTAAAAAAAAACTTTATGCACTTGCGAAAGTATTTCTGTCTTTATTCGTACGAGCTTAGGGTACTGCGTGTTCGGTCTACGTAATCTCTTTTCATCCCAACTGCCTTCTTTTTTCTCACTTTATTTAATTTCATTTAGTTTTTTTGTTATTGTTGTTGTGTTTGTTGTATTAGTTTCTTAGTTTTTCTCGCCACTTTGACCGTCGCTTGTCGTCGTTTGTTTTTCGAGTATTGTTTTCTTTGGGTTTTTTTTGTTCGTTTTTCGACTTGCCTAATGTCAACTTCCGCAGACGAATCTGTGAACTGTTCGATAGCACGGAAGAGTGAGAGAGAGAAAGAGAGAGGAAGACAGGGGGTCGGGGGGGGGGGGGGGAGCAGGGTCGATTCGATATGACCAGCTATTTTAGTTAAGTATTGCATCATGTAATTACTTTTGACCATTTTCTCAGTTGTTGCAGTTGTTGGCATTGTTGATGTTGCTGTTGCTGTTGCTTTTGCTGTGGCTGGGAACCAAATGTCGGTTGTAGTATTGTATTTCGTATCATCGCCTAACTGACAATTTAAGAAGAGGCAGAAAAAACGCAAGTCGAGCCAACACGCAATGCAGGTCCCCCTACCCCCCAATTGAAATAAGGAAAGGGGAACGGGAGCTGGCGCTGGCGCTGGAGCTGAAGCTCGAGGTAGACGGCAGAGGAATACAGTTAAAACTCAACTCGACTCGCAGCTGACGTCGTCGACTCCGTTCTGGCCAGTCTATAAAAGGATTCAATATAGAAATTAATGCCGACCGCCCTGCGAAAGATATGCAAAAAGTGGGCAAAGGCAAAGGAAAAGCGAAGCGAAGAGAGGAAAAGAAAAGAAAACAACGTCAAATGAATTACGATAAGCTGCAGGCAGGCTACAGCCATAAACAACAACAACAACAAGAAGAAGGAGCACAGTGAAGGCTCCACAATGGCGTCACGTGGTTGCCGAGCGGATGAAGGGTAAAGGGTAAAGGGTGCAGGGTGGTGCGGGCAAGTGGCAGGGAAACCAGTGAAAGGGGCGAAAAATTGCACCAAAATTAATAAGGAAAAGAATGCGAGGCGTGAGTAACAGAATCTTAGACAAGTTTACAAGAAATCCAAGCACATAGACGACTCCGGAGTGCGCTACACTAAGAGAGACCGAAGTGCCGGTGTTAAAAGTTAAAATAGGAAAAAAGGAGAATAATAAAAAAATTTCAAAAATCATCTGAAATTTGTAGATGAGACTTAAAAAAAAAAGAAAAAGATAGAGAGACCAAGAGAGACTGAGACTGAGACGGAAAAAAAGATAGAAATAAAGATCAAATAAAAAAAGGACAGTCATAAAAAAATTTTAAATATCATCTGAAATTTTTAGCAGAAAAAGAGACTAACAGAAATGAGGGCAGTTAAAAAATCAGAGAGATACAAAAAAAATATTTAATTTATTATCAATACAGTTACTTAATAGTCTTATAATTGATATCCAGCAAAATTCATATATACTAAAATTAAATTAATTAATTAATTAAATTAATTAATTAAATTTGAATCTCTCTGATCAAACTGAAATGCTCGTCGCGCTGTCGTGTAGCGCATGCCACAGCCAATGGGCAAAAGTAAAAAATTATTGAAAGTTTATGAAAATCCACGAAAAAAAAGCAAAGAAAAAAGGGAAAATTAAGTACAACAAATGGTTGCCGGTGTTTGGCTGCGGCCGCAGTTTGTAACAACAGCGCGGCAGACGCTGCCGGCATCGATGGGGTTGGGGGTGAGCCAAAGGGGGGCAAGGACATTGTTGCAGCCTTTGATTTTCGTATGTCTTGGCGAAAGAAAAGAAAAAAGGATACAGAAATTTTATTGTTACACCAGAAAAATAACAACAGCCCGTCAAGGGGTTGCGAGGGGGAGGCAAACGCTGAGGGCGGAGCAAGGTAGACGACGGCGGCGACGACGGCTGCAGGGCGTCGCATTTTGGCTACGTTTCCGTTTCCGTCGTTGATGTTGAAGCCAAACCCAAGTCGCAGTCGAAGTCGAGGCATATCGAAGGCGATTACCCGGCAAAGTCAAAGGCGTAAGCGTTGGGATGGGGCGAAGGGAATTAAAGCAGCCAGAAGGAAATTATAATAATTCTTGCGTGCTGGACAACAGCAGCAGCAGCAGCAGCAGCAGCAGCTGGCGGGGTGACAGGGGGCGGTGCTTAAAAATTTACAAAAAAAATAATAATAACAAAAAAAAGAACGGTAATTGTTAGACGTTCATTGGGAAGCTTGTGTACTCTACTTTGGTTCAATGCCGAAATAAAAGTTCTCTAAGAATTGCCATGATGTACAAAAAGAAATTTCCAAATAATTTCGCCTTTTTCAATCGATATAGAACCTCTAAATATGTGCTACTAATTTTTTAGTCTCAATGTTCCAATAAGCATTTCGTATAAATTCATAACCCAACAACAAAACTTAAGTAACCCCTTAGCAGGGTGTAGAAAGGGAGTGGGAAAAGCGTCTCTGTTTACCTTTCTTTTATGTTGCCGTGCATAATGCCGAAGCGACAACAAAAGAAAATTGCCAGAGCAAAGAAATCGAAAAATATAAAATCCAAAGTACAAATTAAAATTAAACATTGAACGTTGCCCAATAGAAGAAAGTAAGAAAAGAGGGAGCCATGTGCAAGGGCAACGGGTGCAAAAGGCAAATCAAACAAAAATGGCAACTGTTTTAGCTGCTTTTTTTGCAGCATACCCTGTACAAATTATGCATAGCAAAATGTATATAATAGACGACAAAAATCAAGAGATCGATAGAGTAATACTTATATATATAATCCATTTCCTAAAGCAAATGGAAACTATCATATAAGATTTAGGATTATACATCCTAAATTTCAAGCCTGTCGATCATTAATTTTGTTCATGTTCAAAAAAATTAAATACATTTCCTGACTGGCAATTCAAACTGTTGTCGATAGTTTTTAAATTAATTCAAAATTAGAAAATATATCTAATATATGCATGTGAAAATTTCGATAGAGAAAATTCGATCGAACAAGCTAACTGTTTTCTAGGGTACTCGTGCCGCTGGGCAGCTTCCTGCCTGCTGCTGACCAGGGGATCAAATTGGGCGGCATGGGGCCGTAAGGGGGCGTGGGCTGCTGCTACAATTTACAATTTTTATTACCCAATTTCTGCGAGTCAAATTAAAAATTAATTATATACACGAACAGCAAAAAAAAACGAGCACAGAAAACGAGAAAAAACCAAACAAACACTGAGCAAAAAATCTTTTGATTTCTTGACGACTTTTTTCCATTGCTTGCGACGTTATTGTAGTTGTCGTTGTTGTTGTTTTTGTTTTTGTTGTTGTTGTCGTCGTCGTTGTTATTATTATAGTCGTTCGAAATAATTCAATTAAATGACGCCACACGCAGAGGGCGGAGTGAAGCAGACTGGGTTGACTTCGGGTTTTGGGCTTGTCAGCGGGATAAACTGTCCGAGGGCAGCGGACGGGGGGGTTTTTGAGAATATATTCTTGATGATATGGTTAGCTGCCAGTTGAAATATACGACGCAATTAAAAACTTCCTGATTAAAACGCAAAACAAAACAAAACAGAAGAGAACAGAGCAGAGCAGCACAGAACAGAGCGAGCGAAGCAGAGAATTGTGTCGAATTCGTACGATGATTTTGAAAGGCAAGATCACAAAATTTCAATTAAGATCAGTCCGGATGAGTAAGTGAATGTGAATTCAACTTTATTTGAATTGAATTTATGATGCAATTCAAAGTGCAGCCCCTCGCCACGACGCGCACCGCTCTCCGCCTAGACACTACCTCCCCAAGCACAAAGACACAGCAGCGAGACGAGGCCAGACGAAACGATCGCAGCCTGAATCCCGCATTCTTCCTGGGGCCAAGCAACTAATTGAAATTACACGAAAATTTGTGCGGCGCAACTAATGAACTGTGCCAGGCTACTGACTGACTGACTGACTGACTACAATATACTACAATATAATTCTATAATTTACTTCTCGACATCTGATGATGCGTAACTAACGAAGCTGCACGCAAAATGCACAAAAGCGTCTTCAATTTTCAAATACTTTCGAGATATTTGTAGTTAATGTAAATAAAAGAACAATTTCGGGATCTAATAGAATCCAAGAGCTTGTGTACAAAATTTAATTACTGTTTCATTTATATTTCCGAAGATCTGAGAGGAGATAAGTGCAAGGGAAAATTCGTTGGACTTTATTGAACTGCACTTGGCAAACTTTCAAAAGATATAGAAATATCATTTATGTACGCGTGTTTGTGAAACTAAAGCGAGCTCTGGGGATTAATCATTACCAAGTAATGCAATAATAATAAAATATTATTATTAACAACCAGTTTTCAGTTATTATTATGATTACTGTTTTGTTAGCTGTCAACTTGAATGTTTCTGTTGTTGTTTTCTTGTTTTTTTTTTTTTTTTTTTGGTTTTTTTCTCTTTCCCTGTGCGCCTGAGACTTGAACTTCAGTGTACAATTCGTAAAGTACAGTGCCGCAGAAAAGTTTTCCATCAACCAAATGAGGAAGAGACTTCAGGGAAGCTTTCAATCGGTTTTAAAGCTCGAAATGTATAGTCTGGTATAAGAGTTTGCAGCAAAACAAATAATGATTTTGTTGTTTTGCTCAAAGTTGCAACAGTTTACAGATATATAGTTATAATAGATATTATTAATAAATTAGGGAAATTGATTATAGCGACGAGTCTGTTATTTAATTAAAGCGGACAAGTTTTCGTATGCTACTTTGCCACTGCATTCAAAGGATCAGATTGGACTATAGCAGCATTATGTTATTGAAAAGATTTCCGCCTGTACGCAGTAAATTAAAACTTTATCAGATTCAACCTATCAGATCGTATATCAAGCTGTCCACTTCCATTCGCACTTCGGCGTGGCGGCTAACTTATCGCCGAGACTGTGGTAAGTGCGCTTATCCACTTAAACTTCAACTTCATCGTCGTCGACGTCGTCGACAGTTTATGACAACAATTAAGTAATTTTTTAAATACTCTCCGGCCGCGCGAGCGGCCTGACTAACACTTGGCAACATGGAATAAAACAAATACAGCGGCTAAATATGAAGCTTATGTGCCCGTTTATGTGGCCAGCAGTGTGTGTGTGCGCGTGTGTGTGTGTGTGTGTCTGTACTTGTCTTATTACTCAACCAATGCAAGGCGAGAAAACAAAAAATTCAAAATTCAAAATAAAAATGAAAAAAGGCAGCAACAAAACATGCAATAAAACTGCCAAAAATATACGTTAATTACCTTTAAAGGTTTTTCAAATTAAACTCGTTAAATTATTAATGTTGTGTGTTGAAGCGGGACGGCAATAGCCCAAACAAGCACCGTTCGCTCCTCCTCCTCCTCCATGCCCTCTACGCCTCTGCCTACCCACCTGCCTGTGGCTGTGTAGGGTCTGCCTTTATTTTTGGGGCCATTGCATATATAACGTGTGAAGTTAATTAAACCTGTGTACAAGTTTATTACAAAATATTATATTTGCTCACACACACACACACACACACACTGGTACAGCGAGAGGTAGACGGACCGTCAAAAGTAAAAACTAGAAACCGAAAAACTCGAATGAGGAAAAAAAAACCCTTAAAGTTTGTCATTAAAAATGAGGCGTATTGAAAAAGAGTTTTCTCAAGACTTTGCTTTTTACGGCTTTTCTTTGCCCTGAGATATCCATCGAACCGCTGGAAAATTCCTAGGAATGGGCATGGGAAAAGTGCACAAGAAAACATATCTTTGATCTATAAAATAACACTCGGATTTTGCCCAGCGAAATTTCTTCGCACGAAAGCAAACTGATAATTATTATTATCATTATTATTTATTAGTATTATTTTTCAAGGTTAAAAAAAATAAAATATACATAAAATATACTATATATATTCATAATCGAAATAGATATGCAAGCATAAATATGGATCTATACTAGGAAAGTGTCGGATTAACTTAAGCTTCGCCATGCGGCTTGAATTAGCTGGGAAACTGTTTCCCTAGCTCCCCGAAAATCAATAGCAATTACACAAGATTATGCTATATAGTATATATATTCAAATGGGTATATATTTTTTCTAACTGTGCCCCTGAGCGGAGCGTCCAAAACTGACCGACAAACTGGCCCCGAGGCAACCCCTAACAAAGCACGTAATGCACGAACTACAGATGCCGCAATGGTGGAGAAGCCAGGGGCAGAGAGGATAGGGGCTGGGATGGGGGGGGGGGGGGTTAAGGTGGTGGTTAGGTGGTGTAACACATGCACCACTGACATATGAATATTATTAATAAATGAATTGCATGTTAACAATAAAAGTTAAGAGCGCGCGCCAAACAAAAGGCAAAACTGAGAAAAGCCTTGCCATGGAAATGGAAAAGCAGCTGAAAACTCGTGAAAATGACGACGTGTGTGCGCTTGTGTGTGTGTGTCTGTGTGTGTGTGTAGGTTTGGGTTCCGTTCAGTTTTCGGTTTCGGTATCAGGTTAAGGCAACAACAAGGATAACCGCGAATAGTTGGTAATAATAATGAACGAAGCGAATGAAATGTTTTTGGCTTTGGCTTTGGCTCTGGCTTTGGCGCTGGAAAGAAACGAAAGAAAAGCACGGGGCAAAAAAGGGAACTAGATTAATATCTCCCTCGAGTCCTTTTAGTCAAGTTTATACCATATATACACAGTTATATAGCATGTATATAATATGCACAGACACTCGCACACATGTCCCATGAGTGTCTGTGTAGCTTTGCATATGAATTGTATGCGTTTCACATGCCGTTGCCCAGCGGCGCACAGTGGGACGACCTCAATTGGCAAGAGGAATTATCGAACTCGGTCAAATAATCGATGACACAGTCGATTTTTAATATATGTATATATATTATATATAGGCTAACTCAGTTGTTTTTTCAAACGCACTCTCTCATGCTATATCGAAGATTTTATCGATTAATCGCATACTTATCACCGAGGGGACGACTTTAATTGCCAGAAGGAATTTCCGAAGTCTGTCAAAAAATCGACGATATTATCGATTGCTTATAAACATATAAACATATTCATTTTCTTTTTCAGAAATGCTATATCGATGATTTTATCGATTAACTGCATACTTCTCACCAAATGTAAGCTTTGTTTGATAACATGCTCATCGATAAACTTATCGATTAACTGCGTAGCTTATAAGTTGCATTTTTATTTATATTAATTTTGATCTTGATGAAAGCAAGCCAAACTATTCAATTTCCCAGATGAAGATAGTATAGTTTAGTTATAGATAACTTTATTGATTCACTGCAAAAGGTGTATGCGTCTGTGTTCAGTATATGCGTGAAGAGCACTATACGGGATTATTGATAACTTTATCTTTCAATGTAATATGATATATTTATATAGGCTGGTATCATATTTATTGAAAACGATTAACCGCAGCAAATTAAGCTTCTTTTTACTCGCATTGAAGATGCGCCTATCGATAACATTATCGATTATATTTATATATATCATGCTTATGTTATTGTGCTTTGCGTTATCGATTACCCGCAGCAAATTAATCAGACTTCAAAATCAAATAAAGCCTTATTTATACTTGCTTTGAAGATGTGCCTATCGATAACCTTACCGATTGTATTTATATATATAATGTTCAAGCTATTGTGCATTGCAAGTATCAGAGCTTGGGCATGACAAGCAAATGAGCTCACAGCGTTAACTTTCTGCGACAAACGTAGTATAAGCAACTCGATCGATAACTTTATCGATTAACCAAGCAGCATATTAGCTTGTAGTACATACCAACTACAGGCTAAACAGCCACATCAATTCACAATAGGCAATTATCAACTATCAAGAGTCATGCTCTTGGCCACTTTTGAACCACTGTGCAGCACGTTGTCGCTGTTGCTGCCCGTCGCCGCAAAATTTGGCCTTTTTAACAAAGGTAACGAATGAGTTTTCACATGCAATGCGCGACGCTGGCAGCGGCAGTGGCAGCGGCGCTTTCGTCATATATTGGCGCTATATGCAAACACGATTTTGTGCCAGTGTGCGTGTGAGTGTGTGTGTGTGTGTGTGTAGTTATGTACCTGCCCATTATCGTTAGTGTTTGTTGTTTTTGTTGTTGTTATAAAAATGCGGCACAGCCGTCGTTGACTTTATTCGCTGTATTCACATTTGTATTCGTATTCGTTTCGTATTCGTTTTAAATGAAAATTAATTTATGCGAATCGATAAGCCCTCGCATTCAGCTTACAGTTCAGGGAGCACTCGAACACACACACACACACGCTTGTCCCCTAACTGCTTGGCGGGCCGCTAGGTGGCGCCTTCGATTTGGTCCGCGTGTCAACCCTTCAAGCGATCGGACAGGCGAGTTGACCCTGCAACCCCTCGACAGCAGCTCTGAGTGTGTGTGTGTGTGCGTGCGTGTCCTGTGCGAGCTGCCAACCATTTTGGTTAGTCACTGGTCAGCCGAAGAGTTAATTGAAGTCATTTCTCTAGCGCTCGTTTGGTCAACTACAACTACTTCACTTGGCCAACAACAGGGCCAACAACGACAACAACAACAAAAACGGGCACAACTCCGCGAGCTGTTACCACCAATTGGTCATGTGCATTTTATTATTGAAAGGTGATAACAAGGCAACCCTTGACGCTGTCAGCGGCGTCGACGTCGGCGGAGGAGGCAGTGGCGCCGGCGGGGGTGGTGCCCGCAAAGTGTTAAATGGGGTTAAGTTGCCTGTGCGTTGTCAGTGCTCGTTGTAGTTGTTGTTGTATTTGTTGTGCTCATGTCAAGAATTCGTAGCGATAACTCGCGTTAAGTTTCGGCTATTTAGCTATTTAAATGTTGCATTCTACGAATACCCACAAAAAAAAGGAAAAAATGGAAGAGAAGTCGATAGGGAAAAGGGTTTCGTATACGAGTGGGGGAAAGGAATTCCAGAGTATTTCTGGCTGTCAAATTAGTGTTACCACGAGCTCAATTCTAAGTAATAATAGATCAGAATCTATCAAAGAAATCTTAAAAATAAACAGAAAGGCGGCAAAGAGATTCAATTTTTAATTTGTATTTAAAAATCTTTTAACTTTCGATATGAAATAAATGACTTTAATTGTTTTAGTAAAATTGAATAGCATTTAATAATAAGTCTATCTCATAGATCTGTGAAGAAATTTATTATTATGAGTTCATATTTTAATGAAAATAATGATAAATAGAAAAATAGTAACAATAATAGTAATACAAAAAAAAAAGTAATAATAAATAATATAATATAATAATATAATAAAAATAATAGTGATAATAATAATAATACTTTTTATATTAATAATAAAAATTCTTCTTATAATAATACTCTTTATAATAAAAATAATAATTCTTCTTATAATAATACAAATAATAATAATAATAATACTTTTTGTAGTAATAAAAGCAGCAATAATAAAATTAATAAATAAAATTAAAAGTTTATGCCTAAAACTTAAATATTGTTGAAAAAGTTAAACTTTTCAAAAATGCATGCTCTGCAGAGTTTTTGAAAAGAAATAATTCAAAATAATTTATAATTAATTAATCATAATAGAAATTCTAGGTTTGTCGAACAATATTCAATAGAAAACAAAAACTTCAAATTATTTTCTAAATTGTCAGTCTCACTTTCTCAGTATTTTTGCTTTTTTTTTGTTTTGTAAGTCTATGCCCAGAAAGAACTGCTGCCCTCGAAATTGATACAGATTTGAATTACATCGCGTTGACAATGTACGCAAAGGGCCTTGTTCGGATGAGGCGAGACGAGACTGGGCCTGGGACAAGACCAGGCCATGCTAAAAAAGAATTATCGTGTTGCTTGTGGGGCAAAAGTCGAGCAGGCTAACGACGTTATCGTCCGCTGGCACGTCGATCGCCAGTTGTGTTGGATGGGCAACGCGGCGTCCAATCGATAGCCGAACAATTGTGCGGATCGAGAGACGCGACGAAATGCCGACACGTGCCCGCACACAGATGCACAAATCGTATGAGCATAAACGTATATATATCTGTATATATATATATAAATATATATCTGGGTATTTATATCGAGGTCTGCTGTGAGTTGTCGCCAAAGCTCGTGTAGCACTTCGGCAGCATCACGACTGAAATTGAGTTGAGGCTGAGACTGAGCCTCTGAAGTCTGAAGTCTGAAATTCTGCGTAAAGATTCCCATCGTCATCTGTAGAAATGCAGCGCACGCATAAGTCATATGGGGGGAGGAAGGGAAGAGCAGTAGGAACTTAATAAAAATTATTACACCTTTATGGGTGATCACGTAGCAGGCGAACAAGCGGCCAGAGTCGCGTCGAGCAGCCAATAAATTTCACTAGAAGACGCACAACAAATGATCTGAAGAAATAAAGGCAGCTGAAAAGATGACAAAGATGCAAAGCGAGCGATAAGTCGCTGCCGTGCAGCATGGAGGGGGCAGCAGCAGCAGCAGCAGCAGCGGGAGCAGCGGCAGCAGAGGTAGACCTGGCCGGGCCCTACCCTGGCCCTGGCAATTAACGGCCAAGTTGTTTGCCTTTTGGCTCTAATGACCAGCGCCAAATATGCGCTCAATAAAGCCAATGGGCATGGCCAGGGATTGGTGGGCAGGGGAATTTTGCCTATAATGAAAATCCGCCCTGTGGCATATGGAGAAAAGTCGAATGGAAAAACGTGCGCTAATAACGTAATAAATATTCAAATTACCACGCACACAGGCGGCCATTTGCAGTAACTGTAGCTGTTCCCGTTAGCCGTTTCAATTCCTATTGGCATTTTCCACCTGGCTATCGTGGCTTTCCCCTGCCCCCCACCCGCTCCTTCTCTGTCGCTGTAACGTCAACATTTACACTAATAAAATACGCTTAATGTGTATATCAGGCCAAGTCAACGGGCCAACTGAAGCGCGTCCCCCCTCCGCAGTCCGCAGTGCCGGCCAGCGATAGGCTGACTATTGGTAAAAATAAGCTATGGCACGTTTATAGTTGCATTATGCTAATCAAATGACACCCAATGGTGGCATATACGAGTGCCAAAGTCCGAGCCGGGCCCGAAACTCTCACCGGACTCGGACTCGGACTCGGACTCGGCCAGAGCTCTCAACGGGCCACGGGCAACTCGTAGCTGCCAACTGGCAACTGGCCCTGAATTACCAACACGAGGGTTGCTCGCGTTTATTTTGACATTCAAGTTAATAGATCGGTTTTAGTTATAAATTAGCATTTTATATGAGCTGAATGGTGCGACTGTGTGTGTATTGGCCCTACTCGAACCTGGCCTGGTCAAGTGGTGGCGGCTTTTCACTCTCCTGCACGACTTGACGTGCCCTTTCGGGGTGACTGGCGTCTATATCGAGTTAATATATATTCCGAAACATGCACATGGCCTCGCATATATTGCATATGCCTAGAGATTAGTTAAATTCAATTTGAAGCGAACTACTTAATCTATATGAGTGATTAAGCGAAGTCACTCGAGCAGGGAAACTCGAGGAATTGTGGGAAACTTGCAGTCGACTTGAACAAAATATATGATAGAATGATTGCATTTATAACTTCAAATTTAACTGCATTTAATATTCCACTATTATTTTTATAGCATTATTTATAAAAAAACGCAGCTAAGGAATAGAGGATATTTTTTGAAAGTAGAGAATAGTAAAAATATATACATTTATATGACCAATTAAATATAATTTATAAAATGTTAATTTCGTTTCCGTAATTCTTATTAATTAAGAGAAGAAAGTACGTGGGTCGTTCAATATGTCTTTAGAAAAAATAAATAATAATAATAAATATAAAAACACTGTTTTCAGCAGAAATTTTTTTTTATTTTTCAACAAAGTCCCCTTTTAGCTCTACACACTTTGCCAATCGTTTTTCCAACATTTTTATCCCGTCCAAAAAATAGGATTTCGGATTTCTTCACTCGGATTTGCTAAGGACTTATTGAACGACCCTCGTACTACTTACCTGTACTATTACATAACATCAATCAGCTGTGCTCTATATAACGTGTTTATCTATAACTTATAATACTCGTATATATAAAAACACCCAGCATATACATATGTTATGTAGGTCTTTTAAGTATGATACAAATAAATCGTTAAGCTAAGCGATTATTTCTATAATTAGTTTTCATAACTGAAAAACTCAGTTTTTTAATTTTTTTAACTCACAAAAAAAATTATTATAATATCTTGACTTATATCTGCGTATCTGTACGTTATTTCATATCTGAAACTTTAATGTATATAGCAATAAACTGAAAACCAAAAAGATCGCTCATTATCGTTTAATTCCCTTTTTCTCGATTACCAATCGCATTAGTAAAGTGTCGCCAAGAGTTTGCCCTATTTCACCCAATGTCAAGGCCAAATTCCATTACTCTGCTTAAACTGCAAACAATGCAAAACTACGAGGATGACAATGCCCGATTTTCGCAATGATCCTTTCTCCGTTACACACGCACGCGCCCTTCCCCTTTCACCTGGGCAAAAGTGAAAACTGAAAAGTGATCGGTGAAAGGAGAATAGCGGGAAAAGGAAAAGTGCATTACAATCTTGTTGTTTAGCCAACTTTGCATTCTTTGGCCCGGCAAATTTTCGCACAAATCGCCGGCGAGGACAAAGAACGAGCCCGGGGGCAACCCTTTTCACAAGCGAACTGCAACTGCGATCGGAGGATCGCAGAATTCGCGCGAGATACGCGCGAGAGACATATGGGAACTCCTATCAATTACCGCAAATGCCACTTCAAATGCCGCGAATCTCACAAAGCGCACAATCAATTCAATTTTTGGCAAATTTGGGCAGATCTTTGTAGAGCAACCCTCGCGATGCCTGCAGCGAGTGAGGGAGATGGCGAGAGATCAAGATCGCGAGGATCGTTGCAGCCGCTGTCAGATGAGAGAGTTCGACATTTGCATAATCATAATCTCAAATTGTCAGGGGGTTGAATTCCTTTCTTGGCATTGCCTTTTGCTTTCAATAGATTTCCGTGATCGTGTGCGTGTGTGTGTGTGTGCGTCTTCACCTTGCCGCGACCGATAAATTTGCATATCAATGCAACGGATATTATTTATTTTCATTATTTTCGTTCATTCCGAATGAAACGAAAATTTCATGCAAAGCTGCAACTTCGTCCTAATGGGTGCAGATGTCTTTCCGTCACCCCGTCCCCCTGTCTCTGCGTCTCTGCGACCTTCCTTCCGTCCGTCGGTCCGCCTGTCGCTCGCTCGCCTTGGTCGGCGGTTTTTCTCATAATTATAAATGCAGGCGCACTCTGAACTCTCTCTGGGCGAGTTACCGAGAGTTACTTTTCATAACTCAAAAGTCTCAATAACGACGCACTGACAGGCGCAGATCGAGCCTGTGATCGCGACGGATCTCGACTCGCAGCTCACATCATTTACATACCAAACTCACGCGAACTGAACTGAACTGAACTATTGATTGATCTTCAGCTCGCTGGCGAAATGGGAAATGGGCGAACCTTGTTTGGAGCTGTTTCATCAACTCGTTTTCATATGTTAATCTCGCGCCGCAGCAGCTGATCCTCGTTCTCAGCCTGATCCTCGTCCGTTTGTTGGCGAAAACAATGCTGAAAATGAAATCGATTCAATGGCGAACAACTGCCGACCAAAACTGTGAAAATATTATCATTGAATTATCGAACAAAGTCGAACAACTAACTGGATTGACTGAATGCACTGCGGCAGGGAACCAAAGATGCTTCAATCGGTTCTACTTGATTGAAGTTTGCTGAAAGTAATACTATGATACGATTGAAATTGTCAGAATTGAAGACTATGGCAGTAAGAAAGAAGCGTGTAAATTTTAATTAAAAAAAAAATACAAATATATTTTTAAGCATTGCAATAGAACTGAATTTCTATTTTAAAGAGACTTTGCTTTGCTCTCAAAATACTTATGAGTCAGTTCAACCAAGTCCTAAAGTATTATACCATGTGTTCTTAAATTTTATCATATTTTGTAAAACTATTTAAATTATTTTCTATTATTTTTTTTCTTATATGAAATACTTATTTTCTTAAACTGTTAGAATTATTTTCTGTAATTACGTTTCTTATATGAAATCATGTTTTCACAATTTTGTTATATTATTTAAAACAGTTAGGATTATTTTCTGTTATTATATTTCTTATTTTTTTCATTTTTTCGAAAGGGGTTAAGATTATTTTTTAATTATTATTTTCTTATTAGAATTTTTTTTTTATTATTATTTTTATTAAATTTTTTTAATATTTTCTAAAACAGGACTATGTTTTCTTATTTCATATTTGATTTTCTTATATAGTACACAAATTAAGTTTAAGTTTTAATTTTAAATTTTAGTCAAATTATCAAAGATATCTTATTTTGTAAAACATATTATTTTATCTGCTATTTTAACATATTTCACTATAATTTTAAATTTTTAATCATCAAAGCATAATTTGCATCATGATATTTCATCATACTGCACTGCAATTGAAAGGGGAAGTGGAGGTGATAGTTAAGCATTTAGGATAAAATTAGTGCAAACAATTAAAAAACTATTTTATTAATAGTTTATACTAATATTCAAACAAGTATTAAAGTTTTATCTTTGTTTGCACTAATTTTAACTTTTTATTTTTCAATATTACCCAGAAATCAGTCAAGAATTCGAACTTATTCCAATAGTATCTTGCTGCTGTCTGCAACTAAAAGTATTCTCAAAATAAAGCAGAACTTTCCTAAAGATAAACCTCAATGCCTTGTGTTAGTTGGACTATCAAATGTGTCTAATCCAGTGTGCTCCACCCACAAAAGGCAGCGGTAGGGGCGAAGTCGCAGCCCGCATACAGTTAGGTTCGAGTTAGATCGAGACTGCGATCAAGATCGAGCGCGATTGCAGTCGCAGTTGCAGGCGTGTTGTTGGCTTTTTATTTGGCTAACTAGTCAAGCAACAACAACAACAACAATAGCAGCAACAACAGCAGCAACAAAAACCACAAGCACGAGCACGCGCACTTTTAATACGTGTGTGAATTTCGCATCGAGTTTTATTGACTACTGTGTGTGTGTGCGAGTGTGTGTGCGGGTGTGTGTACGCCCCAAAAACTATGCATTGCTTTGCCCGGCGACTGCCACTTGCCAGGGGGGTAGCCAGAGGGGAGAGGTGCCGCTCTATCTACAAGTTGTAGTCGCTGTTTGAAGCGGCTGCCGCCGTTGTTTGCCTATTGTTCTAGAGCTGCGGCTGTTGCACGAAAATTAATTTGCAACGGCAAGTGCAATGGCAAAATGCAAAGTGCAGCCGTTGCAAGGGCCCCCTCCCCCCCACCCCCCTACCACTGCCACACACCCCGCCCGGCAACCTCCATGCACCTCGCTCGCTGCAGATTTGCCAAGCGCTGATAAAACCAGACGCTTCGGGCTTGAAAAGGTCGTCGTTGTTGTTGTTGGGCAAAAGTTTTGCGCGCTGCATAGCAAAATGCACCGTTAGTCGAGCCAGTAGTTCCCTAACGTACCGTACCCCCCTCATAGCCCCAACGCTACGCTGCGTATCTGCAAGATACAAATGCCGAGGCATGTGCATATGCTGCCCTCCGACTGCAACAGTTGCCGGCAACTTCAGCTCCAACTGCGCTCCGACTCTGACTCCAGCTGCAACCACGACCACGACTGCAGCTCCTACTGCGATTCCAACTCCGATTCCGGCTCCGATTCCGACTCTGTTTGCCGCTGTTATTTAGTAGTTAATAATGAGCATGTTGAACCTGTCGCTGTTTGTTTTTGCGCATACCCCGCAAGGCGCAGCAACAGCCATGCGGGTCGACTCGTTCCTTAAAAAAAAACAAAAAAATTTCTGCTCATTTTCTGCTCACAGTCCTACTTGAGCTCAAGTTTTTGTACTCTCTCATGGGAACTCAGCTCTCCCTCTGCACAGTCTCCTCTTTAATGCTTAGAGAACTTAACTAAAAACTTATAAAAATATATTTTATTATATTTGAAAAACATTTTGAAGCTACTTTTCATTATATTATGCCCATTGAATTTCTTCAAAAAACTAAATTGGTTTCTATTTATTTGAAAACAATTATTGAGCTACTTTTGATTAAATCGTATTTACTTGATTTCCTCAGAGATTATAAAAATAAAGTATTAAAATAAAAATAAAATAGATAGAAAATAATAAATAAAAATACTAATATAATAAAATAAAAATTATAAGAAACTTTACAGAATTATGAATGCTATAACTTTTTAAATATTTTAAAATATACATTGTACAACATTTTGAAAGCATTTTTTTAACTTTAGCAGATAATAAATAAACTAAAAAATTTTCAAATTTTTTAGGAACTTTCTGTGCGGAAATTTACTATAAAGTCAATTATATTTTAATTAAATTTTCTAAGTTTTTAAATATGAAATGAATTTAAAATTATCATAATTCTCAACAATTTTCTGTGCGGAAATTTATTATGAGGTCAGTTTTATTTATATAAATATCAATTTATTATTATTTATATATATAAATATGTATGCATTAATACAAAAATATATATTTTTGTAAACTACCTTGTTATAAAGTCAATTATCAATCTGATTTAAATAAATATAAACTTATATTTCAAATCAAATAATTTAAAATTTCGTGGAAACGAGTATAGGAATATAAATACAATTTTTTAAATATTATCTTTTTTAACAGAATAATATACTGTTTGAAATATAATTGAAAGAACATAGTTTAATTGTTAATTAAATTTTAATTTTAGCTAAAATTCCTGAAACTTCTTGACTGGTTAGAAAAATATCAAAATATAAAAATATAAAATCAAATGGTAATATTATTCTCTGGAATTTCCTATGACTGATTGATATAGGGAAAATTAGACGAACAGACTATATAAATAGCTGTTTATATTTAATGCCGGAGCGCATTTCACGTGGCATATTCCGGGTCGAGCTGCGTTGCGGCGCCGCTGCGTTCGCACTTGTTGCCCCCGTATCGATGGGCATGGCTCTGGCACTGGCACTGGCGATGCGTAGCTGTGCATAAGCAGCCCCTACCTACAGAAGAGGGACAGGCAGCCGGCTAGAGGGATAGGTGAGTCGAGGCAGGGGCCGTGCATAATGCGATATTATCGAGCGCTTCAAGGACACGCCACTTCTCACGCGGCAAATGAATATGCGCGTATAATACATATGCAAATGCGAAAAGGGAGCACACACACACACACAGAGACTGCATTGGGTGCACAGTATCTGTTGCATGGGAATGCCAGGAGCAGCAGCAGTTGGAGGCAGGTAGGGAGCTAAAGGCGCTTAGGCACCTACGCGCTGGCGAGCTCACGCACTTGTTGGAACGCATTTTCCCAGAGCGCCCTCGACGACGCATTAATCAATATTACAAATTGTGTAGCCAAATGAAATGACTTTGGTTTATGCTAATCGAGACGGCAGTGGCAGTGGCAGAGGCAGAGGCAGCGACGCCAGCAGCGACGCTGGCAACGCACGCTAAATGCCCGAAATGCCAATAAATCACATGCGAATGCGGATGCTGAGGGCAGGGGGCAGGGGCAGTGGCAGGAGCTGAGACTGAGGCTGCAAAAGGGAGCAGCAAGACGCTTGAGAACTGTAGCTTGCTCTGCTTCCCGCTTGCCACTTCACTTGTCAGCGTCATCATTAATAATCCTTTACTTTCGCCGTAGCATACTTTGCAGCGCTCCAGTTTCCAGCGGAGCAAGCAGCAGAGGAGCAAGTCCTGCGGGGGGCAGGGGCAGGGGCAGCGGCAGAAATAAGGTAAATGATGCAAATAAACAAATGTCATATGCGGAGCGGCAGGAAAACCCTTTGCTGTCAACCTCAAAAATGTCATTAGGCAACGCCCGAGACGTGCTCCAGCCAGCGTCGCAGTCGCTGCCAGCGTCGCAGTCGCAGTCGCAGTCGCAGTCGCTGCTGTCTGTCACACATATGCTCGATTGTTGTAATTCGATTCGAGGAAAGCAAACGAAACGCAAGCGTTGCGCACATTTCTTGATTTGGAATTAATGCAAATTAATGATGCAGCCTGAAGTAGGCAGGCACACACACACATTCGCACACACACACTCGCACACACTCCCCACACATCGCACAACTGGCAAATAGTTTTTTAATGCTTTTCGGGCACTTTCCTTGCCATCGAAATGCCAGTCGACATGTCTCTCGCCTCGCATAATCCATTTCATCTGCAAAATGTTGCATGTTGCCACAATCTCACAAAAAACGGCATGTGTGTGTGTGTGTGTGTGTGTGTGTGAGTGTCGTTAGCAAATGCCTTTCCTTTTCCCCCAGCACTTTCCCTGGGCGGCTTTTCCCTTTCGGCTAGATTCCATTAGTCAAATCTCGTTTGTAATTCCCTGTTCTTTTCGCGAGAGTTTTTCGCTGCATCGCTTCGATCACTTTTTTCTTATGCTTATTGCTTACTTTATTTTATAAATATGAATGTATTTATTTAATAAATATTACTATATTTATTTAAAAAAAATACTACTATATTTATTTTACAAATATTGCAATTTTTATGAATTTTTAATTGCACTTGATAAAATTACGTGAAAAATATGCCAAAAATGCGAGCTACTTTGTTGGACCATTCCATGCTCAGCTGATGGACTATCAGCTACCTCGCCAGCGCAACTTTATATAATTCAATAAAAACGTTGTTTAAATTTTAGCAGATATCAAATAAATATAAAATGTTCTTGATTTTTTAGCAAGTTGCTATGCGGAAATTTGTTTTGAAGTCAATTTTATTAGATAAATATAAATTTAATTTTATTTATAAATAATGTATATTTATATATAATAAAATGTCCTACTGTGAAGAGTTCATTTATATGTTCGATAAACCGCTTACCGGCTAAAACATACCGTGCAGTGAAAATAAAATGAAATCGCTCAGCTGTCTTGCCAGCCTAAATTTATATAGTTAAATAGGTTATATGTATATGCTATTTTGAATTGGAACAGACGGTAACACTGTGAACAGTTCATTCGAGGCGCAGCTAGCCGACTAAAATATACCGTGCAGTCAGAAATAATGTAAAAAAATAGCAAGTCTAGCAAAAAAATATAAAAATACTAAAAATAGCAAATTTTTTTTTATAAAAAATTCAGTTTTCAGCTGCATGACTAGCGAATACCTTGCAGTTTTGTCTGCACGAACTAAAATTGAAAGTAAACTCATAAAAAAATCAAATAAACTTAAAAAAATATTGGAAATCACTTGCAATTTGCAGCTTTTCAAAAACTACAGAATATTTTGACAAGAAAACTATTGCAGCTAAAAGCACTGTTGTACTGTAAGCTGCATAGCTATAAAGGTGCAGGGTATTCTCAATATAAATATGCATAAATACAATACGATTGCAGTTCCAATTGTCATTGTAATCGCCATTGTGATTGAGATGATTATTATTGCTGTTGTTGTTGCTGTGGTTATTGCACTTGCCTGGTGTGAGTTTTGTATCAAAGTCGAACTAACAAATTACGCGGAGCCTTGTGGCCATATAACCGACTAGCGGACAGACGGACGGACAGGCGGACGGGGCCTGAACGATTTCAAGAAACCCCATTAACCTCAATTAGTGACTTGCGTATGAACAATGCGAAGCGCAGTCTCTCTCTCTCTCCCTCTTTCTATCTTCCTCCCTCTCTCTCTCTCTCTGGCTCTGGGGGGAGGGGGGTGTCTGAACAAACTGCTAATTAAAATAATGTCAATAAAATTGTGGTCCATTATACGCTACCGAAAATTGCAGCTGAAAAGCAAACAGAAACGCGACGAGCGATTGCCAAACGTGTAATTTAATAGAGCCAAGCGAGTGGGGCCAAAAGTTGAGATACTCGTAATAAGTACAACAACAACAACAACAACAACAACGGCGACTACAACAAAAAATCACAGGCCGGCAATAAATGTCGAATACAAAACTCGAAAAACTCAAAGTACAAAGCAACCATAAACGAAAACAAAAACGAAAACGAGAAGGAAAACAAGGCGAGAGCAACAACAACAGAAGGAAAACAATATAAGTTTGAGAAGTTGGCGACAAGACGGGGCCCGATTCGTGACTATATAGCCGACATGTGTACCTGAACAATCGCTCAGTTTCCCAGGCAGCAACAACAATTACACTCGCACACACACACACACGCACACACGCATTTCGTAACGACCGAAAAAGAGGCTGCAATTTTGGCAAGCAAACTAATTATTAGTTAACTTGTATCTTTAAGATACGCGGCGCATTGCTTAATAGACCAGAACACACAAAGCAGAATGCCGAGCCGCCAGAGCAGGCCGAGCGAGAGACCGGCAGACCGGCAGACCGACAGACCGACAGACCCACGGACTCTCCCTCACTCGCCCGCCCTCTCAGTCGTGGCATTGTCTTCGGGCACGTTTGCGAGTCTTTGTATCTCATGGATGCACATGCAAGCCTTGCCCTGCCCGGCGCTGCTCTGCTCTGCCAATAGCACAATTCATTGACTTTCCCAGCGTTGTCAAATGCGTGATTTTCACATGTATCTATTAGATACGTTTGTATCTTTCGGCCTGCAGCGGCGTGTCAATGCGTAGCAAACGACACAGTTTACAGTTTTGCCTCCAAATGAACACGCCCCCCGCCCTCCGCCCCCCTTCACACAGCTCTACCGCTCGCCCCTCGCCCTTGGGGCAGTCAAGCGCTGCCCCAGAAATTATAGTTTCAGCCATAACAATTTCCGACTGCGCCTCTCTATATACTTAGAAAGCTGTGGGAACATCTCAAGGCCCCCCACGACCCCCGGTGCCGTGACCCCTCGACCCCTTCAAGGCGGCAGTGAAAGAAGCAGCCAGCGACAGTAGCGATAGCACCGGCAAAAGTATCTGCTGCGAAAAGCTAACAGCTTGGACGAGCTATAAAGGGCGGTTTCCATACGATCACCAGGCCAGACAAATTTGCATATGAACGGCAGATGCAAAACGAATTACCGAATACCCTCGAGAAACTCACCTCTCACTGTCGACAGTCAGTCAATTACCTGACAAAAAAATAGGCATATTTCAAATATTTTGAATTGTTGCTAGATTTGGAAAAAGTTAAAAAAAATGAATAGATTTGTTTTTTCTTTAGCTTATTGTAAATGTAAAAGTCCCAAAAATATTTTGCATTATCTTAAAAAAAATGTATAATTACAACAATGTTTTTTTTTTATATTATATTAATATTTTCCATCTTTACAAGTTTTCAATATGATTTTCGCGCATTTCTTAAACTTTTCAAAATTGTTGCATATACAAAAAATAGAGACACTTAAAAAACACATTTTTTTTAATTGATAGAATTGTATTTTCAGAATAGTCTATGTTTTTCAATAATAAACAAGTTATATTTATCAATTTATAATATTTTTAAACTTAAGCTTTGAAGAAAATACAAAACTCTGCAAAGAAAATAAAATATTTTTGCGCACCTTTTCCTGTGCATAGTTTTTGAAACTGTTCAATGTGTTTGCAAATAGAGAGTTATTATAGCTGCAAAATTGTTTAAAATTGACAGAATTGTATTTTTAGAATAGTTGTCGACACTACACAAATTATATTTAATTAATTTATAATGATTTCTTAAACTTAAACTGAAGAAATAAAATAAAAGCTGCAGAAAATAAAGCTTAAGCTAGAATTTAAATATTTAAAAAAAAATTTTAAATAATTAAATTTTCAAAATGTTTAAAAAAATTTTTTTTAAATCAAATCAGAAATAATAAAAGCTATTTTTATTATTATTTTGTATAAATTAATAATATAAATATTAATAAGAATCGGAACGCTTCCTCGCGCTCATTGGAAATATCCGACATTATATTATATAATAATAAAATTCACGCTCTTCTTTGGCCCCACTTGAACTCCACTCGTTTACGAACTCTTTAAAATTTTGAAAATCTGCACACAGTTGCCATACCCCGTGCGTGCAGGGTATGGAAGGTGCAACGGCGCGTCGCGCTGGGTGGTGCGTCATTAGAAAAGGTCAGGAAAGCAAACATTTGGCATTTTACGTCCCGCAGGACAACGATTTCTAATCCCAGAAAGTATCTGTCTGTCTGTCGCTCTGCCTGTATCTGTATCTGCATCTCTGCTGTAAATGTATCTGTATCTGTATCTGTTATTGGTAATTGTATCGCCTTTTGCCTACTTGCTGTAGCATATGCAAGGCCCATAAATCTGCATGTTGCTGCCCGAGCCCTGAGCCGCCTCACCCCGCCGCTCCGCTCCGCTCCAGCAAACGCTACCTCAGCAGGCGTCGAGATTCGACACTCGCGCTGATGATGAGCTATGAGTTTTCTATGCAAATCGTCGGGCTGTTGTGCCAGTAGTTGTTGCCTCTGTTGCTGCTGTTGTTGTTCTCTCGCTTTAATTGAAATGCAAATGCAATGGCCAAAGACATGTCCAAGGCAGTTCCTCTCCCCTCGACCTCTCTGCATCCTCTGCTGCGCCCATTGTCCAAGTGGATCACGCGCATGTTGCAGCTCACAGTTCCTGAACACGATCGAAACGAATGCCAGCGCTGAAATCCAAAACCGAAGACCGAAAACCAAAAACCGAAAAGCCCCAAAGTCGAGCTGACGTCCGATCTTCGCAGTATCTGAGCAGCTCTGCATCTCAGTATATCTATAGCTTGGCATCTGTGCCTGTGTCTCTGTGTCTCTCTGTGTCTCTCTGTGGCATGGGCTATCCGATAACTTGGCCAACATATTCGTAGACAATGTAATTAGAACGCGGACAGCTGAAATGCATCTGCTGAATTCCGATTAAAGCGATTCCGGCTACGTGCAAACGTAATCCGAGATCGGCCAATAGTACAAGAACATATATATATATATATATAAGTATGTACGTACATTTGTGTGTATGGGCGTCACTGCAGCGTTGCCAAGTTTCACGCGCTCGCGACAGCTGCGCGCTCGCTCGATCTACTTGGCATAGCTTCCGCTCGCCTCCCCCCCCCAGGTACTGCGACAAGGACTTGATTATAATAATTTCCTTTGCCTTACACATCGAGGGAAGTGGGACGACACCCAGAGCTTGGTTTCCTTTCGGTTTCCTTCGATCAGGCGCTGCAGTATGCAAATTAGCACGAGGCGAGCTACAGGACAACCCTCCCTCCCGCTCTACTGCTCTCCCCTCCTCTCTCTCTCTCTCTCGCTCTCTCTCTCTCTCGCACTCAGCCAAGACGGCGTAATGAGCAAAGGTGTTTAATTGTTCGTTCCGGGCACCGGGCTCAGGTTCAGGTTCAGGTTCAGTTTCAGTTTCGGCTGCGCCTTCAGGGCTCAACGGGGCTGCAAACGCAGACGCCGCAGGCAGCTGCCTCTACGTCCATATGCAGATATATGAAAATTATTTGTAAATATGCCACGATCGCGACTCCAGAAAAATCGATCGTCACAAAATTTTAAAATTCTTCTTGAAGAAAGGTTAATAAAATTGCTTGTGATCAGTTCCAGCTAGAATATCATAGTATGATTTGTAGCAGAAAAACTTGAGAATTTTGCTACAACTCTAAAATAGACTCCAGCTAGAAAACATTTTATTGAAATTTGCATGGCTAAGCAAGCCATAATCGGTTGATCAACAATTTTGCTATATAAAAAGAACTAAAATACAGAAAAACTTTGCCTGTAGCTTTTACAAATGTCATGAAGTTCCAAAATAAAACTTGAAATTTCAGCGACTTCTTCACTTTTACAGTTTCAGCTCGGGTTAGTGACAATCCCATTATTTTCAGCTCGAAAATACATATATAATATATCATGAAATATAAAAAAGATGAACTTCAGAAAAACTTGGTCACAAAAATTCATAAACCTAAGCGAATTCTGTATTTTTACACTGTCAGTTCAAGTTTGCGATTATCTCACTATTTTTCGCTCAAAAATGCAAATACCTAACCAAAACTGAGAGGCATGTTTGCGTTGTAGCAAACGGACAAACGGACAGGCAAACGGACAAGGCTGATCTATAACTTCTATGCTTTATAGCGTCGCAAATGTTTGTCTGCTGTGCTTTAACATTAAAGCAAACGAACAAACGGACAGGCAAACGGACAAAGATGATCTATAATTTCAAGGCTTTAAAGCAGACGAACAGACGGACAGGCAAACGGACAAGGCAGATCTATAACTTCTATGCTTTATAGCGTCGCAAATGTTTGTCTGCTGTGCTTTAACATTAAAGCAAACGAACAAACGGACAGACAAACGGACAAAGCTGATCTATAATTTCAAGGCTTTAAAGCAGACGAACAAGCGGACAGGTAAACGGACAAGGCTGATCTATAACTTCTATGCTTTTTAGCGTCGCAAATGTTTTCTGCAAACGGACAGGCAAACGGACAAAGCTGATCTATATAATTGCATTGCAAACTTTTATAAAAAAATAAGTAAAGTACAATGACGTTCCAGTGTTAAGCGGATTTCTGCTAATTACACTTATTTCTATCTGCATTCTGCCATTTGTATACAGTTACACAATATTCTATCTAATCTGGAATCGTACTATATCCCCCCCTATAAGCATTTGCAACGATTCACTTTAGATTTGCAGATTTGCGCGCTTGAAACGCAACTTGAGCTAAGCCCCGACCCTTGTCAAGTCAAAAACCCCGGCCATTTAACACCTACTACAGTGCGTACTGCCACCCTTTCTCCCTCTCTCTCTCTCTCTCTCTCTCTCTCTCTCTCTCTCGCTCTGGTAGCACCCTTTTCAGTTGCATTTTGGCCTGCGGCCATGTAAACAACTCTAAACTCGAATCATTTATCTATTACGCAATTACTGACACACACACACACACACACACCACACACTCACTCACACACACACAGTCGCCTGTTGCGCTAGTCTCTGCTATCACTTTGCGCCGTGCAAATTTGCAGCGGCGAATTTTTCCAGCATTTTTCGCCAGTGCGAAAAAAGACAACAGCAACAACAACAACAACAATGGCAACAACAACGGCGGCAACAATTGGCAGCGCACGCACCGTCGAGTGCTGGCCGCAAAAACCCAAACCCACCCCATTGTACACCCCGAGCGCTGCGTGCAGCAACCCTTAACCCTTCTGCAACCCCTCGACGCTTGCACTTGGCTTGGCCAACACCTTAGCCGAGTGTGTGTGTTTGTGTGTGTGTGTTTGTGTGTGTGTGTGTGTGAGTTTGCAATTATCACGCGTTTATTGCAAAACAATGCAAATATTGTAACGGTAGCTGCAGCAACAGCAACAGCAACAACAACAACAAGCGCCAATTTCTTCAACTGTTGCTCGCGTTGTTGTTGTTGTTGTTGCTGCCCTGCAATTTGGCATTGTTGCTCGTCGTTTTTCGGCAAAAGGTCAAAGGGCAGCGCGGCCCGATGTCCTGCGGCGACTGCGCTTGTAATTGCTGTCAATTGTTGCTGTTGTTGTTGTTTTTCTACCTGCCTTTCGAAAGGGAAAGCGATTTTTTTCTTTTTTTTTTTTTTTTTGGTAGACAGGCGAAAAATGTATTTGCCTTTTCGCTCCCTCGTGTTTACGTCTAATTAACGGTAATTAACGTGTGTGCAAATGTCGTGGCCAAGTGAAAGTTCGTCCGCTCGGTTTGCCATCTGTGTGTGTGTGTGTGTGTGTAAGCCAAAACGGAAGACAATGTGGGAAACGCTGGCGTATCGATAAATAAAATAGTATAAATAGTACCAAGTACTTACTTCATACTGCAAAATCGATAACAGCGTATATCGATAAGTGCGAAAAATGAAACAACTGCCATTGAAAGAAAAAGAAGGACAGGGCCTTACGCTCATAGCACAATTATCGATAGCCGTGCATATCGATTGGGCGATACTGCTTTAAGAAATCCATGAAGTTTGGAAATGGAGAAAAGCCTTATATAGCCTTATATATCGATAAATAACTGTATCGATACATTGTGAGAGAGAAAAAGTAGTTTGCAAAGTTAACAAACTGCTTAATCGATACTGCATATATCGATCTATCGATAGCTGAACATATCGAACAATGCAAAAAATGAAACAACTGCAACTGAGAGAAAAGCAATGCCAATGTACTAAACTAATAACAATAATATATCGATAGACCAGCAGATATATTTATCGATTGTTTTTTTTTTAGTAGATCAATACAATTGGAGAAAAGGAAAAGTCTTCCACTGACGTTACTCTTGCCTTGGTGCAAAATCGATCAATAAATTGATCAATTGATAGACTAATCGATGAAAACACTACAAAAGCGAAGAAAGTTGCAAATAAAAAAGACAACTGGAAAAAAGCACAAATGCTTTTCGAACTTTAAAAAAAAAAAACAAAATTCAGAGAAACAAAAAAAAAACACTGCAAATATTTAAAAATACTCGAAAACGCTCACACTCAAATTGACTAAAAATTTAGCCTTTTTTCTTATTTTTCGTGCACATTAAATTATTATTTTGATTTATATTAATTATTGCTTTCAGCAAAGTGATCGTAAAATGATATACGTTTGAGCTTAAAATCGTCTTTAGTCTTTAATCATGTTAAGAGCTTTTGCCTATAAAAATATCGGGCACATGTCAGGGGAACCCCTATGGCTTTATGTTATTTGAAGGTCTAGGAAATCAAATTGTATTTCTATAGTACAATTTTGAAGTGCCATTCATTTTTGTCAAATCATGTTTTTCTTAGTTTGTTCTTTTCTTTAACGTCAAAAGTTAAAAACAAAATAATTTTTTCTGCAAGTTTTTGAAAACAAAAAAAAAGATTTAGTAAAATTTTATTGTAATTATAAAGAAACAAAACTGAAATTTTTCTTGTCTTTTTTAAAAAGACTAATTTTTTTTTCTTTAAAAATTTATTTTGTTACTTCATTTCCAAAATGTATAATTTAATTTAATTAATTCTACTATAACTTGATTGCTCATAGTAGTTTTGAAAACAAAACTCTTTTAATTTATACAATTTAGAAACTTTTATTAAAAAAAAACATAAACATGTAGTTAACATGTATTACAATTTAATTTTTATTTCAAATTTAATTGTATTTTATTTCATTTTAAATATAATAATGATATAATATGTAGTTTTATCTTTTTGGTAAGCTTTTGTAGACAAAAAAAAAAGGTTTTATATATATTTTAATTTTAAATTTAATTGTATTTTATTTCATTTTAAATAAAAAAAATTATATGCATTTTTGCCTTTATCTTTTTGGTAAACTTTTGTAAACAAAAAAAAACGAGTTTAAAAAAAAACCTATTGAAATTAAAAAATGTACAGTAAATAAATTTCCTAAAAAAACGAAAAACCTCGAAAAATTAAATAATTAAATTGAATAAAATTTCAGCTCAAAATTGCATTAAAGTAAACAAAGTTAACGCAATTTAATCGCCTTGAGTGTCGAATTGAGATGCGAATAAATCGAAGCCATGTGTGTGCGTGCCGGCGTGTGTGTGTGTGTGTGTATGTGTGGCCATTAAAATAACTCAAAACTTGCATGGTTATAACTTAATTACCACCCGTTGATGGTAATTGTTAATTGTTGTTGTTGCTGTTGTTGTTGCCGCCTCATCAAGCAGCGCAAAAATGCCACACAAATCAAATCAATTTGCGGCATGCACACACACACACACACACACGCACACACACACAGGCGTCGTGGAATCAACCAACCAAAAACAACACTAATATGACACTTTAACAGTTAGGCCAGCACTCACACACGCACACAAGCACGCACGCCTCGAGTCGACTCACTCACTCACTCACTCGCACACACACACACACACACACGCACAACTAATAATAAAAAATCATAATTTCAATCAAAGGCAACAACTACAATAAGCAGAGCAATAGCACAGCGAAGCAGGCAACAGCAGCGGCAGCAGTGACAGCGGCAGCGGCAGAGGCGGCAGCGCCAGCGACCGAGCAGCAGCAGCAACGACGACGACGAAGACTACGCAGCGGCACCTGCATAGCGCGCGCTCGCTTACACCTATGCAGGCGGTGCCGGACAGCAGCAGCAACGAACAAGAAAAAACAAAAAATCAAAAAAAAAAAAACAAAAACAAACGCAAAAAAGTCCAACACACTGAGCAGAAATCAAGCGTCGCACTCAATGGCAGCGAAACGCGCTCAAGCCGCAGCCGCAGCCTCAGCTGCGCTGCCAGCGTCTCAGTGCGAGTCTCAATCTCGGCCTCAGTCGCAGTGCAGGCTCAAGCTCTCAAGCTGTCACTGGACAGGGGAGGCAGGGGGGCTGAGCGCGTGCGCAGCGTAGAGCGCAGAGCGAAAAGAAACGAAACGAAAAGAAAACAAACAAGAAAAAAAAAAGCATGCAAAAGAAATCAAAGCCAAGCAGCAGCAGCAACAACAACAACAAGCACGAGCGAGCCGAACGAGCGCACGAGCACACACACATGCAGCGAGGCAGTCGGAGAGACACACACATACACACACATGCAGGCGAAGAGACAAAGCGACGTAGCGCCAACTTAAGCTCAATTCAATGGCGTTTGGTGCGAGCGAGCGAGAGCTGCCATCAAATGTCTGCCCCCCACCCCCGACTCTCCCCCTCATCCACTTGCTGCTTTTTTCCTTTCTTAACTTATTACAACAACAACGCGCGATGCTGCGGCTGCCTGCGTCGACGTCGACGCCAACGTTGTCTTCGTTCGATGAATGATGTTGGCGCTGTCGCTGCCGCTGCCGCTACCTGCGCGCACACACACACACACATGGCTCACGTGTGTGTCCATTGACGTCGTCTGCTTTGGCTCACCAATAAAATGGGGCGGGGCTTAAATCGTAATTTTTTTTGTGTGTGTTTGCTGCTTTTTTTTCTGATGCTGCCGGCGTCGCCGTCGCTGCCGTGTGACACTTGCGCTTGTGTGCGTGTGCGTCGCTTTGCTCTGGCTTTGGTTTCGGTTTCGGTTTCGGTTTTATTATGTGAATTATCGAAAATTGAGCGAGGCGTCGCCGTCGCCGTCGCCGCGCCGCCACCCACCGGCATTGAGTGAGTTTTTTTTTGTTTTTTTTTTTTGAGTTCCTATTTTTCTTGAATTTCGAACTCGTTGTATGGGAAATGTTCGGCTGGGAAGCAATACCCATTGGCAGCGGGCGTATCTATCGTCGTATTGACAGCTTCGGATACGCAGGCGAGAAAAAAGTAGTCGATGTGAAATCTATCGAAAATTACAGTTCAATCGAATCAGGCTCAAGCAATTCCGATATTCGAAGTCGAAGTCGAAGTCGTCGCTGTATCGCCGTATTGCAACCGTGAGTACCAGGCCGAGAAATCGCCATAGCTGCACACTGTAGGACCCGAAAAAACATATTGCCATATTTTTCGTACATTTTTTCGGGGGAATTTCGAACATTCGAAATGTGTGTGTGTGTGTGTGTAGAGTTGCGAAAGCTCTCGAATATCTGCCAAGGTACTTCTCGAAATAGAGAAAACTTACTGAAACTGGAAACTTCAACGTTTTCCTAAAACTCCATAAACGTATATCAAATTTATTCTTAAAGAAAATTAAAAATTGCACTAGTTTTGCATACGAATAATTAAGGTTTTTTTTTATTTTGCATTTGAAAAAATACTACTTCATTTTTTTTAACTCTTCTGCCAATATACTAATTCTATTACTATAAGCATTTTTCTTTCTTGTTGAAATATAACAAATTTTATATTATTATTAATTTTATACTTTTTTTAGTTTAAAAAACAACACAAAGTTTATACAAAATTAATTTTTTTCAGTTTTATTTTATTTTTTTCATTTTGCAGTTTAAAAAACAACAACAAATATTGCACAAAATTGGTTTTTATCAATATTTTCATTAAAAAAAAAAAAAAAATTATACAATTTAAGTTACTATCAGTATTTCTTTTTCCAATCTCAAAAAATTTAAAAAGCAACAAAAATTTTACAAGAGTAGTATTTATTGGAATTTTCTTATTAAATTCTCAAGCGATTTAAGAAAACAACAAAAAATTATACAAATTTAGTTACAATCAGTATTTCCTGTTTTTTAATCTCAAACAAACCAAAAAACAACAAAAATGTTACTAGAGTAGTTATTATTGGTATTTTCTTATTAAATTCTCAAGCAATTTAAAAAACAACGAGGAATTTATAAATTAAGTTATTATCAGTAATTCTTTTTTTTTAAATCTCAAACAAACAAAAAAAAAAAACAAAAATGTTACAAGAGTAGTTATTATTAGATATTTTCTTTTTTTTAATTCTCAAGCGATTTAAAAAAAAAAAACAAAAGAGTGTACAACATTATTATTATTATTTCTATTAATTGTATTTATTTATTTTCTTAAGCTTAATTAAGGCTTAATTAAATATTAATATTCAAATTAAAAATTGTTTTTGTTATTAATTCTACAACAATTAGAACAACAACAATAAGTTGTACCAAAGAAGTTATTATCAGTATTATTTTTGTTATTTATTTATTAGTTCTAAAATTACCAACAAAAAAAATTGTACAAAAATTAGTTGATATTAATTATATTTTTTCAATTTTTTTTTAAATTCTTGTACAAAATTGGTAATTGTTTTGTTTATAATTCTCAAACACTTAAAACAAAAACAACTTCCCTGTTGCCACTCGATTGTGTGTGAACGAGTTCGAAAAACGTTTCGAACATCTCGCATACCCCTGCGCTCGATTGCAGTCGTGTGCGAGCTCGCAGCTCGCAGTAAAGCACTCAAACATTGAGTGCCTTGGCTGCTGTAACAAGCATTTGTTTTTTTTTTCCACTCGGCTCGCCTGCCGCGCCAAGTACACTTCCCCGCGAGCCGAACTCAACTCAACTGAAGTGAACTCAACTCGAGAGTTCGGCTCAAAGCCGAGCGAGCCAGCGACCAGCCGAGCGAGCGGCCGAGTGGCCGAGCGACCGAGCCGAACGACCATTCATCCATCGATTGTCAATCAGCGTTTGACTCGCATGTGCACAAATGAGAAGGAACGAAAGAAAGCGAGCTTCGCGCCTGCTTACACACACACAGACAGACACGCACACACACACACACACACACACGCACACGCACACGCACACACTGAGCGTGTGTGCAAAAGAAATGGTTGGCTAAAAGCAAGAAAAACCAAAGCGATGAGAAAAAATCTAACAGCAATGAAATGAAATGAAATGAGCGCAGGCGGCAGCGGCAGCGCAGTCAGCGGCAGCAGCGCTGCCAGTACGCGCAGCGGCTCCGAAGCCATCGTGTAGGTGGCTGCGGCTCTGCCCCCACATACACTCACACCACTACTACACTCCCACGCTGGCCCTTACTCTCTGCCTGCTCTCTCGCACGCTGCATCGCTGCCGCCGCTGCCGCTGCCGCTGCTCTGCTTTGCATTAGGTGCGCGCTCTGCCCACCCCACTGCAGGCGCTCCCTACTGCCAGCTGGGTTAAGGTTGCCATTGCCAGCTCGACGCGGCTGCTGCGACGCCGACTGCGACAGCGACGCCGGCTGCGACTGCATTGCACTTGGAGCTTCGATACAATTTGAACTTTTTCTTTATGTGCAAGTCGAAGCGCAGCGCAGCGCGCTTCAAACTTGAGCAAATTGCAAGGGGAGGGGCAGGGGGGGAGGCTGCGTCGTAGCTGCTCGCAGAGGCGTCTGTGGTGCGTGGGTTCGGTTGGGGGGGCTGGAGCTGTAGCTCGCGGCCGAAGGGTTGCATTGGGGCGCAGGCTGCACGCTTTAATCCGCAGAAATATGAGTTTTAAATCAGCAAAAAGTACAAAATGACAGATAAAAGAAATGCTGGAAAATCACTGGCAAATTGAGGGAAAACTGCGCTGGAAAATATGAAACTTATAGCTGTATTCAAACGCTGCAGAATTGTTTTTAATTAAGCGAGTAATCGAATTTGGTTGGGCGTTTTGTTGCGCTGAAAAAAAAACTGTAAGCCAAAAAAAAAATATTATTAGCAAACTGAAAGCAAAAAAAATATTATTAATATTAAATTAAGTATTATAATTAGCTAAGAACATAATCAAATATTTGTTTATTCATATATGATTATAATTAAATATTCGTTGATTCAATATTTAAAATTTATTCTATGTTTAATGATTTCAATTATTTTTATAGTATTTCGAAAAAAATATATAAAATGTATAAGAAAAAATTTATATTGTATAAAACTTAAAGGTTCATTTAATTTAAAATTGCAATAGTAAGTCTTTTACTTTTATTATATTAAGTCTTAGCAATAATATTCAAACAACTAATTCAAATAATAACGCAATAAATAATTTATGTACTAAAGTAAATTTAATATTATAATAATGTGATAATTCAGTTATGCAATACTAATAAGATTAAACATTATATCATATAAAGCATTGATATTTAAATAATTAATTAAATTAATAAAGCGACAATCAAACTATGCATTAGTAAAACGATTAAGCATTATAGCTAGTAAATTTAAATATTTAATAATAATAATTATTTGAGAATTAAATGATGTTTTAGTAATTAAATTCAAAATTATATCAATTCAAGCTAAAGTATTAAAATAATAAATTAAATCAATAATGCGATAATCAAATTATGTATAAGTAAATGGATTTAACTTAACAGCAAGTAAATTTATATATTAAATTAAATTAAATTATGTCTTAGTAAATCAAATATAATAATAATCTTAAAGTTAAATTATGTAACATTATAGTAATTAGATTAATCAGTGTAGCATTAATAATAAAATAATAATTTATAATACTAAGTAAATCGAATATTATAAGAAAGTATTAATTAAATTATGTACCATTAAATTAGATAGAACACTCTAGCTATTTTAGCATAAACGAATTAATTAATTATAATACTAATGCGATAATTAAACTATGCAACAGTAAATCTATATTTTGTTATAGATTCATATTTCAATAAGAATGTTTGAATGTTTTCAAATTAATATTATTTTAATTTGATATATTATTCATTTCGCATATTCCAACAATTTCGAACAACAAATAAAAAAATTATTATGCCAATATATATATATATATATATATATATATATATATATATATATATATATTTTTTTTTTATAAAAAAAAGTATTTTTTATGCTCTTGCGTCGCGCTGCTTCTTCATCAATATTCCACAGATTTTTTTTTCATTTTATTTATTTGCTGCGAATTTCTTGCATTTAATCTTAAGTGCGTTTTCAAACCTTGCCCCCCTCCGCGTGGATCTACATTACCTGCCGCGGCTGCCACTGCCTCGCCGTCGACCCTGCTGCATCCCCCTCGTTAGCCTGCACGACACGGCAGCTTGACCTTTGGCAAGCGCAGCGACAGCAACAACAACAACAACGCTGCGCATAAAAAGTCCCTCGCACACACACACACACACACACGCCAGAACAAACCAGACACAATAATAATTTGAGCTTCCCAACGAAATCCGCAAGGAAGTCGTCGTAAACTACCCCCCCTCCTCCCACACACACACACACACACACACACACACACACTTGGGCATATGTTTGCAACAACAAATAAATAATAACAAAAGCAAAGAAGCAACTGCAATGCAACAAAACACACTCAAAGCCGGCAAAGCGCCGCTGCTCACTCACACACTCACTCAAGCAGTCACTCGCCTCACACTCAATCTGCGGCTCAATCAACAAAAAACTACATGAGCCAAAAATGCTGAATGCGAGCGCAACACATTTTCCTATAAGTTTTTCCCAATCAGAAAAAAGGCGACAGAGGCGCACACGAGCAGAGCGGCAGTGGCAGCGCGACGTCGACGTCGACGCAGCACATATGTAGCGCGCGAGCGAGAGCGCACGAGTGAGAACGGGACGCTGCTGTGAATGAATGAATTTCAATACATGCAACTGACAGTTATCAGCACAAGAAGAAAAATCAAAAAAAAAAAAAAAAACAGAGAGAGAGAAAAAAAAAGCAGCAAGCAAAAAGTAAACAGAACGAACGAGCGCTGAGTTGTAATACGTGTGTGAGTCGACAACGACAGCGACGTCGACGGCGACGGCGACGGCGCAGAAAACTGCTCAGCCCCAAAAGCAAAACAAACGAATATCAAAAACCTATTGAAGATACCAAGGCACAGGCCACTCACACAATTGAGTGATTCTCGTGCGCACTCCGTCTCACTCTCGCGCTCTCGCTCTCACTGTGGACTCTCGCGCAACACACACACGCACACACGCACGCACGCAGCGCGCTCTCACTCACTCACTCACGCTACAGCTGGCACTACATCGCGCTGTCTCTGCCTCACGCTCACGCTCTCGTTCTCGCTCGCTCTCGCTCTCACACTCTCTGGAGTGCATTTGAGCGCTCGCTTGCTCGATTCGCGCGTGCGGTTCGTTCGAGCCGTCGTGTTCGTATCGCACCGAGCGAGCCGAGCGAACCGAACCGAGCCGAGCGAACCGAACCGAACCGAGCCGAGCGTCGCGGCGTCGCGGCGTCGTGTGTGCATACAGTTTTTGGGGTTGACGGCGCTGCGACTTGTTCAATGTTGTTTAGTCATCAACAGAAGTCGTGACTGGCAACGTCGCCTGTGTGTGCCGCCGCCAGCCAGTGTCCGAGTGTGTGTGTTGTGTGTGTGTGACTCTGACTGTTGACTGTTCACTCTCTTTCTCTCTGTGTTTACAGTTGTAACTCAGATCTGTCGCGAGCAGCAGCAGCAGCAGCAAATGCAACGACGTGAACAACAACAACACAACAACAACAACTAAAGTAACAACAACAACAACAACAACTGCTTAACAACTTAACAATCGAACTGTTTTTTCGGCTTGTTTACATCGCTATTTTTTTGCTCTATTTTTTTTTCCAACTCAAAAATCGCACGGGAAAATTCCAAGGAAATTCGAAGGAAATTTCGAAAATGTATTGAAATGAGAAAAGTGTGCGCGTGTGACAAGTGTAAACAGCAACAACAACAACAACAACAATAATAACAACAACAGCAGCAGCAACAACTACAACAACAGCAACAACAAACAAACAACAACAACAACAACAACTGCAGATCGCAGTTCGGGAATCCAATTGGAATTTCGCTCTGCACTGCGCTGACGACTTTTCCGCACGCAATTTCCACGCAAATGGCAACAGATTTCAATGCCGTCGCGATTGTTGCAGCAACAGCAACAACAACAACAACAACAAGCGGGCGCCACTTGTGCGCCTAGTGTGTGTGGTGTGTGCTGACAACAACAACAACAAAACAACAACAACAACAACAACAACAACAAATTGGCAGCGCAAATCAAAAGCAAATTTTGAATGAATTTTTTTGAGCACGTAAAGCAAGCCAAAAGCAAAACAAAGCAAAACAAAAGCAAACCAAAAACGCAAACAAAGCAAAACAAAAGCAAACAAAGCCAAACACAGCGTGTCTCTGTCTCTGTCTCTCTCTCTCTGTCTCGCATTCCCCCCCTGCTACCCCACGTTGCGCGTGTGTCTGTGCGTGCGTGCGTGTGTGTGTGTATGTGTGCCTGCCTGCCTGCCTGTGTTTTCTGTTTAAGCCAAAAATCAAAAATTAACTGAGAGCAGGCAAAACTGTTTACAATTATTTTTGCTTGCGGCCTTTCTCAATGCCTCCGCCCGCAACGGCGCAGCAGCCGCCAGTGACAACAGCAACAAAGTTAACAACACTGACAACAACAACAACAACAGCAGCTGGCAACACGTAGAGGAGTCGGCCCACTTGAGAGAGCGAGCCCAGCCCCAGCCCCGGCCCACGAATGCAGCCAACATTGCCACAAGCCGCTGGGACAGCCGATATGGATCTGACGGCTGTTCAATCAATCAACGATTGGTTTTTCAAAAAGGAGCAAATTTATTTATTGGCACAATTTTGGCAACAGGTAAGTGCCATCAATCAATCAATCGCCCATCAATCGCAGCCAGTCGGCCAGTCGGCCGGCCAGCCCAATCGACCAATCGCGCGTTCGACCAATCAAAGCAGCAAGAGTTCGCAATTTGCCGGCTTTTCTTTTCTGTTTTTTTTTTTTTTTTGTGCGGTTTTGCGGGTGAAAAGTGCAGGAAAATTCGTGTGCAATGCAAGGCGGAAAATGTGTAGTGGCAGGCAAGCTATTTTGATTGGAAGCTGGCAAACAAATTTGATTGATTCGCAGTGAAGTTTAGAAAAACTCATGCTTCAATCAAGGCTTCAAGCAACTCAATATTAAATTGTATTGACAATTTAAAAATAATTCACTCAATATTAAATTATAAAATAATTATTTTTGAATTGTCAATCAATGCCCAAACTAATGCGAAGTTCGAATTATCAATCAGTTGTGCAAATCAATGAGAAAAAAGTGTCTTCAGTCAAGCAATTAAACATTGCATTAAATTAATTATTTTCGAATTGTCAATCAATTTTGCAGCTAATTCGAATGAGAAAAAAAGTGTTTTCAAGCCATGCAATCAAAAATGTTATATTAAATTAATTATTTTCGAATTGTCAATCAATTGCGAATTTCAAATTGTCAATCAATTTCTAAACTGATGCGTGTTTTGGAGCTATTTCAAATTGGAAATCAATTCGAACTCCAAATTAAGCGTCATACGGAAAGCGGAAGTCCATTTGAATTTTGGATTTACTCACAAACGGAAATCAATTTTAATTCTTCGTAGTCAAAAAAGTCATTTACAAAAGTTAATCAATCGGAATTATTGAGATTATCTGAAATTGTTGAAAATTGAAAAAAGATTATAAAATTAAATTTGAGTTTCGAGTTTTTTGGCATTGTTGAAAATTGGAAATATAAACAACAAAAAAAATCAAATTTGAGTTTTAACTAAAATATCAAGTGTTGTTTTGGTGTTTGTGTTTGATTAAATATTGAAAATAACTATGAATATCAGGAAATTAAAAGTAGAAAAAAAGAAATTAACTTGAGCTCCAAATTAATTTTAAAATGCAATTTTTATTGAAATTTCGAGTTAATTGCAATTACGAATCGTATAGAAATTCTCTTATTAGTTATTTAAAAATGCATTCAAAATTCATTTTCAACAGAACAATCAAAACCATAAAACTGAAATATTACTTATCTATACATACGAAAATAGTCATAACAAACTTGGAATATTTATAATAGTCATAAAATTGATAGATAATGTCAACCTGATTTCAATAATTGATAGCACTACGCAGTAGAAAAAATTTTTTGCTAAATATAGAATTGATTCAAATGTTGAATTTGTCATAAATCTGAAAATAATTTAAATTTTTATATAAAAAGGTGTACAATTGATTAAAAATATGATAGAATTCGAAGAAAATTTTGATTGATTTCAAATTTGGAGATTCACAAAATACAAAAACACAAAAAATTATTTCAACAAGTGATAAATTAGAAAAAAATTTGGTTTTCGTGAAAAAAAAAAATTAAAAATTTGCAAAAACAAAGAGTAAAAATTACAAAATTTGGAAAAAAAAAACGTATTAAAATAAATTTGAATAAAAAGAAAAACAAATTTTCAATAATTCACAACAATTTCGTGTGCGCTTTGAGTTCGAGTGAAAATTTTAGCTCAATGCATGTGACACAATTGCACTGGCATTTCCCAGGAAAACGCGCTAGGAAAAGCTCCCACATTTAGCTGAAAACAAATAACAAATATGAAAATGCAAATGCAAATGAAATGCGAATGCATTTAAATTTTTTACTCTGTTGTTGTTTTTAGCAATTGCAACTAATTGAGTTTGCGTGTCTGTGCCAATTGTTTTTATTGATTTCTCGAAATTTGTTTACAAAATGCAACAACAACAACAACAACAGCAACAATAACAATAACAATGGCAACAACTAATAGTCGAGCGATTTTCGGCTTGAATTGCGCGCAAATTGTTTTCCGAGAGAAAACTTGGGCAACAAGTCGCTTGCTGGCTATGTCGATCTTTAGGCTGATCGTTGAGCCCACACACACACACACATACACACACAGGGTATAGTAGACAGACAGCTAGACAGACAGCCTGGCAGACGCATTCAGTCAACTTCGGTCGAAGTGCAGGGCGAGTTCTCATAATCATCAACGCGGCCAGACGACAATTTTGGCCGCATGCCAAAGTCTCCACTCTCCACTCTCCACTCCAGGCCAGACCAAACCAGACAGATATAAGTTCGCATCTATCTATAACTTGGCTTCTATGTGGATAGCAAATTAATTGGAGTCTGTCTGCAGAACGCATCGAACAAAGCCGAAACTTGCGCCTCCTCCCGGGCGATTCGTGGAAAAGTGCCGAGATGAAAATTCGCAGAAAATGGAAAATGCAATTGCAATTGCAATTGATTTACATTGACGCGCGACTCTGACTCTGACTCTGACTCCGACTCTGCGTTAGACCTGTGCATATTCTATATAGCACTATATGGGTACTAGTCATGAGCATATCATTCAGTCACACACTCACACTCGCACTCACACTCGCAATCGCATTCACTTGGCGCTGTTTGCGTTTCGTTTTGCCGTCGGCAAATTTTTGCATGCTTGCATGAAATTCAATACAAATGCAAATATTTGTGCATGGCTCCTGGTCCAGTCGATCTGTCTGTCTGTCTGTCTGTCTGTCTGTCCTTCCAGCTGTCCGTCTGTCCGCCTGTCCGTTTGTCCGTGCATCTGCGATCGAAGATCAAGCTGGAGATCTCCATGCTCGGAGCGCGCAATTAGTGCAAAGTGCAGCCGGCGAAGCAATCAATAAAACTTAAATAAGCAAAACCGATTTACGGCCACGCCCCGTTGCAAATGGCTAGCGAAAACAACAACAACAACAAAAACAACAGAAAACAAAATAGAAACAAGCGTAGCCGGTTGTGGCGGGGGGGGGGAGACAGATAGCGCGCCTAGATAATGCGGACTATTTGTTACTCTCTTCAAATGGAGAATGAAATTAGCAAAGAAATAAAAAAAAAATCAAAGAATTCAAAAGAAAGAGCGAGCAAAAATTGTAGAAATATATAACAAGCCATAGAACAAAATAGAAAATAGAAAAGAAAAATATAAAATAGAAAATAAATAATAAGAAAAAATAAAAAAACGACAATTTTGAAAAAAGTGAAAATTTATTGCAATTCAAGCAGAAAAAAAGAGAAAAAAAAAATTACTTTGAATAGAAGTAAATATTGGCAATAATTTAAAAAAATCAAATTTTAAGTACCTTATTTAAAAAATAAAAAAGTACTTCGAACATAAGCAAATATACGCAATAATGCCATAACTTAAATTTTATATTTTCAAATAATAATGGCAGAAATAATGAAATATCTGCAAAAGTTGTGCTCGAAAATACTGTGCAAAATTTGGGCAAAAAACTGAAATTTCCAAAATTTAAACTAGAAAAAGAAAACGTTATCTATAAACAATAATGCATAATCCCTTCTCGAGAAATTCGAACTGGAATAGAATCTCTGACAACTTCTTTAGCTCAATCAAAAAGTGCTTTGCGAGCTTGACGGGGGGGGGGGGGGGGAGCTGTGGGGAGGGGCTAAACAATTGTACAGTGTTTTGTTTCTTGTTTCTTTCGCCGTAATTTGTTAACAATGCAAACAGATTCGGCCAGCAGAGAGAAGAGTATACAAAATGATTTTGGAGTTCGGTTTCTTCTGCTCTTTTCTGATTTTCGTGTCGTTCTTCTCGTCTTGTCTTCTGCTGCTGCTGTTGCTGTTGCTTCTTGCTTGTTGCCTCCTCTGCTTATTGTGAGCATCGATTCGCAGAATTTTGGAGCGAAGCGCACGCTTAACGAGCATTTGATTTGTTATTAATGGCAGGCAAAAAACTAAAACAAAACGCGAACAACTAAGTAACTGGTAGGGGCAATGCGGCGAGGTGTGTGTGTGTGTGTGTGTGTGTGGGGTATTCCTCTTGAAGATCGACACGAGATCACTCAAAGTGATGTGCTCGGCGGCAAATTGGCCACAGATCACAGTTCGATGAAGTGATCTCATCTCGTCGCGGTGTTGGCGATAAGCGAAAGATGCCCAAAAATAGGTCGAACCGAAATCTGGACAAGTGGCGAGGCGATGCGACAAGTCGCGAAGTTGTGTGTTATCGTAAATAACAATAATCGAGTTAAACATATTAATTTGCAGGGCCAAATATAGAAGTTGATTAAATAATTAACAGCGCGACGAGACGCTAACCGAGACCCCCAACAGCTGTCCAAATTGTTCGACTTTGCGACTTTTCGACTTCTTGTGACTTCTTGATTTCGTCTCACTCGCTCGCTCGCTCGATCGTTTTTTCGGCGGGTCTGTCAAGTACATTCAAATTGGCACCAATTCGAGTGCCAGATTAACAGAATTGCGCTTCATATACGATACTCCAGATACACACACAAACATATACAAACATATATATATATATGTGTATATGTATGTTTAATGTGGTACTGCTGCGGCATGGAACCAGCGCACGACGCGGCACCCAATCCGTATTTCCGTATTTTCGATTGCCAAGCAAAGCCATAGCCATAGCCATAGCCGACAAAAAAAAAAAAAAACAATATCGGTGGGCAACCGAAAACCCGGTCGCAGTGCAATCTATAAACTTGACCCATTAACATGGCAAACGAAGTAGAGCCAGCAGTAGATTTGGCCCGAAGTCGAAGACGCTTTGACTAAGCAGAAATTGTCATTGATTTTCGCTGAAATGGTGGAAAAACAAAGCGGGCAGGGGTATGCGCGACTGCAGTTACTGCGCAAAAAATAGCAAGATGCTAAATAGCCATGCTTAAAAATAGCCAAAAAAAATTGTACAAATTTTTACCCAGAAAAAAGTGCATTTTTGAAAAAAGTATAAAATTGTGAGTTTTAAAATTAAAATATTAAAAAAAATAAACTGAAAACTGTAATCCTTGTTTATGTTGCTAACACGCTGCATTCTCAGAATGTCAAAAAAAAAAAAAAATACTCAAATATAAAATTCGTATTGCCTGCGTATTGTTTGCGGCCCGCGCGCTGTGTCTGATCTGCAGCGATTACAGGGTATCACGCGCGACCGCAACAACAAAAGATTTTAATTGCCCGAAATGCATTTGCTGACACAAAACGAAAAAGAAAAGACACACACACACACGGCTACACAGAAAGAGATAAAAATACTAGAAACAAGCTTCAGTTTTCCCCGCTTCTGCTCGATTTTTTTTTTTTTTTTTTTTTTTTTGGATTTTTGATTCGCTTTTGGCATTAATCAAATCGAAACCGGTTGCCGGTCGCAGGGCAAGGCAAGGTAGCGCTGCAGGGTAGAGCCACCACCAGCACCAACACCACCATCTGGCTGGGCTGACTGGGCTGGCTGGGCTGACTGGGCTGCACCACCATGTCAACCCATCGACAGGGGCATTTGATAGTTTCTCGTAAAGTTCCATTCAAATATGGCGGTCGCACAGGATTTTCGGCAAGCATCGTCGAAAACTGGAACCATTTGCATATGCCGAAAAGAGCAGCAGCCCACACTCAAGGGGTTGTCTCTGCTGCATAAGCTCTTCGACACACACACACACACACATACACACAGGGAGATAGCAGCTACAGATACATTGATAGAGATCAGCGGCGTGTGTCATATAATTTTTAGCGTTTTAAGTGCAATTTACGGGGCAGGCTAATGAGTCAGCTCAAGGGTTAAAAATCAGAGCGGGAGAGTGAGGTAGAGGCAGAGGAAGGGGCAGATCGAGTGTCAGCACAACCACCCGACCGCCCACTCTGACACACACACACACACACACACACACACAGGCAGACTCGCAGTGGAACACACTCGGTTCGCAACGCTCCACTGTGCGAGTCAATCGGCCCGATCGCCCGATCGCCCAGACAGATATGTTAATATAATTAAATTAATTTGTCAGCACGGAAATTAAAACCACGCAGCAGCCGGCGACAGCGCCAGCAACAACAACTGAAAAGTATCTATGAACGCGGCGACGGCCCCCAAAAGCGACACAAAAACTCAAAATCGAACAATTAAAGGCGTGGGTGAGAGGCAGTTGGGGGGGGGGGGGCAGGGAGGGGGAGGTAGATGCTGTTCTGGCTAATAATGTGAAATAAAAAATCGTTTGAAAAAGCCAACGAAAACGAACAGAATTATTATTAAAAATTGAGTTCATGAACTGTGCGAGTGTGTGTGTGTGTGTGCGAGTGTGTGTGCGACTCTTGATCAATTTTTATTATTATGATTATTAGCATTATTCCCATCGACTCGCTGCTGTTATTGTTGTTGTTGTTGCTTTTCCGGTCAGCCATTAATTATTAATAGCGCGCCCCGAGCTAATTGAAGCTGACGAACTACCAAATGTGAAATGTGAAGTGACAACCCCCACGGCCACTCCCCCTCATGCCGCCTGATATTATCTTTCTCTCACTCGCAACTATCCACGCACGCTTTGATGTTCATTTACTCCTTTTGATCTTTTCCTGATTCCATCATATTTAACATATACACTATTTATTTAAATTTAAATATCTCGCCCGATTCGCTCGGTTATAGCTTTAATTCCGCTCTGATCCTTCATTTTTAACTGCTTTGCCATGATCATAACTATTTTCTTCCGCTTGTTTTTTTTTTCAATTTTTTTTTCCTGTTTATAAAACTCTATTTATTAAACTGATCCCTAGCGATTCCGCTCTGATCCTAACAAACTTTTTTCTGTCCTGATCTTTCATTTTTTACTGCTTTGCCATGATCATATTATTTCTATTTCCTGTCGTTTTATATTTTCTCTGATTCAAACTAACTCTTAACTTCTCCTACAGTTACCATATTTACCATATCCATAACGATTTTGATCTTAACTAACTTTTTCTAGCCTGATCTTTTCGCTGCTCTGATCATTTTTAACTGCTTTGCCATGATCATATCTATTTTCTTCCGCTTGTTTTTTTTTCTATTTTTTTTCCTCTTCTGCTTCTAAATAATTTCTCCCATCTTTCGCTAACCATATATATCTATTTATTAAACTGATCCCTAGCGATTCCGCTCTGATCCTAAAAAACGTTTTCCTGTCCTGATCTTTCATTTTTTATTGCTTTGCCATGATCATATTATTTCTATTTCCTATCGTTTTATATTTTTTCTGATAAAAACTAACTTTTAACTTCTCCTACCGTTACCATATCCATAACGATTTTGATCCTAACTAACTTTTTCTAGCCTGATCTTTTCGCTGCTCTGATCATTTTTAACTGCTTTGCCATGATCATATCTATTTCCTGTCGTTTGTATTTTACATTTTCAACTCGCTTACACTCTCCTTTCTCGCTTTCTTTCTCTCTCTCTATCTGCTGCTACTCCCGCTCTGATCGATGTCGCCTTGTCATTATTCTCACATCGTGCGATCGAGCGAGCGAGGCGCACAAAAGGAGCTTCAGCTCGGGCTTTGTTCGCGCACAACTTAATAACGACTAATTGTCTTTTTATATGCAGACCCAGGTGTGTGTGTGTGTGTGTGCGTGTGAGTGTGTGTGCCGGTCTCTGTGTGTGTGTGTGTGTGTGTGTGTGAGTCGGCTGCAAACCTGTCTTGGAAATCTCTTTAGCTGCCGTCTTTCATCTTCAGTTGTCAGTAATTTGTGCAGCTCAATATATCAGTCGATATCTTATGAGTTTTTAATTTCAGGGCTCGCTCACGCTTGCTGCCCCCTCTCTTTCTCCTTCTCTGTGCGTCTGTCTCTCTCTTTCGCCGGGTCCGTCATCAATTTGATTTCCTACAGTTTTTCCAGCCAGACTGAAAAGGACAAATCGCTCGGGCTACGGGACAGGAGGATATTGAATAAAATATCATTTTGTGCACGCCCCTTCAAAGAGCGCGAGAGAGAGAGTGAGTGAGAGAGAGAGAGAAAGAGAGAGAACAGACAGTCGGACAGTCCGGCAGACGGACAGTCAGGCAGACGGACAGACAACACTGCGGCAAGTTGATGATGATGAGTTTTTTCGGAGAGTCTCGCCCGACCGGCAGTTGGGATCCGTTCCCCTCTCTCTCTCTCTCTCTCTCTCGCTGTCTCTGTCTCTCTTTGCGTATTGGCAACTTTTGTGATCGATACGCGATGCAAAAGTTTCAGGTCTGCAGACACCCCTCCCGGCCGTTCCCCTGCCTCCCCCTGCGCTGCAGCACGTTGAGTAATGACCAACGCCCGAGGAGCGCACATTAAAAAGGAATCATCATTATTGGCAGTTCCATCGGAGCAGGAGTAGATGGGATGAGGGGACCGGGGGGGGGGGGGAGCGGGGAATGTAAAGAGGCTACCAACGGAGGGGGTTTGGGGTAGGGGATCAAGGATTATCTGCGGCCATTAAGACAACACCGTGCACAAATATCTTTGCTGTCTGTCCGCTTGTCCGTTTGTCTGTCCGTTTCGCTGTCTGTCCGTCTGCCTGTCCATTTCTGCATTCCATTGCGTTTATTTATTTTCGCTGGCTGCTCTTCTCTCGCCCTGCCTCTCTCTTTTGCACTTCTTGTTGTTGCATTTTCGCTATTTTCAGTTTTTCTCGTTTTCAATTTTGCATGAAAATCATTTTGCGCACAGTTTTACAGCCGCCGCTGCCTGCGTTGTCGTGTTTTTACAATTTTTTATTGATGTTTTAATTAAGTTGTTGTCTTTTCTCCACCGCCTCTTCTCTCTCTCTATCTCCCTCTCTCTCTCTCTCTCTCTCTCTTTCTCTCTGCTTCGCAATTGCATACACGCCCACGTGGGCCGCCGCCTCTCGCGCGCGCTTGGAAATTTTCTTGCACCAAAAATGTGTTGATTTTTATATGCAAACCTCAACAATTCTCCCCCCGCCCCCTCCACCATTCTCCCAAGCGCTGCCGCCCCTGCGCCGCGTGCGACTGCTCTTCCCCCGCATTTGTTGTTTTTATTATTTTTGGCACGACATGAAAATTAGTTTAGAAAATAATTTGCTTTGACTTTGAGTGCTTGTTGCGATTTGCAATGGGGTTTCTTGCGCCTCTGCCCACTGTGCCTTCGCCCCTTCGTTTTTCTGTTTTTTGTTCCGCTTTTTTTTTTTTTTTTTTTTTTTGATCGTTTGTTTGCTTTAATTTGTTGCCATTGCGGGCAAACGCGCTACGAGCATTTTAATATTCGATTTTCCTGTTATTGAAATATTTTGATGCTGTCCAGGGGATAAGCATAAATCAAATCGGAGGAAAAACTCTTGGCCTGCCAAATTTGAGTACGTTTCATAGTCGTTTAACCGTTCCAATGTGCTCTGCCATAGGCCTGAGGCCTGGGAAACGCGCCGCTCGCACTATATCAATTTTCAGCCAGTTTCAATGACGATTTCGGGTTGCGCTATAGCGCTGTCATAGATCGGCCTGGCATTGAGCGCGATTTTGCGCCAACTAAGCCAAAATTTGCTGCAGCTGACACTATCACACATTTGGGGCATGCAATATGTATGGTATATATATAGGGTTTTTTGGTACTCTGCTTATTTGCGACTTGTGCAATATCTGGCCACCTGGCAGGGCAGTGGAGGGGATTCTTATCACACGCTGCGCTGCGGCGAGGTGTCAAGTTTTTCGCTGCGCTCATTTTTGATGAATATCTGGCGAAACTTGTTTCCGCCACAGTGGAGAGTGGAGAGAGGAGAGTGGAGAGAGGAGAGAGGAGAGTGAAGAGTTGCTGCTTCTTCGATAAGCCAGTTCGGCATGCGAGACTCATCTTTGACCAGGGGAAGATCTGCTGGCGAAGGGTTGATCGGATCTGCGACCCGAAAGCAAGGGTTCACCCAAAGGGGGTTGCATTCGCTGCGGCCAGTTTGTGCCTGCGTCCGTGCCAGGTTTCCCGGTTTCCCGGTTTCCTGGTTTCCTGGTTTCCCGGCTTGTCAATTGTCAGTCGGGTGTGCGCCATATACACGGCGATAATTTATCAGTCGTATGCAAATGCGTTTGATTTATTCAATGAGCTGCGCACAATTTTATTTCATGCCCATTAGCCCAGACTGCGACGGAATTGAATATATATGTATATCTGTGTGTGCGATATCTAATTTTTAATTTTTTTTTTCGTTGCTGCGACCCTTTTCGTTTTTTTTTTTTTTTTTATTTGTTTTTTTCAGATTTTTTTTTTGGTTTTTTGGTACAGCCGGTTCGATAGCTCTCGTCTAGGGATCCTCCTCGTTGCACGCTACAAAGCAAATCGTCGCTGCGGCCCATTGCCAGGCAACAGACATAAAAAAGAAGCAGCAAAAAAGCAGAGAGAGAGAGAGTGAGAGAACAAAATAAAGCAGGAAAACTGAATAAATCTAAAATATATCTGCGGCATATGCGCGATCATTGACAGCGCCCAGGGGGGGAGGTAAAAAAAAGGGGGGCAGCATGTAAAATAAAAACATATTTATGCGCGACGGTTGCTCCTGCCGCAAGATTTTTTTTTTTTTTTTTTTTTTTTAGTTTGTGTGTGTGTATGTGTGCGCGCCCCACTCAATCATAAAGCATTGGCAGGCGTAAATCAAATCAAGTAGCAACAACAACAGCAACAAGTACAAGAGCAACAGCAACAGCAACTGCTGCTGCTGCTGCTGCTGCTGCTGCCGCTGCCTGCTGCATGTTGCACGCACAGTCGACGCTCGCTCCGACAATGATTAAGTAGGCAAAATGCGCTGCCTACACGCGCTCTGCTTCGCTCTCTCGCTCTCTGCCTGTGCTCCCTGTGCCCATTCCCATAGCCATAACCATTCCGATTCCGATTCCGTATCCCATCGCATCGCATCCCATGCCCATTCCCGTTCCCGTTGTTGTGGCATTTTTCCCCCTTTTATGTTTTTAATTATTACCGTACGGCATTTGGCGGCAGCTTGACTAAAACACACTCGCACACACACACACACACACGCACTAAAACACTTAAAAAAAAAAAAAAAAAAAAAAAAAAAATTATAAAAAAAAAACGGCACATTGGAGTCACCCTGGAGTCACCCTGTCAGCTGCAGCTGCTTCACTGCGATTGATCCTTATAGCGATCTTTCGATCGCATCAGCAGAAAAGCTTCGATCGCATCGCAGCTCGATCGAATCAGAGCGACGCCCACGCGAAACCAGAAAAGTTCTCACAAATTCGAAATCTCATACGAGATTTTTCCCTGATGCTGATGATGATGATGATCACAATCATGATCACGATCTTGATCACGATCATGACGATCTGCTGACGCTGCTGCTTTGGATTTTGAAGTATGGACGACAAGTTCTTTGACGCGCTGCTCGCCTTGTTTTCCCTCAATGGCATTTTGTACCGAAAACACACACACACACACACACACACACAGAGTTTCAGAGATACTTGTGTAGTATTGTCTGCGTGCGGAGATCGCAGATGAGTTATTATATAGATCAGCTGCAGCAGACAGATCGGCCAGCGACAGCGACAGCGACAGACTACGACTACTTGAGGCAACTTGAAAACCGCTTGTGTGTGCTCTCTTCCTCACCCTCTCCTCTCACTCTCCCTCTGCCTCTGCCTCTGCCCCCGCTCCGGCTTGTCATTTACTAAAGACTCTGCTCGGGGAAGACAAGCGCAACTGGCAGCGAGCGATCAATGTGATCAATCGCGCTTCAATTTTTCTTGCTGCTTCTGAAAGATTTCTTCTGCGTTGCGTCTTTGCTTTGCCTTTTCTCTCTCGCTCTCTCGCTCTCTCGCTCTGTATTTCTTTTTGGTATTTCTGTTTTTTTTTTTTTTTTTTTTTTGTCAGCGGAAATCTTTTGTGTGTAGCTCAAGTGGTGCCGCCTGTAGTTGTTGTTGTTGTTGTATTATTAGCTAGTTCAATTTTTGTCGGTTGCGGGTGTGTGCGGGCGTTCGCCCTCGCCTGCGTCTCCACTTCCTTCTCCCGGCCGAACTCGGCTCCGGTCTCGGGTCTCCAACAAGTGGCAGTTCAACGCCGCTAAGTAGCTCAGATAATGCCACAGAAGTCCCCCTGCTGCAATAATTGAGTGTCAATTATACACACACTCGCACACACACACACACACTCGCACACACACACTCGCACATCCGACGTTTAGTGAGTTTTTGGTGTTATTCGCTGTCAGCTGTTGAAAATATTAGAAAAAATTATAGGCGTAAATATTATGCATTTTTTTGGTCTGTCACACACTCTCTCTCACACACACACACTCGCACACTCGCACACACAACTTTAATGTGTTTTTGTTTTTGGTATTGTGGCTCTCAAAACGCCTTCATTATTAAATTTATGAGCTCGGAGTGCCAGCTGTGGCGGGGGGGCATGGGGGATCGAATGCGAGCAATTGCCGAGCAGAGCCGGCATAAGTGTAGAAATACGTGCACACATGCACAGTGTGCACAGCGTATGCATATGGTAGAGTAGAGCAGACTCTACGCATGCGAGTGGCATTCACAAAATCGATTTGTGCGCCAAGTTTACAAACTCTACAGCGACCATAAATTGTGAAAATTCCTCAAATTGATTGACACTTCACTGGGAATGTGCATTTGATGCATATTGCATGTTTTATGGCAAACTCTACAAAGTCTACAAACTCTACACGGCTTAGAAATGTCATAAATTGGGTATCAATGCAGCTGTGCACTTGACTTGCTGCTTGGTAAATACTTTTTGCCAACTCTACAAAGTCTACAAACTCTACACAGCTTTGGAAACTGCATAAAATAGATGGAAATGCAACTGTGAGCTGCACTTGATACTTTTAGACGCTTTTTGCCAACTCTACAAAGTCTACAAAACTCTACAAAGCTTCAAAACTGCACAAAAGGCATGCCAATTTACTTGTGAGCTCTTCTTGCTGCTTGCTGAATACTTTTTGCCAACTCTACAAAGTCTCCAAAATTTGGAAAACCTTTGCAGCCGGCTTCCCCAAGGACCTACTGCCTTGGCGAGCAATTCTGCAAACTCTACAAGTGCTGAAAAACTCTACACTAGCCAAAAACAGAGAGCTGGCATGCCACAAGTGCAGCGGGCCGTCACAATTGCACACACATGTGCACACAATAATAACAACAACAAATTGCACTTGCTTGGCAGCCATCATCGTCCACTTGGGATCGGGACAGACGTCGCGTCAGGGGACTTGGTGGCGGGCGGCGAAGGGGTTTCGCGGCAACGGGTGGGGGCATTGTGGAAACGGCAGGCTAATAAAAATTTTCGCTTCTGCCATATCGAACGACATAAAAACTGATCGACAACGACAAATATAACTCGGCGAGGGAGCGGGAGCGGGAGGAGCGACGGGAAGGGGGGGAGGCGCGACTGCTGTGGGGTAAGGGTAGAGCGGTAGGGTTGATGGCAGGGGAGCTGGGGCACAAAATAATGTCCACAACTCGAGTGTGTGTGTGTGTGTGTGTGTGTGTCTGTCTGGTGACTTGCTTTGCTTTTTTTTTTTTTGGTGTTGTTGTTGTAAATTTTAATGATCTGTCATTTCGATTTATTTTATTTTATTTTCGAAAATACAAGAGACAAAAGAACACAGCCCCAGGCAGACGTGTGAGTGTGCTGTGTGTGTTTTGGTGTGTGTGTGATGGGGGATCGCTCGATTGCGCGCTCGATCGCCCGATCTTCATAGAGCGCACGTCAGCTGCATATTAAATTAAAAGGTATTATATTGTACTAAATATACGTGTCGGGCGGGAGGGAGACACACAGCGAAAGAGAGCGAGATGGGCATAGAGATTTGACAAAAAGCGAACAGACTGGCAGACAGACAGACGGACAGACGGGCAGACGGACAGGCGGACAGACAGTTTGGGGCTGGGGCAGAGCAGTTCGATAAAAATATCCAACACACATCGATAGAATTTGAATTTGAATTCGAATTCGAAACCGAGTTCTTCAGTTCAGTGCGGTTCTTTGGCCTTCTGCGACAGCTCGTATCAATTTGGCATAGTTTCGGCTAGCAGCAGCAGCTAGCAGGAAGGGGGCGTGGAGCGGGGAGGGGGGGGCGTTACGGGCCGGGAGGGGTTTTTTGATGGGATCCCATTGTGTTCGAATCGTTTGCGCTGGGAACTAGAGCGCATTGCGGCCATTGTGTGTGCGTGTATCTTTGGCTTTTTCTCACACACACACAAACGCACACACACACACTCAAACACACACTGGCAGCAGCGTGCATAATATAAATATATATTTATGTATACTTATATTGTGCGGCTTTTAATTTATTTGTTTTTTTGATTTCACAATATTTCGATCGACCAAGAAAATAAATTTTACCACATAAATTTGTGTGCTTTTATATATATATATATATATGCATATATTTATATATGTATGTGTGTGTGTATATATTTATTTGTAGTGTTGTTGTTGCCGAAAATAAAAACGTATCGAGAACGAAACAAAAGAACACAGAGTAGTCATAAAATCGCCCGACAGATTTCGGATACGGATCGAGCGGGCGATATTTTAGACGGGGGGCGCCCCGGCCACATATGTATGTGCCAGATATCTCTGACATACCCCCTACCCCCCCCCCCCCCCCTACATACTTAGCACAGATTGTAGTGGCCTTTCGATTGCCTATTGGCAAATGTGCAGTCGATGTGGGGGCGTTCATTGTCTCCGGGTCTGCGGGTGTGGGTACGACTACGACTACGGCTATGGGTCCGGGTCCAATCTCGCCTAATCCCCCAGAAGATGTCGCTGCGACGTCGCACGATTGCTAATTTCACGCTAATTTATATTCCCCCCATCAGTTAGAGGCTATAGCAGTGCGTATATATAGCGCAGCGGCGGCTGTTGTAAGCTTTTGTTCGGCGATCACACGATATATACTATACAAATGCATATATACATATATATACATATATATATGTTATACACTAACTATATCGATGTAGAGCGTGAGTGATCGGGTTATGCCAGGAATTCCGGGTCGTGACAGCGCGTCCGTCTGTCCGTTTGCCAGTGTCTGCAATGTATTTGTACGCTTCCATTTGATTTAATTACGCCAGGGAATACCATCAATGTGCTAGCGATTTTCATGCATAGTATGATTGAGTGAAATATGCCGGGTATTTCGTGTGGCTGCTATAAAAAATATGTTCTTTTTTATTTGTAATTGAGGAGTATGCTTAATATATGTGCAGGTGATTTTAATGCATGGTATCGAAAAAAAATAAAAAATAAAAAAAATCTTTTGTGTATCAGCCACACAAAATACCCGGCATATTTCACTAAATAAATACACAAAAGATTTTTTTTCGATACCAAAAAACAATGTTTAATATACGTGCAGCTGATTTTAGTACAAAGTAAAATTGAGCGAATTATGCCCGGTATTTTGTGTGGCTGCTACATGAAATATTTTTTTTTTATTTTTATTTTTTCGCCACTTAGAGAATACGCTTAATATATGTGCAGGTTATCGAGCTATGTTCCTTTGCAAGATATTATAAATTTCTGCTAAGGGAATACCGCTAATGCCTTTGTTAATTTCAATATTTATTATATTATTATAATATTATATCGGGTATGTCGTTGTCAGCTACTACTCAGTGGGCTGACTTTTCTCATTTAGCGATTTCTATGCGCCCAAGGGAATACCCCAAATGCGTTACGCTCGTCCAACTATCAGTCAAGTGTGCTTTACTGTCATTTAACGTGCACGTTAAACGTTTAATAGACCATCAAACGCACTTATCGGTAGTCGCACACACACACACACACACACACACACACACACACACACACACACACACACACACACACACACACACACACACACACACACACACTCAGCCTTAATGTGCTCCAATCATAATTGGCAAGCACTGATAATGCAGCACTACGCACACCCTCCACTCTCTCAGGGCCCCCCTGCCCCCTTTAATTATGAAATAATGTCAAAAACGTTGTTCGTACTCCCCTACTACTTCCCCGTACTTCCCCCCTCGCTGCTGCTGCTGCTGCTCGAGAAACTTTGCGCACTTTTAATTGCCTACAATTTTTGGCATGTTGTGCGTGTGTGTGCGGGTGCGTGTGTGTGTGTGTGTGTTAGTTTTCGGGCTAGTTTATCGCAGCGCAAATTTCTATTGAATTTTCGGTCGAGGGTCGCGCTGTGTGTAGGCAAGGGGGGGGAGAGTAGAGCTGAGCTGAGTCGTTGCCCATTATGAAGTCATAATTTCTGTCGTATCATCGTCGCCGCGATCGGTGGCCATTGATAAGCCAGGCCGGCGGACAGCCTGTCGGCATTTACCAGGAATTCGGGGGCGCAATCGACAAACGAGACGAGTAGCCAAACAAGCAGTAGCACTGCGAGAGTGGGAGGGGCAGGGGCGGGAGGGTCGCTTCAAGTGGTTGTCAGAAGGCGCACAGAGTTCAAGTGTTTAATTTGATGCAGCGTTGCCAGACTGCAGTCGAGAGTCATTAACCCGGACAGCGAGAGAGATGGACAGACAGAGAGATCTGAGAGAGAGAGAGAGACGGATGGTGAGACTGAGAGGCTGAGGCAGGCAAAAAGACAGACAGACGGAGGGAGACAGCTATACAGACAGAAAGAGAGACAGACAGACAGATAGAGGAAAAGATAGACAGGCAGATAGATGGAGAGACAGACAGGCAGACAGAGAGGCAAAGAGTGTACTCGGCAGACAGGGAGGGAGATAGAGAGACAGGCAGACAAAGAGAGCAATAGGCAGACAGAGAGAGACAGACAGGCAGGCAGATAAATGAAGAGACAGACAGACAGAGAGACAAAGAGAGCAATAGGCAGACAGAGAGAGACAGACAGGCAGGCAGATAGACGAAGCGACAGACAGAGAGACAAGGAGAGCGACAGGCAGACAGAGAGAGACAGACAGACAGGCAGACAGACGAAGAGAGACAGACAGACGGACAGAGACTGAGAGAGGCAAAGAGAGTGACAGGCAGACAAGCAAATAGAGAGGCAGCCAGCGAGACAGACAAGCACGTAGCGAAGCAAACAGTGAGACAGACAAAGAAGCCGACCGAGAGACAGGCAGACAAGACAGACGGATAGCTAAATAGGCAGACAGACAGACGAACAGTTGGAGCAGTAATTGAAGCGAGAAGCGCTGACAAAGACAGAGTAACAAACAGAGCAACTGGCAAACAGACAAAGCGGCAGACAGAGAGGCAAGCAGACAGCCAGGCAGACAGACAGAGAGACAGACAGACACAGTTATAGGTTCATTAACATTTTGGCTGCGCTGTCGGCGACGCTGCCAAAAACTATGCCAAAAACTTTCAAGGACATGTGCAGCAACACACACAACACCCACACACACACACACACAGCAGACACATGCGTTTTGCGGGCAAAGAGTGGAACAGGGGAGGGAGAGAGAGAGAGGTAGAGTGAGAGAGAAGACTGTGATTTTTGTTTCGCTGCCGCAAAACGTGCGTAATTAAAAGTGTTTGTGTCTGTTTAAGTCTTTAAACTATGCGCACACACACACACATACACACTCACACACACACACACACACAACGCGTTTTGCAGCCAAAATGTATGCTATGAAAAGTGCTTTGCGCGCTTTAAACTGTTGCTTGCTGGCGCTTAAGTCAGCTGCCAGCTTTAGTTACACACACACACACTGACACACACACACACACATACACTCAAGCTCAAGGACGTGGGCCTTTTGGCCGCCCTCTAAGTTAAAGACGCGCCCCGGCGAAATGCCTGCAAAAATATGTGCAAATGTGGCACACGCACACCAGCGAAAGCGCGCCAACACACACACACACACACACACATACACACACATACATGCATACAGAGAGCTACTGTTTATTTCTGGCCTGTCCTTTGCTTTTTGGCAGGCAGTTTTTGCTACTAATTTTGCTACTTTTGAGCGGGCGAGTGCGAGAGAGAGCGAGAGAGAGAGAGAGAGAGAGTGAAAGAGAGAGAAAGCGCGCGCAAGGGTTTTTGCTACACTCAGTACACTCATTTACTTCCCTCTCTCTCTCTCTCTCTCTCTCTCTCTGGCTTTCTTTAAATTTAATTTCTTTGCTAGTTTCGCCCTTCCTCTGCCTCTACCTCTCTGCCTGCCTTCCTCTCTCTCTCTCTCTCTGTCTCTGCGCTCGCTTCTTAGAATTTTCATTATTGTTTGTTGTCTGAGGTTAGTTTTTCACTGCCGCTGCCGACGTCGCTGCCGGCGTCGCTGTTTGGCCGCCTTTTTACTGCCGCCTGCCGACTTTAATTAGAGCATTTTCTGCACACTGAGCGCCGGCAGTCTGTCTCCCTGCCTGTCTGTCTCTCTGTCTGCCCGCCTGCCTGCCTGCCTGCCTGCCTGCCTGCCTGCCTGCCTGCCTGCCTGTTTGTTTTGCGGCAACAGTTGGCCAGCTTTAAGTCGAAATACAACAGCAGCGGGCGCCTTTGCCTTTGCCTCCTCCCCGCTGCCGTCTAATCGCATTGAAATTGTTGCAAAACTCCTGGCGTCTAACCCTTGAGTGCCTGCGAGCGCCGCATGGGGGCTTGAGAGGGTTAATTTCTTGCTGTGCTTAACCCAAAAAATGCCAGCACACACATACAAACACACTCACACACACACACACACAGCAGCAGCACGCGTCGCGCGCGCGTCTACGGAAATATGCGAAAAAGTGTCGAAACTCTCGAATTGCTGCGGTTGCCTCGATTAATCGATTAATTTATCTAACTAATGTCCCTTCTCTCTCTTGCAGGTATGTTAGCTGTCTCTTTCGCACGAGCGCACCAGAACTAGCGTAAAATCAAGTAAGCAAATTAGTTTTAAGTTAAGCTTACAATTAAGTTGAGTTATCGCTGGAGTTATCGAAGCGACTGGTAGTCTGATTTTATTAACATTACACATGTAGTTATAAAGTTAACATTTTTTATTGTCATTTAACACTTATGCATTGTTATCGATAATTTATCGATTAATTATTGAACGCTGTTTGCATATAAAATATAGACATATAGGCTATCCAGACAAGTTGCTGTGTGGTTATTAATGAGCTTGCAATATATCGATGACTTATCGATAAGGTATCGATAATGTATCGATGATTTATTTTAACTGTCGTTTTCATGGTTTTGTGTTTGCACACGTATACTACGTATAACGATAATATATCGATAGTATATTTCAACTGGCATTTTCGTAGTTTTGTGTTTGCAATGTGCAATTTATCGATTATTATGATAATATATCGATAGTATTTTTCAACTGTCATTTTCATTTTCATGTCTTTGCAAATGTTTATACTGTTATTGATATTTTATCGATATCTTATACCAAATATTATATTTATCTGTTATCGATAGACTCACACCTCACACCTCCGCTGTTGCTGCAAGCCAAAAATAGACGCGGCGTGTGAAGTTGCATCTTGTTGCGACTGTCGTGTCACAACAGCAACAGCAACAGCAGCAACAACTGACAACAACAACAACAACAACACAATGCATTGCCCTTAATTAGGCTGCGGCTGCAACCCCTGCTCAGGGCAAAGGAAGTCGTCGTCGCGATCGGCAGAAGGTCGCATATTTCATAATGCGTGTATGTGTATGTGTGTGTGTGTGTGTATCTGTGTGTGTGCAGTAAGTCCACATTTTGATTTATATGCACGCCCGCGCAGCGTTTTTTGTCAGTCTTCGATTTGTTGTTGTTGTTGTTGTTGCGCTTCTTCTTTCTCTTTCTCTTTCTTTCTCCTTCTTCTTGCTGTTGTCTCTGCTGGCAGAACTCAACCGAACTCAAATCAAAATTGAAAGCAGCATTCGCACTGCCTGCCGCCCCCGCCACGCCCTGCTGCTGCAGTCGAGAGAAATATGCCTGCCTGCTGCTGGAGCTTTGCTCCTCCTGCTTCCACGCCTGCAGCCAGTGCTGCTGTTGCTCTCTCTCGCTCTCTCTCTCGCTCTCTCTCTCTCTCTGGCTGCTCCAACTACTGCCCCTATGCTCAGCTCCCCCGCCTGCGCCTAGTTGAATCCCCTTCGGATCGTTTTTAATTTGAATTTCCGTTGAGCATAAAAATCTCATGCGAGTGCGTGTGTGTGTGCGTGTGTATCTGTGTGTGTGTGTGTGTCTGTGCGCGCCAAATAAATCTATAAAGTGGCAAACGCAAGTACACGCATTATTACTTTGATTTTTTATGATGAGGACAGGAAGCGCCGACGACGCAGCGCGCTACCCACACAGCAGCGCGACTCACGACTCGCAGCTATAGCTGTAGCTGTAGCTATATCTGTAGCTATGGCTGTAGCTATAGCCTCAGTCGGGGCACATATCGGGCAGTTGTCGACAGTTTGCCTTTGTTTTCGTCGCGTTGATTGCTTTGATTTGAGACTGAGACGCAGACGCAGAAGCAGACGCAGAAGCAGCCGCAGTCGGAGGCTTCATCTGGCGCTGCCTCTGCCGCTTTGGGATTGCTTTCAATTTATTTTGGACTTCCGTTTGTTCTACATTGACATGGCAAAGTCTGAAGCTGAAGCCGCGCTACAAATCGAATTCAATTAAGTCGCTTTCCGCTCAGCCACGCTCGTCCGCTCCTCTGTCCGTCTGGCTGTCCGGCTGTCCGGCTGTCCGCGTCGAACTATCCGACTGATTTGCCAGTTAAACGCAACACTTTTTCTGACTCAGTTTCCCCCGGGGCAATTGATCATACTAATGATTATTATCTGAGCGAGCTAACGAACTGCTAGAGAGACAGAGAGACAAAGAGAGAGAAAGAGAGAGAGAGAGAGAGAGGCTACTGATGATTTAAGTCAACTTAGCTGAGCGCACATTGCGCGATTGTTAAGTACCGGATGTTTAGCCTAAGATCGGAGATCAGCGACGAGACGAGAGACAAAACAAAACAAAAACAAAAAAAAAAATAAAACAAAAAAAAAACAAAAACCGAATCAAATAAACTGAAATTAAGAATAAAGTACTTCCCTGTCTAGCCAGAGCTTCACTCCACTCGCCCTCTAGCCGCTCTCACACTCCATTGATCAGTTTTAGTGTCTGCGATCAGCTCTGTATAAAGCTCTGTGTTTCTCTCAGTGTATTCAATGAAATTTGAAATTGCCAGGATACTGTCAAGATCATATATCTATAGCTCACGTTATTCCTCTTTCTTTCTCTCTCATTTTCTTACTCACATTTTTCAGTTTTATTGCGAAAAAATCGCAAAAAATTTGATTTTCATATAGAAAATGTTGTTTTTCTGTTTTTTCTCTCTTGGTTTTTCGTTCATTGCATTCTTTTTCTATCTCACTCTCTCTCTCTCTGTCTCTTTCTTTGTCTCTTGTTTTATTTCTCTTCCGCTATAGATCATATTATTCCCTAATACATTTTTTTTGCTTTATTTCTTGATTTCCATAAAAAAATATTTATCTCGATATCTCGATGTGTTATCGCTTTTTCTCTAAATTTTTCTCATATTTGTCAGATCTAGTTAAGCTTTATATTTTATATTTGGCGGGGACATTTAACTTGCTCTCTTGCTGCTGTTTTCTGTTTTTTTTACCTTTTTTTTTTATAGGTGTTTCGGATTTTTAGCTTTGTCGATCGCTTTTATTCCTCAATTTTCATTTGTCTTGTGTGAAATAGCGAAAATTTAATTTCCTTATACTTGACCATTTTCTTTATTATTCTCTCTCCCTCTCTCTCTTTCTACTCTCTATCTTTCTCATTTAGATTTTTTTTTAATTCGAGTTCTTAACTATCCAAGTACATATTTTCTTAATCTTGCTAGAGCTTACTCTGCCATTTGATTCGCCCACAAAGTCGGCCAACTTCTACATGAATATATAAGTCCCACACACACACACACACACGCAAGCTGCCACTGCTTTCGCGCAGTGTAGCCTGAAATGCTTGACAAATCGCGTTGATTTCGCAGCCAATCGAAAGATTCTCAGAGCAAGAGAGAGAGAGAGGGAGAGAGAGGGAGCGGGCAGAGGCAAGGCAATTTATTGCTAGTGAAGCGCCATGCATGTGTGTGTGTGTGTGTGTGTGTGTGCCTGCTCTCTATATACGAATGCGATGGAGAATCCTGCGCAAATAAATTTTTTCTTATGTGCCGCGAATTTTCCGGCTTCTTGTTGTTGTTGTTGTCGTTGCTGCTCGATTTTCATTTCTGCTAACGCGCGCAATCAAGAACCTGGAACAGCAGTGCCCCCTCTCCCACTTCCCTACCACCACTCCACTCTACTCGTCACACACACACACACACACACACACACAGAGAGCAAGTCAAAGCTGCCTGCTTCCCTGTTCCCTACTGCCATTTTCGCCATTTTTCCTGTCTTTTCTTTCACTTCAGCTATGCGCGCGTGTGTGTGTGTGTATGTGTGTATATAGAGATATATACGTATATATATATATATATATATATAGTCGCATATCTGATGCTTTTTTTGCTTTGCTTTTACACATATCGAGAAATATCCTTGAATCGAAAAATACGGCTCCTCCCACCCAAGCCCGCTGCCCCCTGCCCCCGCTGCCGCTCATAAAAACAGCAGAAGAAGCAGCGACGGGAGAGAGAAAAAAAAGAAAAAAAAAAACGGGAGACGAAACCCGAAAGTGAAGATGAAATAAAATAAAGCAGCAGCTGAATGGGAATCACAGATAGGGAAGGCAGGAGTGAGAGAGAGAGAGAAAAAGAGAGAGAGCTTGGGAGAGAGCGAGTGAGAGAGAGAGAGAGAGAGCGGGAGCGAGAGCCGAACCAAAGTCGGATAAAAATAGGGAGCGCATAAAAATTGGCAGCAGTTTGGGTAAACGAGGCTGGGACTGGCACTGGCACTGGCACTGGGACTGGGCAGACAGCGTCGCAGACAGGCGAGGAGCAGCCTGTTCCAATGCAGTAGCCCTGCCCCCAACAGCCCCAAGCCGTTGGCATTCCCGAGCGCATCCGACAGACGCTGAATGGCAGCAGCAGCATGGGCAGCGGGTGCAGGGGGGGGGGGAAGGTACTGAAAGCAGTAGCTGCTGCTGCTGCTGGGGATGCTGCAGCAGCGAGAGGAGCGTAGGGGGCATAGGCAAGGGGCGAGCAGGCTTCCTATAGACAGTCTCGACTGAAACGACAAATGTGAAAGGACATTGTCGTCGTCGTCGTCGTCGTCAGCGTCAGCTTCAGCTCCAGCGTCGTCGTCGTCATCCTTCGTCCTGGTGCAGCACTTGCGCTCGTTATTACCACGACGAAGTTACAATCAAGCCGAGCCATCGACTGAGCAGGGGGGTCTGCTGGCTGCGCTACGAGTGCGTCGACACCGACTTGCCAGCCTCCTACTCCGGCGCCTCCTCCGCCAGCTGCAGCTGCTGCTGCTGCAGCACGACGCTTTGTATTGGCAGTTGGCAGTTGCGTTTTTGTATGCAATTCGATAGATTGCTATGTGGCACAGGAACATATATATATAAATATTATATATATATATATATGTATGAGTATATGTATATATCGTGTATATAGCGCACATATATCGATGACAGCGACTCGAGCATGGCAATGATGGTGTCACTCTGTGTTTTACAGCATTTTCTGGAGTTTCTATGCAGCACATGAATAAATATACATATATATATCTATATATATATATATATATATATATATATATATATTTATATATAAATTGCTTATAGTCAGCTTTATTAATAAATTGATGGAAGTTGCTGCAGGAAATTCAATAATATACTCGAGTTTTACTGTATTTGCTACAATTTTAATGCTGTACATGAATATATATATATATATAATATATATATATAGTTGTCTTTATAGTATAGTGTACATTTATTGCTGACAGTTGCTGGAGCCAAGCTGAGGCAACAAATGCGCCTATATCTTTGAGTTTTATCATATTTGCTAAACTTCTTATGCTTCATGAATATATATATATATATAATATGATAATATATAATATAATTTATATATAAATATATATATAGTGTCTATGTAAAAACTTATGAAGAAAACTCGTAAATATCCTTGAGTTTTAGTCTATTTGCTAGATGTTCTATGCTGTACATGAATATATATAGCTATATAATATAGCATAATAGTGTTACATACCGCATTTAGACTTTGGTTTAAATTTCGGCGCTCTACACTATTTGCAAGACTTAAAAAACAATAATTTTGTCTATAGGTGTGTAAGAAATATAAAAAAATATAAAAGTAAATAAATATAAATTTATATAAATGAATATATATATATAGGTACATACAGGTATATTTAAAAATTATAAGCACCCTATGGCAGTAGTTTATTTTTCTATAAAGATCATTTATAGTTACTGCGGCTGTTACTATACATAAAAATAGTTTTTTCAAAATTATTGCTGCATTTTCATAAAAAAAACAAGTATTTCCAAAGCTAAACCCAGAAATTGTATAACTTTTTTTCTTAACTTAACTTGGACACCGTTATTCATGCATAGCCTTGAGTTTGCCGTAAATATTTGGTGAAATTCTATGACAATATCTGTTAGAATACAATTTAAGCTTCAGTTGTATGGTCAGGCAGCTGATTAGCTGCTCCGACTAGAGTTTTAGACCTGCTTGGCTGTACGTATAGCCTGTATAGCCTGAAAATCCCCACGAAGATCTGCGTGCAAACTTTGTGCCTCCCGAAGGTTTACGCTAATTCCCGCAAATAAAAAAAAAAGAAGAAAACTACTCGTATTCCCACGCTGGCTTTCGTATAGTCCCACACACACACACACACACATATTCCTCTATATATGTGGACAACTATATAGCAACTCACTGATATATGCGCTTGAGCGGGCAGAAGCCTTCACAGTTACTACAACTATTACACACACACACACACACACACGAAGTTATGCTACTCGTGTTTTGACTTTTCCTGGTTTTCTTTCTTTTTTTTTTGCTTTTCTTTCCCCACAAATGTCCTTGTCTGTGTGTGTGTGTGTGCGGGTCTCTCTATATGCTCCTGCTGCCATTTCGTACATTTCGTTTCGTTTCGATTCGTTTGCTTCGGTATTTATCGACCAATGATATTGGAAATATGTCAGAGATGCGCACAAGGCGCCAGCACTCGCTGCGCTCGGACCCGGACCCGGACCCGGCCCCCTAGTCCCCCCCTCCCCCATACCCACTGCCCTGCTGCCCGGCCACAGCTACAGCTACAGCTACAGCTCCAGCCCGACTCCTAGCTCGCTGCCTGTGTGTAGTAATGTTGTATAGGGTGCAGGGTGTAGGGTGTAGGGCAGTGTAGGGCAGGGGGAAGTCGGGTTGGCCGTTTGGTCGCTCGCTGCGCATCGATTCGTTTTTGAGTGCTGGGACGCCCGTTGGAGTTGCCGTTATTTTTTTTATATACATATATATATATGCGCATATGTGAGTGTGCTCGTGTGTGTGTGTGTGTGTGCGAGGGATGCTAACTCACACAGACAGGCGCACGTACGCTGTCAGCTCGTACGCCCCTTTGTGTGAGCCAGCGTCGACGTCGACAGCGACGCAGCAGCGTCGACGTTTGTCGCTGTGTGTGTGTGTGTGTGTGTTTGAGTGTGTGCGTGTTTTTTTTGCTGTGCCATTTTGATTGGAAAATCGCACGCAATTGGAAATTTTTGCTATTGGCTGTGCGTTCGATTCACTCACACACACACAGACATACGCACGCACGAGGCGGAGAGAGCAGCAGCAGCAGCAGCAGCAGCGACGCGCTCATTTTATGGAAAATCAATCAGCAGCAACAACAACAACAGCAACAACAACAACAAAAAAATAGACGAAAGCAACTCAAACTGATGCCGCGTCGACGTCGCTGCCAGCGTCGCGCTGCTGCTGCTGCTGCTGGCGTTCGCTCGCTCTCACTCACTCCCAGTGCAAGCAACTGCAGCAAGGAGCAGCAGCAGCAGCATAAGAAAAAGTAGCAGCAAGAAATGCAGCAGAGGCAGCAGAGCACAAATAAAATAAAATACGACAACGACAACGGAGCCAAGCGAAAAGCACTCGAGAATAAAGCTCAATACCAAACGGGCCATTGAGTGGAATTTGCGCTGCGAGAGAGCGAGAGCGCGCGTCGGCAGTTGAGCGAGGGAGCGCGTACAAGCAGGCAGGCAGGCAGAGGCAGGCAGGCAGGCGCTCTCGAACCAGTTCGCCCCTGTAAACGTGTGCGTGTGCCGTTTGAGAGCGTGAGAGAGAGAGAGTGTGAGAGAGAGTGCGGTTTGTGCTGCAGCTGATAAGACACACACACACACATATGTGCGCCTCCTCTCCCGAGTGTGTACGTGTGCGTGTGCGTGTTTGTTGTTGCTACGTTCAATGTATGTTCGATACGTAGAACCAGAGCAAATGAATGAAAGAGTCGCATGTGTGTGTGTGCGCTTTGGTGCTGTAGCCTGACCGGCCCGGGACGGGGCGGAGCGTTGAGAGCGGCAGGGTGGCAGCAGCAGCAGCAGCAGCGGGCAGGCAGCGCTGCAGGTTCCACTGTGCCTGTGCCCTGCACTCGGCTGAGCTCAGCTGAGCTGAGTCCGTTCTTTGGCGAGGGGTCGTCGTCGTCGTCATCGTTGAGCGTCGTCGGCGTCGCTCTCTTTCTCCGTATGTGTGTGTGTGTGTGTGCGGACATCGACTGCGTCGCCGTCATCATGAACATCATATATAGATAGATTTTTAACAAACCTGATTGGATGTTATTGACTGGCGCACACACACACGGCCACTTGTGCTGGCTGATTCGTTCGCTTCTCCGTGTATGTGTGCGCGCGTGTGTGTGTGCAGCACACATTGGCAGCTTCGGGCCGTTTCGAGTATCGACATGCTGTTGCCCCCGACCGAGCTGAAAATGGTCGATCGAGCGCTTGGCTGGGGGTAAATTGCGGCGGCAGGATTGCCAATGGACTAAGCACGTGCTTATATACACACACACATACGCACACACACGCTCGTACATGCATGCGCGTATTTATATGTACAGCACATGCGAAAATCAACGAAATCTGCGAGTATATGCGATATATACGATATTTGACATTTTCGGGGTCTAACTACACGCTAGCACTACTTACTTAGCTATAAAAAAAATTGCTTTTTAATAAAATACCTCCAAACTATCGCTTCGTATATTTAAAAAACGTATAGCACTGACGACTGTAGCGTAACATCGAAAATCAATGAGTATATGCGATATATACGATATATGGCAGTTACGAGAGCTAACTACACGCTAGCAGTATTTATTTAGCCATACAAATCGTTGCTATTAAATAAAATACACCCCAATTTATCGTTCAGTATTTATAAAAACGTATAGAACTTGAATTGACAGCATTCAAGCACAGATTTTTAAAATTTATCATGCAGGAAAATTGCTTATTTAGTTACTTTCTTACATAAACTAGTTAAAGTTCGACTTTGCGAATTAATATCAGGCAGAATATCAATACCTACAGCCATTTGGCATTCGATGAATCACGGGTTAGTTCATTCGCGCATAAATCACTTTTTGCTATCTGAATCATTTTGCATTTGCCGCCAGATAAGCTCAAAATCGTATGTAATATATATACATATATATATATTTTTTTTTGAGTCACCCATGGGCATGTTTGCTCAAGATACTGCCGATGCTTTCGATGAAGATTTGCGCAAATTGCTGCAGAAGTTTTTATTAATTGCATTTCATTTGGTACTGTTTATAGCTAGATTTAGCTGGCAAAGTTTGTTTAAAACTAGTAAGGTAAAACTAGTAAAAGTACAGCTTACAATTTATTTGGTAACAATATTTTTTTGCCAAATCTAGCTTGAAATAACGTGCGAATATTCTAGCTATAAGTACGTATTTGTAAACATTTATGAGTTTATAAATAAAATTAAATTAAAATAAAAAAAACATTTTCTGAAAAATTTAGAAATTTGCTTAAATTTTAGCTATTTGCTTAAAATATGTGTAAATAATTCAGCTATTTCTTGGTTGATTTAATTGAGCTTTTAATTGGATTAAATTAAGTTGATATAAACTTTTTCCGAAAAGTTGAGAAATTTGCCAAAGTATATTCTTTGCTATAGCCAAGTTATTTTAGCTATAACTACGCTAATTAAGCATCTACTTTCTAGCTTGAAATAAGTCGCTAAAATTTAAGCTATAAGTTCAAAGTAGTTGTAAAAAATTCTAGCTATTTCTTCTTTGAAGCTACTTGTAGCTATTTGCTGATAATACGAGTAAATAATTCTAGCTTTTTCTTCGTTAATTTTTAGGCTTTTTAATAAAATTAAAATAAACTTTTGCCATACTATGTGCTTAGCTATAGCCAAGTTAATTTGTCCAAAACGCAGTTAATCAACTAATTAATGTATAGCTAAAACTAGCTTGAAAAGCACGCTAACACTTTAGTTGGGGCCTTATTCAGCCCGTTGCAGCTAATGTAGGTGCGTGTCAGTGTGGACACACACGACGACGCTCATTAGCAGAGCCACCCACACACAAGCAGCTCACACACACACGCACACAGAGCAGGCTGAAAACCAATCGCAAGTCGTTCCAATAAAACCAATACAAGTGCGTGCTGCCCGCTGTACATAACGGGGCCAAAAGGCGTTGCCAATAATATTGAAAGCAATCCATACACACACACACACACACACAGACACACACAGAGTGAGCGAGAGAGTGAGGTTATGTACATGTGCGAAAGGTTAACAGCATTTGCTCGTACGCCCCTGCTGCTGCCGCCCCTGCTGCTGCCGCCCCTGCTGCTGCCGCCCCTGCTGCCTTTTTTTCACATAGCTCCCTACACACGCACACACGCACAGCGAGCTGCGCTCACTCAGTCGTGCGTCGCTTTCGCCCAATCGAATTCAATTGACGCTCAATTTTTATGTGCTGCGAGAACAAACGCAGCGCGCGGCACAGTGGGTGTGGGAGGCGAAGCGAAGCGAAAAAAAAAGCGTCACCTGAAATCGGCCCAATGGGGCTGCCAATATGTTAAATCAGACGCGCCACCCTGCTCGCTCCACAGCAATGCCAAACCCTCTTCCCCCCAACACACACACACACACACACACACATACACACTGTAGACGTGCGCTCGCTCTCGCGCAACAAAAAAAAAAAAAAGAAAGAGGAGCAGAGCCACCCAATAATCATCGACGCCACGCGCTCCCCACCGTACCCAAAACCAATCCAATCCAATCCAATTTGATGTATGTGTGTGTGTGTGTGTGTGAGAGCATTTCTTTTTACTTTTTCGCCTGCGTGTGTGTGTGTGTGTGCGGCGCTCTCTCTGGGCGCAGTTGTCGTCCTTTTTTCTCCCTTCACTCGCAGTATTGAATTTTTATAAAAATGAGTGGCAACAACAACAGCAGCAGCAGCGCAGTGGCAGCGCAGCAGCAGCAGCCAGACACAGCCATAAAAACGCCAGCGCCACTTTCACTCGGCTCAATGCAGCGGCAGCAGCAGCAGCGACTGAGCGCAGCGCAGCGTCGCCTTAAAGCGTTGCGTCTTAAAGCCGTTGAAGGAGCTTTTTTTCTGCGTTTCCTTTTTTCTTTGCACTGTGTGTGTGTGTGTGTGAGTGTTGGGCAGGGGAGAGAGAGCGCGCGCCTGCGAGAGTGTGAGAGCGCAGCAGGCGTGCGAGAGCGCGCGCCGCGAGTGGAGTTGATTTTTTTCACACACACAAACACACACACACAGCGTAATACATACTAACATCGATTTCGATTGGGAAGCCATCAACGACAGCAGCGCCAACGTCAGCGCCAGCGTCAGCGCTGGCAGCGAGCAGCGCCAAGGGGTGGGGGGTGCCATTGCTTCGTGCGTTTTATTTCGTGTCGTCGTGTGGCCTGCTGCCTCGCTCTCTCACACACACACGCAGACACAGTCGTGCGCTCAGCGCCCTTCGTCTGGCATTTTTTTTTTTTGCTGTAGCTGTTTTTTTTTTAGGGGGTGGGGGGGCACATCGAATCGCAGGGCGGGCGCTTGGCCACACACAGGCAAAGGTTGACAAGTTTGGGCGCCCAACCAGCGTTGAGTAGGCGCCGGGGGTGGGGGTACACTGCTGCTGCTGCTGCTGTGTGTTTGAGCAGGCGTCAATATACACACACACACGAGAGAGGCAGAGGGAGCGAAAAAAAGCAGCATTAAGATGAAGCGCAATAAAGAAACGTAATCAAGTGCACGCATACCAGCGCAGCGCCTGTGTGCTTGTGCGTGTGTGTGTGCAGACAGTAGCCTGCTTCTAGGTGCTAAGCAGCGTGCTCAACGAGCCAAGCAGACGCTCGCGCGCGCCTGTGTGTGTGTGTGCGTGTGTGTGTGTCTCTCTCATGTTATTTATGTCATTATTGAATATGCGTTCGAGGCGCAGCCAACCCAAATCCAGAGTTGCCAACAGCTTAGACATGTGTGTCTCACACACACACACGCAGCAGCTACTGCTTATGTACAGAGAGCACACACACACACATACATATCTTATGGCATGCGTTTTTATGCTTATTCGATTTTATTCGAGTGCTCACACACACACACACGCACACGCACACAGAGCTTCGCTTGGAGCATCAGGATTTGCTGCTGCTGCTGCTCTCCTCCCTCCCTCTCTCCCTCTCGCTCTCTCTCTCGCTACTCTGCGCGCTGACTGCGACTGCGACTCCGATTTCTTTTCACTTGGCAGATTTTTCTTTCGCTTTTCATTTCTCGCTTGCGTTCTTTTTCCTTTGCTTTCTGCTTATTTTACTGATATATTCGGTTTTTTTTTTCTTTTATTTTTTTTTATTTTATTTTTTTTTTTTGCCTGCTGCCACTTGTGCTCCGCCCCGTTTTATTGTAGGGATTTTGCTTTATATATGTATACACATAATACAGACACACACACACACACACAGACCCTCGCACGTGTAGCCATACACATGCTATACATAAACGTGCGCTCGATATATATTGTGTGTATAGATATAGATATATAGTATGTGTGTCTGTGTGTGTGTCTAGTATGGTCTCTCTATACATACTATATATTTCTTCTCCTTCCTTTCATTATTTTTCTTGTGCTTCGTTCGGTTTTTGGTATTGGGCGCTGGCCACTGCCCGAACCCGAGCCCAGGCCCGGACTCGCTCAAGCGCCCACATCCCCGCCCTGCACAGTAGCTTGTCTGTCCGCCTGCCTGTGTGTGTGTGTGTGCGTGTGTGTCCTATCGAGTGCTGTCACTTCGTATTGGTTAAAACTTTTGCTAAATTGGGTGCATTCAGCACACACACACACACTCAGACAGTACTGTGTGTGTGCTTGTGCTTCGACTATCAAACTCTCCACTTGCAAGTTTGCACTGTCTGCATACATTTAGTGCTTGGGCTTAGTGTGCAGTGGCTAGTTTTGTATATAATGTACGTTTTGCAACTCTCCACACGCAAGTTGTGCGTTTTTAGGTATTTACAGCAAGTCTACACTCGGCGCCCTTTACACTTTTGCGTTTAAAGAGTTTTCCAGCAAGTCTACACAAGTCTCCACTACTCTCCACAAGTCTCCACTACTCTACAGTCAGCACAGCTTTTACTCTTGCGTTTCAAGCGATTTACAGCAAGACTACACAAGTCTCCACTACTCTCCACAAGTCTCCACAACTCTACACTCGTTAGATTTCACACTTGTGCGTTTCAAGCGATTTCCAGCAAGTCTCCACTAGTCTCCACTAGTCTCCACAACTCTCCAGTGCGCTGTAGCACGTGTACAGTACGCCTGCCTTAACCCTCACTTGATCCGCAATAATCTATGATTATATAAAACAAAGAGAGCAAGAAACTACGCACTAATTACAAAGACTTTGGTACTATATCCGCAAAGTAGCTCAAGGTTTGTCACGCCCCCATCATCAGCGCTTAATAACTGACTAACTGACGCCATTGCCCAACTGCCGTATCTCTATAGTCTGTGCAAACACACCGATCTCGCTGTACATGTGTGTGTGTGTGTGTGTGTCTAATATGGCTGGCCGATTTCTTTTAAATCATTATATGATCATATATACAACGCCTTTTTATATGGCACATAAATCTTTCAACATGTTTAGTCAACAACTAAACAATTTATGACACTTGTGTGTGTGTGTGTGTGCGATTAACTGTACCTATATGTATGTGGAGAGATCCCCCCATATCTATATATATATATATATAGCCAAGTATCTATAGCTATAGCTGGGCCGCCCGAAGAAGAATGGGCTTATCTGTTGCGTCCGTTTATTTATACACCTATTTGTTTGAACACTAAGCACTCGGCCAGCTCTATATGGCAGATAAGGCATCTTATCGCCCCATATGCCATATAGCACAGTACTTAGCTCTATCTGTAGCTGCAGCTCTATCTGTATCTCTAGCTGTCGCTGTATCTGTATCTATAACTGTATCTCACTCTCTCTCTCTCTCTCTGTCGCTGTCGCAGCGACCAATAGACAGTAATCAGCGGGCTCTGCTCGGGCTGGTTGGATGACTGACTTGATTACGTCTCTATATAAATATGGCAGCTATTTTCTGGGGCGATATCTTGGGCAAACATTCGACACACTGCGTGTGTGTGTGTGTGTGTGTGTGTGCGGTTATATTCGGTGTATCTTTAGCAATATTTGTCGCCTGCGATTGCGATTGCCACAGGGCCCAATCGCCCTGTCTCTCTCTCTCTCTCTCGCTCTCTCGCTCTCTCGCACTTTTTGGGCCACTCCAGCGCTCTCTTTCGCGCGCGTAATGCTGCGCCATAAACGTCGCCAAAGCAATTTATGGCGCTTATAACACCTGACATATGCGTACCGCTCGTGCCGGCTCCCTCGCTCCCAAGTGCTGCTTCTGCCACAAATAAAATTGATAAAGCAGCAAGAAGCGCAGGAGCGGGCAGAAGGGAAGTGAGGGGGGGAGGGGGGTGTCGGTCATACGAAATCCCAGCAAGAAGCATTTAATTTTTATAATTATTATGATGATGATGTATTTGCTCGAGCCGGCACTACGATGGTGTTAACTAAAACCCCACACACACACATGCAGACAGTAGCTGCTGCTATTCTATGTACATACCACATATACATACATGTCTCTGTGTGTGTGTGTGTGTGTGTGCATATAAATTTTTCTGCTTTTTTTTGAGCTTTAGATTTGATTCCATTTTGTCGTTTATCACAAATGCTGCTGACATGCGTACATGTATCTGTAGCTGTAGCTGTAGCTGTGTGTGCGTGTTCCCCTCTCGCTCTCGCTCTCTATCTCTCTCTCTCTCTCCCTCGTCGCTGTGTAGAAGTTTCGCGTTCAGATTTTTTTGTACACTGATTATCTGCATCAGTTGTTAATTGTTATTTGACGCGCTTTAATCGGCTACCGACGTGTCCCGTGCCTCGTGCTCAACTCGAGATCAGCTCCGACCACGCGCACAGATCCGCATTCGCTAACCATTATCCCTAGTACTAGTACTACTATTGGTACCACCACAGCTACCAGTTCGAAGCTCACTCTACTTCCTGCCTTCTGTAAGTTGCTCAGTCATCAGTATAGCGCTTATGCTACATATAAATGTATATATAGTATATATCAGTTCTATATATACTGCAAAAATACGCATTTCAACCTAATTCGACAGACCTCGCACATAATTAGGGTTATTTCATAGCACTTACATCAATAATATTTAATTTCATCACATACATTACTAAGATATTTCCGAAAATACTGCCAAAATACTAGTTTTAGCTTAAGTGCAAGCTACTTGCGCCTATTTTTTACTCACTAAAAGCACCACAACTTATGTACTTCACTCAAATACACAATATCTATAAATTATGTATATACGTAAGTAAGATCTAACGCAAAATACTGCAAAAATAACAGTTTCAGCTCAGGTACATACTGCTTGAGCAATAAAAAGCGGCACTATAAGCATTGTGCTTCATTCAAATCCACAATAGCGACTTTTACCATATATGGTACTATTCATAGCAGCTAAAGCAAAATACTGCAAAAATACTAGCTGTTGTCAAACTTAAAACAACTGCAGCAATGAATAATGCGCTAAATAGTCATATAAGTCATGTATAGTATTCCACAAAGTAGAAATTTCATTCATTTTTCAACTTTTTATAAAAATTGTACTTACAAAAATATCAAAAAGCAAAAAAAACCGAATTCTCAGCTTCACTTAAGTCTTGTTAACACAATCAAGTGCACACATGCAGCACTATCAGTCAGCCATAGTTATGCATGTGCAAATAGTATTTTTTTGGTATTTTAGAGCATTAAACAGTATATTTTTACACATACTATGTACACTGTCAACTGGCAACTCAATTAACACAACTCTCGTTTCCTTTTGCACTCTTTGCAGGTAATTACAACGCAAAAAAAAAACCAAGTAAAATACTAAAAAGCGGCGCATCGCACACATAATTTAGGCAACTGGGTTAGCCAGCACACAGATACACACATATTATATGTGTACAGATCCGTAAGTGTATAACCTCGGCGATTTTTGTTTTTTTTTTTTTTTTCAAGTCTTTAATTTTGGTACGTGGTATTTTTTGAACAAAACAACAAAAATAAAGAGGAAGCATAGCAAAGCTTTGCCTGTGCGCCTTGTGCATTCATTCATTTGCGTTTCATTCATGTCCTCATCAATGCGGCGCACACACAGCCGCACACTCGCACACTCGCAGTGCACAACAAAAAATATGTCAAAACTTGTCTCGTCTGCCTGCCATTAGCAGGCAACAGCAACAACAACAACAACAACAACAACAACAAAGCCCTTGGCAACAGGCAGCGACTCGGGCTGAGGCTCAGGCTGAGGCCGAAGCTGCGGCTGCGGCAGAGTCTGCTGCAGTTGGCGCACGCCCACGCCCACACGCCGGCGACCAAGTGGGCGCAACGCGATGATGTTGATGTTGCGTCTGCTCCTTCCGATGATGATGCTGATGATGATGATGATGATGCTGATGATCTCGATCTTCAGACGGCAACTTGCAGCGCTTTCAAGGCTGCTGCAGCGCACGCCGGCTCTGCCGCTGCCTCTGCCTCTGCCTCTGCCCTGCCCGCTGCCTGCCTTTTTGTGAATGAACTTAACACTTTGGAGACTTAAGTGTAATTTATGTGGCAGTTCACAATAGACGCACAGAGCGCGCTACCTTCGCGTCGAGCGCTGATTGCGGCTACTGTGCGCAGCGCAAAGGTATAGCTGCAGCTACAGCTATACCTATAAAAAAAAATATATATATTTATATATATATATATACAGTTGTATGTGTGTGGCACGCCCCCGCGCTGCCTCAGCCTGCTTGCATTATATGCAAATTTCAATTATTTGCACAAATCAGACGCACAAGATCTGCAGAACAACAACAACAACAACAACGACAACTACAACTACAACAACAACAACAACAACAACAACAACAACTACAACAACGACAAGCACAAGCTGCTCGACGCGAACGCATTATTATCATCATCGACTTCATTATGGCAATCGAGTCGCTACCCGCCGCCTCTGCCTCCCCCCCCCCCCCACCGTCCACGCCCCTGGCTGATCGCGACAAACGTTCAATTCAATTTCAGTTCGGTCTTTCGCTTTTGCCTCTCGTTTATCGGCAAACAGGAAGAGCCATAATATAATTTATTGTATTAATGCGACGGCGTCGCATGAAGAGCGACCCCCGTTGCTGCCCCCGCGCCCCGCCCCTCCTTACCACGCCACTGCTGCTCGCCTGCCCCCGCATAAAGCTGCGCAGGCCGCAAGCCGCGAGCCGCGCTTCATTGATATGCCAATAGCCGAAAAGCGACGGCCACAGCTAGATATATATATATTTATATTTTTATATATATATATTTATATATATATAATTCGTATATATCACACACACACACACACACACACACACCCTTGCCCTGCTCTTTTATTATTAATTTAAACATCAACATTGAGTTTCCTGTTGTCGATATGCAAAAAGCGCGTCGAGTTGTTCGAGTTGCGCGGGTTGCTCGAGTTGTTGTTGTTGTTGTTGTTCGAGTTGTTGTTGTTGTTCGCTTTCGACATAATTCTTTCGATCGAATTTCACGAAAAATTCGTGCGGGAGGAAATTAAATTAAGCGCGCTTGCCCCGCTCATTGTTTCTCTCTCTCTCCCTCCCTCTCTCTCTCTCTGTCTCTCGCTCTTTGTCTCTCGCTATTGTCTCGCCGATCGCGTGGGAGCATCGATTTGGGTTTTGATTTATGCTGAAGGTCAGAGGCGACGGCGCTGCGCTGTTCGGGTCGCTGCTCGGGTCGCTGCTGCTGCTGCTGTTGCTGACAGCGCTGCAAGTTGCTGCCGGAAGCAGAGACCGTTAGCGCTTGCCACATGCAGCGCGCGTTGCACAAACAATGCCGTGTGGCCTGCAAGTGACGCCAGCAGGCCTTAGCTTTGATATTGTTTTAGTTTGTATTTTGCAAGCTAAAATTAGCAGTACTTTTGATGCTACCCTCGCTTGCTTGCAGTACAGTAATACATATATATGATATAAATATATATATGCGACTTGTGCTGCAGCTAAAGTGCAGCTCTACAACAGTAGCGCATGTTTTCTACTTGCAGTTTTGAGTACTTTTAGTGCTGCCCTCGCGCTCAAAAGTTGCGGTTGCGCTTTGCATGTAAAATAAGCAATATCGTAAAACGAATATCGTAAGGCGAATATCGTAAGGTGAATATCGTAAGTCAAATATCGCAATTGCATATCACCCAACGCATACTGCCACGCATATCACACATGATATATTCATATGGTACATAATGCATTTCACATCCAATACCGTATATCGTACAGCACGAATATCGTAAATCGTATATAGCATGCCATTTTGCAAATTGCGTACTCTAAGCTTTACAGTACTCACCGTACTACCCTCGCACTAAGTCTGCACTATTTTTGGTAACTGTAGAAACTGCCCTCGCTTGGCAAGTGAATGTCCTGCCAGTTTCGCTGACATTGAAAATCGAGAACAGACTGTGTTTTTGGGCAGGAGGGGGGCATGTCTGGCCGTAGCTGGCGCGGGGTCCAGGGGCATCGCAATGCGTGCCACATTTGTGCGCGACCTGCGCGTGCTGTTGACACAGCTGCCAGCAGTGGTGGGCGTGGCACTCTGTCGGACCATCGGGCAATGCAATTGACACAATTTCCACACAGACGACAAGGCCGGACCAACGGCCACGCCTACACGCCCAGCCCAGCCCAGCATATGTTTCAGGCCTCCTGGCCAAGTGACTGGCATTGACCAAGCCGCACGTGCTGCGTGTGATGTGCAGATGCTGCTGCTCACACACACACACACACACACACACACAGATACGCAGGCACGCAGACACATGCAATTGATTTGTACTTTGGGGTCAGGCGGCAGCAGGAGAATGCCAAACATGCCAGCAACGCAAATGCCGCGCGCGGCAAGAACAACAAGAGACCCAGTGGGACTTTTACCCCAACAGGCTGCAAGGAGCAGCCGAAGCAGCTGAGTTTGCTGCTGAAGTGAGCTCAAAAGTTTAAAGTTGCTGTATGCATATTAGTTACTCAATTTCCGAATATCGTAAGTTGTATATCGTAAAATGAATATCGTAAAATGTATATCGTAAGTCGTATATCGTAAGTCGTATATCGTAAGTCGTAATTGCGTATCACTTAAAATATATAGTAAATTCTATGTCTTACATCGAATACCGTATATGGTACTGCACGAATATCGTATATTCTATATAGCATTCCAACGATAATACATCGTTTATGGCTTAGCGTATAGCAAGCATACATTTTATGTTGTACATAATTTATGTTATAGCGCATCCCGTAAATCACATATCGTATACCGTAAATGGTATACCTTTAATTTATCTTATATCGTATATGTGCATGCTAAAATATGTTTGTCTTAAGTACTACAGCAATTTATCACACACACATATATCGTATATTACTTGGCGTATATCGTATACTTTAAAATCACGCCCCGCTGGGCTGTGCAGCAACAGTTTGCCGCGCAATACGCACAACGCTGAAAACCGCAACAGACACTGAACTCAACCGCCCCTGCCCATGCCACAGCAGCAGCCCCGCAAACCCCCCTCATAGCCTACACCCCTGTGCTAAGCCTGTTGGCCTGTTTAACGCGCGAAAATTTCGCCTTGTTTTCTCTCTCGTATTTTATTATTATTTTTGGCGAAAAGTAAAGGGGGTAAACTTGGGGCAGTACTGGCTTGGGGTCAGGCTGCAAGCCAGGAGCGGAATCAGGTCAACAACTTGGGCGCCTCGCAAAAAAAAAAATGAAGATTGCGAAAGGCTGAAGAGAACAAAAGTCAGCGACAAATGATGATGATCTCAAGCGCACACAAAGCGAGAGAGACAGAGAGAGAGAGAGAGAGAGAGAGAGGGCAATAGAGGGAGGGAGACAGCGACTGTGACAGACGCAGACAAAGCGCTGCGAAGACTGGAAACAGCGAGTGCTGCCGCTGCTGCTGCTGCTGCTGCTGCTTCTTCTTGTCAATTAGTGAAAATCGAATTAATATTGTAATACTTTAATGAAATAATGCATGCATGCAGACATATAGACAAACTGCCAGACAGCAGGGGGCGTGGCAGCGAGAGGAGGGCGACTACAGTGCGACAGTTATTTATGCGGAACGACAAGATGAATCTGTGAATGTGACGCCGACTGTGGCAATTGCTGATTGCCAGCGTGTGCGAGCGCGAGCGAGAGAGGCAGAAGGGGAGCATGTGTGTGTGTGTGTGCGTGTGTGTTGCAAAAAGCCCAAACTAAAGTTGATAAAAATAAACGAGACATTGAGACACGAGAGAGACGAAGTAGAGTGAGCTGCATAGAGGCAGGCTGAGGGGGGGAGGAGGAGTCGCAGTGCAAGTCTTTTGTGTGCTTGCCTGGCGAATTGTTTGGGCGGCAACAACAACTACAGGAACAACAACAACAGCAATACGACGCACAACAAGGAGAACAGCGAGCAGAACAACGAGCCCGAGCCCGAGCCCGAGGCCTGGCAAGGTGTGGAATGTATGACAGGAATTGATATAAAATATGCTAATTGGTGCATAGACTGTGGAGCGAGTGTGCAGCGAGAGCAGTGAGTGCAGTGAGTGTAACTCTGGCGACAGGTTAGTCAACTCGTTGCAGCAGCGGAAACTGTCAGCGACAGAGCTTTAAGCAGCTTTGCTGTGCAGAACTTAAAAAAAGGGGCACTACAACTCGCTCAAAAGATCACTAGATCAGCTAAAAACTCATGTATACGCAAAGCTTTGGCTTAAACTGTAGTTTTTGTAGCTTTTTGCGGTCAGCAACTTTACAAAATACTGAATTAATCGAATGAATAATTCGCTACATACCGAAAGCTTGCAGCAAGCTTTACTTAAAGCTTTAAGCGTCTTTTTTCTAGACTTTAGCGCTTAAAATCAAATTTTAATAGTTTTACTGCGCAAATATTCGCAATTTTGAGTGAAAACTTCTACTTGTGCGTTGCTTAAGTGCAGAATCAGCTTTTGGGAGAGTTCTTGTATTCAAAACACCCAAGCAGTTTATTTCAAACTTTATGTGTCACGCCCACCGCCTCCGCAAATCGATAAATGCGTTTTTCGATTTATTGCAATTAACTCAATAACGATTAGAGATAAAATCATCAAATTTGATGGAAAGGTTCCTTGCAATATTATGCAGAAGTTGGATTTTCAACTTTAAGATGCCACGCCCACAGCTGCTATAAAACGAATTTTTTGAAATATCTGCAGTCTGAGCTTTAAGCAGTTTTTGCTGCAGCTCTTTGCTGACCAAGAAACTTTTAATGAGCTAGAAAAAATTGTTGCAACGCTTCACTTAACTCAATTTGTGGCAGCTTTCGGTGCAACAATGTTGCTGTGGCAGCGCCTTGTTGTTGTTGTGGTTGCTGCTGCTGCTGCTGCTGCTGTTGTCATGTTCTGCTGTCTATGCGAGGATGCCGTTTATGTAAATTATTGGCAAAAATGCATAACGGCAAACAATTGAAAATGCAATCAAGTGTTGGCCAAAATGGCCCTGTTGCCGCTGCCAACGGCGATGGCGATGGCAAAGCAAAAATTTGCATGCACCAACAGCAGCAGCAGCAGCAGCAGCAACACCAGCAACAACAGCAGCAACAGCAGCAACAGCAGCAACAACAACAACGTTGCCAATTAATCAAGAAATTCTTAAATAATTATTTGCCTATTTTTATAGTCACAGCGCGCAAGGGAGGCGGGGCGATGGGCGCAGCGGGGCAGCGGCCGACGCGGCTGACTGACTGACTAGCACGACGACAACAGCAACAGCAGCAGCAGCAGCAGCAACAACAACAAGTGCGACAACAACGTCAACGACGACATCATCGTCTGTTGGAGTGTAAATTTGTTGTTGCTTTTGTTGCCAGATACAAATCTATATGCACACACACAGTGCCAGATATATGCACAGCGAGATCTATAGGCATAGACATATGCATATATAGACATATATATATATATGTATCTGTATAGAAGGAAGAAGCGTGCACTTTTCGATTTTCATTTTGCGATTTGCGCGTCCGTCTGACTCGCTCATTGTTGTTGTAAAAATAAGTCAGCCGGCCAGAGCAGGCACAGCCGCCCGTTGCAGCCCCCCCCCCCTCCGGTTGCCTGCCCCCTCTGAACACCCCCCGCAGGCCGCTCGGGCAGCCACACAAACGAAATTTCTATGAAGCATTGCAGTTAGATGAGGCGTTTAGTGACAGTCAAGTCGTTGAGCAGGTGCGGGGTGCAGGGGGGTAGAGCGACTAGCTGAGGGGAGTACGGATCGCTGGCATGCAATCTATATAGAGTCTATCGCGCGCTCATGCTCTCTCTCTCTCTCTCTCTCTCACACTTACTCTGCCTGCTCTGCTCTGCTCTGCTGTCTGTCTGGGGCGCTGATGAGTGCATTTTGCCGCGATTCGCAGTCGCCGCGTCGACTAATAATAATAAATATTTTTACAGAAATTAATTAACAACAACAGCAACAGCAGCGAGCAGCAGCAGCAGCAACAACAACAATGGCCACAAAGTGTTAACAGCAGTGTACAAACTGCGTGGAGTTGTTTGTTGCCCATAAATATTGCGTATGCGTCATGTGCGCCTCGCCTGTCCGAGTCGCAGTACTGTTAATGCACTGTTAGCCTTAATGCGCTGTTAAATAAAATTACTGCAAGTGCTGTCAGAATGCTGGCTAAAAGCGATCGTCATATTAGCCAACATTATGCAAAAATAATATTTAAAAAATATAAAATATGCTAAAAAAATATTTAAAAAAATACATTAAAATAGAAAATATGCAACAAATTGCTAAAAAAAAAAATATAAAATATATAAAAAGACAGCTATAAAAAATCTTGCAATACCAAAAAAAATCTGAAAACAAATATAGCGAAATCTGGTATATATATATATAGCCCTAACTGACAACAAACTCATTCAAACGCTATTCAAATTCGCTTGTTTGTCCGCAAGACACGCCAGCAACTTGGCAATTACTCAAATTCAAATTAAGTGGCGACACACACACACACACTCATGCATTGGCAGACAGCAGCGAGAGGTTTTGGGCCCCTGCCCATACCCAGAACGAAATCCCATGCAATCCAAAATGCCGCAACTTGTCTCGTTTTGTAAATAACAAATCAGGCATTTATAAATGATGTGAGCATAAAATATACGCCATTACGCATCGAGTCGGCCCTGCAGGCTGAGCCAAACCCAGTCCACCTCCCCCCCCCCCCTTACCCACTCTACATACCTACATACAGCGCCCTCTCAATCAACTCAGCTGCCAACCCCCAACTTGGGCCCAGGACAACACTTGAAACAAAAGCAGCTCGAGCGACTCTGGCAACTCTTTGCCAGCAACAACAACAACAACAGCAACAGCAACAAAGTGTCTTTCACCCTACAACCAAATCAGGGCAGGAGCTCGTCTTGGCTCGTCCTCGTCGTCCTCGTCGTCGTCAGCTTCTTCATACGTCTCTAATAAGACATGATTGTAATTAATTAAATTAATTCGTTTCGGTTTTAATACACGAAATGTTTTTCGATTTTGTCAGGCACAACAAGGCAGCGCCACACCCAAGCCGCCCCCGCCCCCGCCCACGCTCACAGCCCCGCCCACTTTCGCAAGGGCACAAAAGGATTGCCAAATGAAAGTGAAAGATTTCTGATTTACGTTTTCAAATATTTGTTTGTCACACACTCGCTTCCTTCCTCGGGCTGTCTCGCTCGCTCTGTCTGTCTGTCTGTCTGTCTGTCTGTCTGTTGCTCTGTCTGTCTGCCTGCTTGTCGGTCTGCCTGTCTGTCTCACTGGCAAACTATAAAATGTTGTCGATTTTGATTAGGCAAACTTGACAGGGAACTTTGTGCGTGGCTTTCATTAAAAATGCCAGCGTCGTCTTCCTCTGCCCCGTCTCCAGCTGTCTTCTGCCCTACTCCTTGAGAGGGTTGCTTTTGCCGTTGCCTTGGCATTTGACTACCTTTTGCGGCTGCTGGCTGACTGCCTGCCTGCCTGCCTGCCTGCCTGCCCGCCTGCCTGTCCTCCCCTCGCCCTCGCAGCGCATAATGAATTGACATTGATTGGAAATTTTGATTGAAATTGTAAAACTGAAGCTGAAGGATGGCAACGCCAAAAGGCTTTCTTGCTGTACCTCTACCCGCTACCCGCTACCCAATACCCGCTTCTACTTCTGCTGCTTCTTCCACTTGCCCGGGCAACAAAATAAATTGCTTAATTTTCGGCTTAATTAAAGATTTGATAGATAGTACAGACGACTCGCTGCTGAGCGACCCTTTCTTCTACCTGCTGCCTTCTGCGCTGCGTACTGCCTGCAGTTACTCAAGCATTAATCATATTATTTGTATGAATACATATATATATATATATAGTATATATATTTATGCTTTTGCTATACGTTTGCCAATTCGTCATGTAAATTTAATTGGGCTGCACTGCAGGTACAGCTGTGGTGTGAGCAACCCTCTGGAGTAGAGCGCAGAGACACCTTTAGTTAGTCTCTACGAAGCTGTAGTTTAGACACTGCCGCACTCGCACAGCTATGCATTTGGCTGCGAGAGCAGTACGATAAGCTATTAGCACCTTTCTGTGCGGTACTGCAGCGTGTTTTGTGCGCAACTGTACCGAAGACCGAATAGAAATCATTAATTTCTGTTAGATTTTACAATGTAACAGTGTCAAATTTATGTGGAACACAGACAGAGAGACAAAGAGAGAGAGAGAGAGAGAAAAACAGACACCCATACAGCTACACGCCAGCCTTGTACAGCCAGCCCCCTGCTCTCGGGCAACACGTGTGCAACCTTTTTTGGCACATTAACTTTGAGAAGCTTTTTATTTTTGAGGCCCGCATAAAAATGTCAAAAATTACACACACACTCACACACACGCACACACATGGCACAAAAAACAAAGCGAAAGCCAAAAAAGCGAGGGGAGGATGAGAAGAAGGGACTTCTAATCATTATTTGTACGGCCCCGCACACTGCCCACATATATGAGTTATATATTTATTTGTATTTGTCTGGACTTTCGAGTGCCGCCGCGCCCCCCCGCCCATTCAGCCCCGCCCCTATTTGGTCAGTGTAATGCTTAATTATTTACTTTCCTTGTTGTTGTTGTTGTTGGGGAAAAAGGCCTACGTCGAACAAAGTGACCAAAAGAGCGCACGAAATGCCCGACTGTGTGGCAGTTGGGCGGTGGGCGATGGGCGGTGGGCGATGGGCGGTGGGCGGGGCAAGCTAACGGATTACAACAATGGTGCAACGAAAAGGGTCACACATGAGCTTCGAGTCTGCCTGTGTGCGTTAATTTTTGATGTACGATTGGTCAGCGGCAGTGGAAGGGGGGCAACGGGTGTGGGGGGATGCGCCGAGGGTCAGGGTTAGGGCATGCGAGCTAAGTGTGGGGGCAGGGGTTACACGGGGGTTTGACAAAAAGGTATGCATACGTTATGTAATAATAAGGATAAGCCAAAAAATTATTATTACTTTGGCCAGCAGCAGCAGCAGCAGGGGGCGGGGGCCACAACTGACCACTCAAGGGTGGAGGCATGCAGCATGTGTGTGTGTGTGTGTGTGTGCCAAAGGGTTGTGCACAGTCGAGCGGACTTTTTCGATTGTTAATGAGCAGAAACCAAAAAAAAAAAAAAAAAACGGAAGTGCTTGCTCTCTCTCTCTCTCTCTGTCTCAGTTTCTCTTTCTCGCTGGGTATTGGACTCTCTTGGTCTCTCTCTCTCTCTGTTTCTCACTCTCTCGCTGTAGTTTTACTGCTCTGCTAAATTTTAGTTTTCTCAGCTTAATTCTCTGCTTTAGCCCTCGCTAGCTTTCTCTCATTCTCGCTCTCTCTCTTTCTCTCACACAATTTCTTTTCTTCTATTTTTCCTTTGGACTTTTATCTCCATGCTTAATCTTCTGCCTCGATTTCACTCGCTTTATCTCATTCTTTCCCTTTTCTGTCATTCTCTCATTTTCTCTCTCTTTTTTTTTCTTTCGCTCCCTCTCTTTCTCTCTCTCTGTCTCTGTCTCTCTCTCTCTCTCTCTATCTCTCTTTGCTTTCCTCTTTTTTTTTTTAATTCATTCATGCCTTCTACTCCTCTTCTTGACTGTTCTTCCCTTGCTCTTTCTCTGCATCTCATTCTCGCTCTCTCTCCCTCTCCCTCTCTCTCTCTTTCTCTTTATTTCCACGCACTTTTCGATCCTCTGGAATTTGCCCCCTTCAGCCGCTTCGCCGGCAATTAGAAAGCGTCTAATTTGATGCGCGCACACACACACTGAAGCACACACATACACACACACACACACACACACACATGCGTGTGTGTAACTGTAGCTCGTGAAAAGAAAGTTGCCGCACACACATTTTTCTTTGACACTTTTAACAGCGCAGCCTCAGCCCCTTACCCACACCCCCCTCGCGCCTAGCATTCCGGCCTACCCCCGCCAGCAGGAACTGCTGTCAGACCGGGACAGACAATTACTCACACCCACACACACACACACACTCACACACATACTCAACCAACTGCCTTGTCATATGAAGCATTAAAAATCGAAGCTGGCTTCCAACTTCAACGACAGTCACGCCCACCTCCGCCCCCGCCCACAACTGCTGCTGCTGCTTGTCTTCTTGCTTGGCGCGCATTAATCCTTTTTTCAGCATCTTTTCACACACACACACACACACACATGACGCTTGCGCGCGTGTATATATAATCCTTTTTTACAGTCCAGCCCCCTCCTACCCCCCGGAACACGCCCCCTCTGCCATGACTTCTCGCATATCAAAGCTAATTTATATATTTTGTATAGCACACAGCGGGTGAGCTGGGGGCGTGGCAGGGGGCGCAGCGCTACATCATCTTTTGCTGCTTCTTCACTTTCGGCATCATGTTCTCGAGGGGGGTGTGCGTGCATGTGTGTGTGTGTGTGTGTGTGAAGGTATAATAAATACAACTCTTTGTTTTTTCAATGGCCTCAGCCTCGACTCAGCCTGATTTTTGATAAGTAAATAGAAATTTTATAAATTTGCATATGTGTGCGTGCGTGTGTGTATGGTTGTGTTTGTGTGTGTGTTAGGCAATAAAAAAGAAACAGAATTTTAAATTAGAAAATATTAGTTAGCCGAGCAGACGGCACAGAGCGCTGAGCAGAGCGACAGACAGACAGACAGACAGAGAGACAGAGCGACAGGCTGAAGGACAGCGTGTGATGCCAGCAGCGGCGCGTACAGTTATGCTACGTGTATTTGCATATGCCGCAGGCCATCTCGCTCGCACACAGCTGCCAAGCAAGGCTAACTGTCTCTCTCTCCCACTCTCACTCTCTCTCTCTCTCTCTCCTCCACTGCTGCTGCTGTCTCTGTCTTTGTCGTCGTTTTCTCTTGCTTTTGTTTTTGTTGCTGCTGCGTGCGTCTTTGCTGCACACACACACACACACACACACACACACACACACACATGCACACATATGCCCAGCCAGACGCCCACTAACGGGCCACGCCCACCCCGTTTCAGCAGCATCAATACATCATTTTCGTCTTCTCTCGGCGCGCGCTCGTCGTGTATGTGTATGTGTGTATCTGTGTGTGTGTGTTTGTGTGTTGATTTTGTGTGTGTTTATTTTTTCGGTTTTTTGTTGCAGTTTTGAGGGCGCCCCCAACTGCCCCCGCCCGCCTGCTGCCTTTGTGTGTGTTTGGGTATTTTTTGTTTAATATTTAAATAAATAATTAGCAAAAAGGGATATGTGCGTGTGTGTGAGTGTGTGTGTGTGGGTTGTGTGTAAGCTCGCTGTTTGTGCTACGCCCCCGTGCCACTCTCTCTCTCTCTCTCTGTGTGTGTGTGTGTGTGTGTTGCTAATGATGTTTGAAATTGTAAAGCAAATGCAAAGGCATGCCCCGAAAATAAAAACGCAGCAAATGCGGGAGAAGGTGAGGGCAGCGTGCGTGGGTGGAGGCAGGCAGGCGGAGAGTGAAGTGTACTCAAATAACTGTAAAAGGAGTGTGGCACGAAGAAGAAGGAGCAGCAGCAGCAGCAGGAGAACTTGTCTAAAAGTTGGCTAAAAAAAAAAAAAAAAAAAAAAAATTCCTGCTGCCAAATAGCATAACGAACTTGGCCAAGTGCAACTTTCGGCTGTAGCGATATATGTTATATTTATGGTATATACTTCATCATACTTAGGCTTACATCGAGCTGCAATCAATTCTTCTGCTCGCTGTCTTCGCTCTTCTCTGTTTGATTCTTGATTTTCTGCGATTCTACTGCATATTTGCTCTGCTAGCTAATTCTCTCGTTGCTCTTCTCTATATTGCTACCTCCTAGTTTCTTCTGCCTTATTTTTTTGGATTCTCCTAGTCTTCTGAGCTGAATTCTCTATTGTATTTATTTTGCTATGTATTTTAGTTCAGCTGCTCTTGTTTCTTATAGCTTCTTCTCTCTCGCTTTTTCGCACCCCGTCACTCTCTCTATTTCTGTCTTTGTCTCTCTCTCTCATCTTAACTCTCTTGCTGTCTCCCAAGCCTTCTTTTTGGCATTCTATAATCTTCCAAGCTCAATTCTCCTATACACTACTATTGTTTTTATATCTTCTTCTATCTCTGTTGTTTCCCTCTCTGTCTCCCTCTATGTCTATCGCTCTCTCCATAATTCGCTATTTCTCTTTCGCTCTGAATCTCTCTCTTTATCGCTTTTTTTCTCTTTCTCTCTCTCCCTCGCCCTCTTCTCTCTTTCTCTCTCTCTCTATGTCACTTTCTTTTTCCCTATGTCTCTTTCTCTCTCCTTCTCTATGTCTCTCTCTCTCTCTCTCCTTCCTTTTCTTTCTTTTTTTTCTCTCTGTCTCTCTCTTTCCCTCTCTCTTTCATTTTCTTTCTCTCTCTTTCTCTCTCTCCCTTTCTGTCTCTCTCTATCGTTTTTTCCCTCTCTCTTTCTCTCTATCTCCTTCTCTTTCTCCCTCCTTTTCTCCCACTCAAACCTGCCTCCAGTGTCTTTAGGTATTCCATACTTGGCACATTGACAGCTTCTACATAACATCATATACGACACACACACACACACATTTTACACACATGCATCTGTGTGTATCTATGTGTGTGTGTCATTTCCAGCTGCTGTCAAGGCGCTGCGCTGCGTGTCTTTGTCTGCGCCTAATGCCAGGCTACAGTTTTTCTTTTCGCTCGCTCTCAGCCTGCGCAATTGATACAAACACATACACACATGTGTGTGTGTGTGTTTGTTTGTGTGTGTGCTTAACCCCTTGTCGCCCACCGCACTTCACGCTCCAAGTCTTCCTTCGGTTGTCTAATGTGCGTGTAATTGTGAAAAACGCTGCGACTTCAGCTTGGGCTCTGCCTGCTCCCCCCCCCCCCCCCCCCTCGGCACACACCTGCCGCCTTTCCCGCTGTCAGCTCTTGCTCAGGCATTTAAGTGGCAGGCAGCGGCAGGCCCGGCTTTCTTGCTGCATGTCAAGGCAACAACTGACAGCAGGCTCTAAATCAAAGCATGCCCCTGCCCCGCAGCTGCTGCTTCCCTCTGCCCCTGCCCCTAGCGCTGCCTCCCTCTGCCTGCGGGAGCAGCGCATTGATTTGCTTTGATTTATTGTGCGACTGCAGTGAAGTCCCCCAGCCAGACCCCTCGACCGACTGCCTGTTGTTGCTGTTGTTGTTGTCCCTGTTGCTGCTGCTGAGGGGTTGCTGCCGCCTACAACAGCAACAGCAGCAGCAGCAACTCGTGCACTCGAGCCGCGCTTCAAGCACAATTCATAACGTTGCTTTCGTACTAATTACAAAAAGTGCTGCCTGCCCGCCACGCCCCCTGCTCTCTGCCCTCTGTCCAGGGGCTGACAGCTGCCATGCGACAAAAAAAAAAAAAAAAAAAAAAAAAAACACAGAGAAACTCGTCGAGCGTTCGACTCACTTCAGGCAAACAGCTTGAGACAATGCTGCATGCAGGAATTCTTCAAGGAGAAGAATACGAGCACACGAGCAGGGCAAAAGTATGAGTATTTATGCATTATGAACCACACACACACACACACACACACACCCCCGGGCTGGAATCTGTTTCAGTTCGAAAAGTGCGCGCTTTTTGACATGTGCCGCGCACACGACTCGCACGACGGGAGAGAGAGAGAGCGAGCGAGAGGGGGAGAGAGAGAGGGAAAAAGAGGTAGAAGCACTCACAAGAACATTTGACTTGGGCTGAGCCATTGAAGTGCTGCCCCTGTGTGTCTTGCAGCAGTTGCAACAATTGCTGCTGCAGCGGCGTGGCTCGGCCTCAATTGGCCCCAGGGCAGCGGCAAGGGAAGCTGCACGCAAAGCTCTGCTATGCCAAAGCCAGATGAATCCTCTCTGGCTTAAGCCAGTAGTTGATTGATCCAGCTGCAAGTTAAGCTTTAATTTTTTTTAATTTATTTTATATATTTTATGTTATTAATTAGGCTAAGTTTTTTAATTTAAAGAAATTCCAGAGCTGCACGAAAAGCTCTGCTTTGAAAGCTGCTTAAAGCTCTGTGTATGAAGCTTAAATGTCTTATATAACATAATAACTAACGCGTACATATATGTCGAGAGCTTTTTAAGGAGCTTTAAGCGCTGCAGCCTCTTAGCGTGCTTTCAAAGCTGCTTAAGAGTAGCTCAATTTAGCTTTGCTGCCTGTGCGTTGTGGTTATAATTAGTCTAGCAATATAGTAACTATTTTGATGCAACTTTAAGCTCTTCAGCGCACTTCGAAAGCTGCTTAAAGCTCTGATTTGCATTTGTCTGTCTCTCTCGCTCAATTATACGCAATTGAAGTAATTGTACCCTTACCACGCACTGCCCCCCCCCCGCTCGCTTTGGACTAATAGAAATGTTAACAGCATCTCGCACATTGGCCCCGCGCTGTTAACATTTCACTTAACATTTTTGGCGCGCGTTGACCGGCCCAACCGGTCCTCTACCCCCGCTCGTTTTTTTTTTTTTTGCCTTGTGCTTTTTTTTTGGCTATTTTTGGCAGCTCCTTTGAAGTGGCGGCGCCGGCACATGCAGAAATATTAAATGAAACTCGCTCAAAAAAAAAAAAAAAAAAAAAAAAAAAAATGGAAGCACGCTAAAAGGGTGCTCAATACCAAAGCCCTTTTGCCGTAAGCTGACCACACACACATACACAGACAGCTGGGCAGACTCTCGTGTGCGAGAGTTGCTCGAAAAAAAGGTGAAACACGAGCAAAGCCACCCGCATTTTAGTTAATTAACTCATTTGGTTGGCAACTGCTGCTAAGCCGCTCGAACTGTGCCACAAAAGGCGCTCGCAGTGCACTCCACTCCGATGATGAGTGTGGGAGCTTGGAGCAGAGCAGTTGTTGGAGTGGAAGCTGGGCACATGCCAGAGCTATTGCTCTCGCTCTCGCTCTCGCTTCTCGCACTCGCATTAATTGATTTGCCGCTGCGACGTTGCCAAAGTTCGTTGCGACTATAGTTTTTCTCTGCTCGGACGTGGCAAGTGCGTCGCTTCTCACGGGGATCCCAGCTCGAATCCGAGTCCGAGTGCGGGCCAAGAAAAGACACAACACACAACACGGCGCGTCCAGCGGCTGATCGATTTTGCAGCAGCAAAAAGTCATGCAAGCCAGCAGCAAATACAAGAGCAACAACAACAAGAACAACAACAACAACAACAACAACAGCAACTGAGCAACGTATCGACTCGGCCGGCATTATGAAAACAATTTTCAAGCTTAAGCAGCTCATGCCAGCGGCAACAGCGGCAACGTGCCACAGACATTGCCACAAACAGTCAGCATGAAAATCTGTCCCTCCCCCCCTGCCCCTCTTCTACCCAGCACCGCTCTGCCCAGCGCTTTTGAAGGCTGTCTGGCATTTTAAGTCCCGGCGAGGACGGCAAGGACATAACTGCAGCTTCCTTCCTTTCCCCCGCTCTGTCCCTCTCCGCCCCCCTGGGCTGTTGTTTGTACTTAAGAGCTTTTAAATATCATAAATATATATCTATGCGACGAGACGACGCGACGCGCAGTAGGAGTAGCAGACGAAGCTGAAGACCAGGCACAGGCAGCACCAAGAGAGACAGAGTGAGGGAGTGAGAGAGCGAGGGGGAGAGCGAGCGAAGTCTCGGTTTGCTGATGATGTTGACAAATACGCCTCGAGGGTCATTCATCTGGCACAACAAGCAGCAAAAAGATAAACAGTGCGCCGCGACAGCGGCTGCAAACTCACCCTCACCATGTGGTGAGTTGGTGCTGCTTCACCCGATGATCTTGAAGCAGCTGAGAGGGATTATGCTTCATTTTTTTCACTCTCTCTCTCTCTCTTATGCTGGCTTTTTTATTCACCACGTGGTGAGTTCGCTATACTCACCTTCAACTGTAATAGCAAACGTTTTGTGCAAAAGTCGAGAGAAAGTCAGCGAAAACGCACCTTTCTCTCTAGTACTTCCACTACTGCCTGCATTCACCACGTGGTGAGTTTACTGAATGACAGCAGCAATCAAAGCTTGCGTTGATCATAACGAAGTTTGTAGCTTGAGGTAGATCACCCATCCCTTGTCTCTTGTCTCTTATCTTCTCTCTTTGGCTCACCACGTGGTGAGTTAGCTGCAAATGCAGCCCTGACCTTCTGCAATGAGCCTAAATCAATCGTGGCAAAGAGGGTTGCAGGGGTAACTGACTCTTCCTCTTCTAATCGCCTGCTGCAATTGCCCGTTGCCGTTTCTAGTTCGACCTTAAGTCGACCCTTATAACGACTTCCTGCTTAACTTTTTCTAGCAGCCGCTGTGGGGGCGTGCGGAGGTGTGGGCGTGTCGTCGTCGTCGCTGTAGTCTCATCGATATGAGGCGCACAAAACTTGCATAAGAACTGTGCAAAGCTGTGCAGAAACCCGTTATAGCCCATCGACTAATTTCCAAAGTTCTTTATTGCCTGCAACGCCCCGTCTTCCCTGCCCCTCCCCGCCCACTGCCTAACTGCTGCACAGTCGGACTTGTCTTCCGGTATTTATACAAATAAAATTGCACAAAAGTCAAAAAGCAAAAGGCACAAAAACAAGTACAAATCAACGGCAAATCGAAGCCGAGGGGGGGTAGGAAGGGGGCAGGGAGCGAGAGGGGGAATTAGAGAAAAAGCTAGTCGAGTTGTGAACTCCACCGAAGCCCCTCGCTCTTTCTGCCCACAGCGCTCTAAGGATAGTCCCGGCTGGAACTTAAACTGGCAGTGGGTTTGGGCCGGGTTTGGGTCTGGGTCTGGGCCTGGGCTCGGGCTACGTTTGGCGCTGGGTCCCAGACTAATTTGCCAAAAAAGTTTGCACCGCATATTTTTGTAACCTTTTTTGTCGCTTTGCCTGTCGTTGTAGTTGTTGTTGTTGTTGTTGTTGTTGTTGTTGTTGTTGTTGTTGTTGTTGTTGTTGTTGTTGTTGCTGTTGCTGTTGCTTTAATTTCTCATTTGGCATTTGATGCGGAGCTCGGTGTCTGGGCCTGAGCCGCAAGCCCCATGCCGAAGGTCAACGCTAATAGCACTAAAATTTCAAGTTGAGCTTATCGATACCAACGATAAACTATAAATTTGTCGGCTGTTTGGCAATGTTGCTGCTGCTGCTGCTGCTGTTGTTGTTATTGCTGTTGTCGCTTTCCGTTTCGGTTGCTAATGCGAATGGGCAACTGCAGACGGGGCAACCCCAAAGCCCGCTCTAATGTTTTTTAAGCCTTTTTTGTGTGCAGCCCCTGCTCTCCCTCTGTCTCTCCCTCTCTCTCTCTCTCGCTCTCCGACTGGGCAAAAGTTTTGCAACGTATTAATTTGGCTAAATTTAACCCGTAATGACTTTAAAAGTAAAATTAATGAGGGTCGATAGTTGCCGGCCGCCCCGCTGGGGGGGTTAAGGCCGGCAAACTTTGCGGCCCAAACGAACATATGCGACTGACAGTGCAGGCGCTCTCACGCCCACACACACACACACACACCTACTCTCTCTCTCTCTCTTTCTGTTACTCATACTTATTGTCTCTTTTTCTCTCTCTCTCTCTGTCTTCCGCACAGCGCGCTACACTTGCCGAGAAGGAAGTGAACACACTCAAGGAGCAACTATCGACCAGCAGCACGCCCGGCAGCAACAACGGCGACAGCAACAGCAACAGCAACAGCAACAGCAACAGCGACAACAACAACAGCAGCAGCTTGGCCACAGCAACAGCGACAGCAACAACAGCAGCAGCAGCAGCAGCGGCCGCCGCGGCAGCAGCAGCAGCATTGGCAAACGAAACCAACGAGCAGGAGGAGGAGGCCAACGGCAACGGCAACGGCAACGGCAGCGCCAGCAACATCGACAGCGGCAGCAAAAAGCTGCTTAACAGCTCCATCGTTGCAGCGGCACTCACGCTGCAGCAACAGAACGGCGGCAATCTGCTGGCCAATACGAACACACCGTCGCCATCGCCGCCGCTGCTGAGCGCCGAGCAGCAGCAACAGTTGCAGAGCAGCCTGGCGACGCAGAACGGCGTCGGCGGTGCCTGTTTGAATCCGAAGCTCTTCTTCAATCACGCCCAGCAAATGATGATGGAGGCGGCAGCTGCTGCTGCTGCTGCCGCCGCTGCAGCGGCAGCGGCAGCACAACAACAGCAACAGCAACAGCAACAATCGCCCATGCATTCGCCGGCAGCAGCAACAGCAACAGCGACAGCGACAGCAGCAGCAGCAACAAATCCAGCAACAGCGGCAACAACAGCTGTTGCCGCACAACAGCAGCAGCAGCAGCAGCAGCCAATTGCCGAGGCAAACGCCAGCAGCAGCAGCAATTGCCACGACGACGACGAGGACGAGGACGAGGAGGACGCATCGATGCAATCAAATGTGGCGCATGCCGACGGAGATCTGGACGATGATGATATGGAGCTGGAGCCAGAGCATGTTGCTGCTGCTGATGCCGCCGCTGAGCAATCAGCAAGAACTGAAAGTGTTGCCGATGCGACGCAACAAGCAGCAGCAGCAGCAGCGGCGGCAGCAGCGGCAGACGATGACGAGGAGCAGGACGATGAGGATGTTGCTGCTGGCGTTGGCGATGATGTTGCCGTCGTCGCCGTCGAGCATGAGGATGAGGATGAAGAAGCTAGTTTAAATGTTAGCAATAATCATAACAACAACAACAACAATACCGATAGCTGTAGTCGAAAGAACAACAACAACAACAAGAACAGTGAGGCGCAACATGTTGCACTGCGTGATAATAATGTAAATGAGCAACATGTGGCACACAGCGCCGCAGACGATGACTGCGCCAACAACAACACCAACACCAGCAACAACAACAACAACAACAACACCAACAGCAACAGCGAGAAGCGCAAGAAGCGCAGCGCCAACAACAACAATAACAACAACAACAACAATCAACCCGCTGTTCTATTAGCTGCCAAAGACAAAGAGGTGAGTACGAACGAACTCTCGCAGCGACCCTCGCTTAATTCAATCAACTCTTGAAGCGCCCTCGCTCCTCCTTTTGTACTGAGTCCCCTGCCCCACTAGACAATTAGCCAGCGCAATGAAATGTAAAACCGTTAAGATTAGACAAACGTCCGAAAAAAAAAATACTTAAACGCAAAAAAAAATATATACCAACCCAAAAGGTTGGGGCAAGAAAGGAGTAAACCGCAGACGGCGACTGTCCGTGCTCCCTTCTACCCTGCATCGCCTTCGTCTACGCACAATTGAGAAAACACTTGCATAAGTAAACAAAACACCCGCAGCCACGCCCCCTACGACGCGCGACGCGCGCACTTTTCTTGTAAATTTCTAGGCAAACACCAAAAAACCAAAAAAAAAAAAAAAAAAAAAAAAATTGCGCAAAAAAAAGTGTAGCAAAGGAAATACAAGGCAAACAAATGAGCGTCCTTGCTCAGACCAAAACCGAACAGAGAGCAGAAAGCAGAGAAGAGAAAACACAAAACAGAGCAAAAACAAAAAGGACTTTTGACTTCTTGCTTACGCCTCGCCACAAGAAAAAAAAAAATTCGGGGGAAAACGGAAGAAACCGGGGAAAAAATATGCAAGGGATTTGACTCGAGCGACAGGAAATATCCGCACAGACCCAAAACGAAGGGAGACAACAGCACAAAAAAAAAACAAAAAACAAAAAAAAAAATATGCCATAGAAAAGTTAAAATGAAACTTTGTACAGTTTGATTGCAGTGGGCGGAGGCGAAGGCTGGTTGAGGGTATAAAGTGTAAAGCGATATCATTAAAATATTGACAAGACAATTTTGACGCCTACAATTTGTTGACTTGCTGCCAGATCCCACGATTCCCGCTCATCGTCCTTACACCAAGGGTTTCGCATAACTGCACAGTGGGTTCAATTATTGCTAGCAGCCAGTGAAACGTTTAGGAAGCAAGTTGCCCTTGCAGGATTTTACAAAAGAAAAAAAAAACATTGCCAAATATGAGAGACTAGTATTGACAATGTCAGACAATCTGCTCGCACTTTCTCACTTTTCCTGCTCTCTGGCTGGTTAGCAGCCAGTGAAACGTTTAGGAAGTTATCAGGCAGCAAAGGCTGTGGAAGTTTTCATAGCAAGATGATGAAAATGTTAGGAATAGCACGTCAAACTGCTCGCTCGCTCTCTCTTTCTCTCTCTCTATCTTACTCTCTCTGCTCTCTGACTGTTAGCAGCCAGTGAAACGTTTAGGAAGTTAATAGACAGCAAAGGCTGTGGAAGTTTTCATAGCAAGCTGATGAAAATGTTGGGAATAGCACGCCAAACTGCTCGCTCGCTCTCTCTCTCTCTCTCTTAATCTCTATGCTCTCTGATCGTTAGCAGCCAGTGAAACGTTTAGGAAGTTATCAGGCAGCAAAGGCTGTGGAAGTTTTCATAGCAAGCTGATGAAAATGTTGGGGATAGCGCGTCGAACTGCTCGCTCGCTCTGCCCCTTTTTTTTCTCTCTCTTACTCTCTCTCTCTGCTCTCTGACCGTTAGCAGCCAGTGAAACGTTTTCTCCTTCCTTTCTCAAATTTTTTTTGGCCCTGCCATTCCTGCTATTTCGCTGCCGCCGCATCGCTTCCACTCCATTTCACGCGTTCTGCAGCTACCTGTCTGCCTACTCCCTGCTCTCTTCTGCTTTTCAATTTCTCTAATGCAAAGCGAACTCAACCGCGTCACCATTGTGTCCACATTGAATGATTGCTTATTGCCAGCTTTGGTAAACCCAGAAACCCCCCACATTCATTCAGCCGCTTCAAGTCAGAAATCTTTGGCTTTCCACTGTGGCAAATTGTGTTGCATTCGCGGTGGTTGCAGGCGCGCATCAATTTCATCATTATCATTTGCCATTAAGTGCAGCCGCGTCCTCGCGTTGCCATTAGCAACCCCTAGGTGTCGCTGCTGCAGCCGAACAATCGTCTTGCATTTCTTTAATGTTTTATCACTTCACTTGGCAGCAGGCGGACGGAAGCAGCACGAACACCCACACACACACACACACTGAGAGAGATTCTCCTCTTACCTGCCACTTATGCTGCTGCTGCTTCTTGCCATTATTTGAAATCCATTAAATGCTATTTTTGCGGCGTGTCTTAACGATTTCCACGCAAGAAAAACGAGAAGAGAAGAAAAAAAAACAAAAAAAAACGGCAGAAGCAGCAACAGCAAGAAGCTGCAGCATAGCTCATTAGTTTGATTACTGGCGCCCCCTGGCGGCGCACTCTCAGCTCCACAGCTCTACAGCTCCAGGCCCCCGGCCTCACAGCTGTGATAAATGCACTCGCCTGACAACTAAATCACTTACGTGTGCGCCCAAGATTCAGATTTATCTGTTACACATGTTCATAAATATGCGACAATATTTTCTCTGACGCGTCGCCCGAAAAAACGAAGCGTGGAGCGGGGGAAGATCGAAGAGTGCTCACAGTACTTAAATGCTGTGCAGTTCGATTCGATTTTGAATAACCTCGACTGCAACTTAAGCAAGTCTTCTATAAACTGGGCATGCTCCTAGCACTAGAGTAATCTTTTACTGTGGAACCCCAACTGCAATGCAAGCAAGTCTTCTATAAACTGGGCATACTCTAGTGCTAGTAATCTGTGGAACCTGGACTGCAACTCAAGCAAGTCTTCTATAAGCTGAGCATACCCTGAGGCAAACAGTATATATACGCTCTACACTTCACCCTATAGCCGCCCATGCCCAACTGTGCTATAGACCAAGCATACCCAGCGGCAGTCTAGGGCACGGCATGGCCAAAGCAAATATGATCGACAGTTGTGCAAAAAATAATATAAAATGTTAAATGGAATTGCAACAGTTGTTTGTTGTTAGAGACTGTCTTCGTGCCGGCTCACTCTCTCTCTCTCTCTCTCTTTCTCTCTATCTCTGCCACACTCTGGCTGTCTCCATCTCACTGCCCCCACGAGAACTCCCCCTCATTATCTGTTGTTTGTCTTGGCGCAAGGCGTGTTTATTTTTTCGCAGAAGTGCAGTTTTTTCAGTTCTTCTAGACAAAGTGGGAAACGCGTGTCTGTAAAAATAGCAGCGGGGCAACCATGGGTTAAGCATGCCAGCAGCAACAACAATAATTATTCAAACAACGAACATGCTGCGAATTGCTAACAAATTAGCAGACCCAAAAAAAAAAAAACACTTCCGTTTCGATTTAGTAACATTTCGAACTTGTATATATATCGCATATATATTCCACATCGCTTGAGGGAATGGGAAAAAAAAGAAACCCAAGAGACACGTTCAGTTCTGTAGATTATTTTCAGTTCTTTGTAGTTTTTTTTTTTCTTGTATTTTGCTGTTGCTTTTATCACGCCAGCAAACAAAAAAAAAACACACAAAACAAAAGCTTTTTTTTTTTAGAACATGCTGGATGTTTGGCCAAGAATAAGCAACAAAAGAGTGGGAAAATGCAGCAACTGCACGATAGTTGAGATTGCACAACTATCGTAAGTGCAGCGATTGTCAGAAAATCTACTTGAGCTTCGGTGGTTTTTGCAAATAACTGGAGAACATCAAGTAGTAGCACCATAATGGCAAATAGTACTGCAAAACGACGCAGAACTGTAGCAAGTGATAAGCATGGAGCATATTTGGGCTCTGTGGCGGCGATAGTAGTTGCCTATCGGAAGTTGTTCGAAGAGGACTTCCTCAAACACACAAGGCCAACCAAATGCCAAAGATATCGATGTGTGTGTGTGTGGTTTGGGCTGCGGACAGCGTGGTTTTTTTTATCTCGGGTTGTCAAATGAAACACATACATAAATCGGACATAAAAAACTGTTATTATAAAAAAAAAAAACAAAAAAAGTAACAAAAGAAAAATTTGTTTATCGAACACAGCATAATTATTGTGTGTGTGTGTGTAGGAATCCAAATGGCAGCAACAACGTAAAAAATAAATATTTTGTTTGGTATTTTTTTTTTCTTTTTTTTATTATCTTGTTTTTTTATTACTCTGCGGTTAGTCGATTAGTTATTATTGTTGTTAATATTTATCCTAACACTTGTCGCTGGGGCGCATAAAAAGCGACATACACACATATAGCTAGCTGGCCATATATAGCATGAGCAATAGATATTTTATCAGCAGCTCATGGGAATTTCATGTGAATAATTGTGAAATTCGTGTGAATGCCGAACACAAGTTCCCCATTGGATATGCGATATATCGCATAGAGTGGGCATAGTTTTCAGTTTATCAGTTTGCTACCAAACTGACAGCTATGATATAGCATCGGTGTTGGCACCCCCGTTGCACTGTCAGTCCCGCATGCGCCTGGACTTCTGCTCTGCACTGCACTTCCCCCGCAATTGACCAGCATAATAATAATGCGAAGAGACCTCTGACTGTCCCTATCTCTCGCTCTGCCTGCCCGTGTGCGCGCTCGCATTTCGGACAGCTAATCATTATAATTCTCATGCACAAATTCGATTTATGCTTATCATCGCGTGACGTCGCGCTCAGCTTCCCAGCGAGGCCGAGGAATCGGAATCGAAATTGAAATTGAAATTGAAATTGGAAGCGGCATCGAAGCCAATGGATGAGCTATCAAAATTGTATTGCTCGCGTTGACGGATGGGTTTTTCACAGCTAATTAGAAATTAAGCAGGCCATATATCGTATTTATAAATATATATAGATATAGTTATGTATATATGTATGTGCATATATATCGCAGGCCCGCAGATAAAACTCTGACGCAAGCTGAAACAAAAGAACGTCATGGTTATTGAACGTCTCAGCCGGAGTCTGATAATGCTCCACTGTTTGCTCCGCTACTGTGTGTGTGTGTGTGTGTGTGTGCGTGTGTGTGTTCTCGGCCAGTAGTGCAAACATTTGTCAACACGTGTATGTGTGTGTGTGTTGACAATGCAGACAATTGCGTTTATTTTTAAATATTTCAAATTCGAAATCAAGCGGAAAATCCGCTGCGAGGCCAACACAAGTTGGCTAAAATTAAACCAAATTAGACCAAAATCGACAGCAACTGTGCAAACATGATGATCGATAAAGCCAACGCTATATAGTAAATACTTCTGTGTGTGTTTTTTTTTTTTTTTTTTTTTTTTTGTGTGTCTGCGTGTGTGTCTATCTCATTCCGTTCCGTGTTCAGCTCTGCAGCGTCACTGATCGCGCTACAGATATGTGCTTATTGGGTTACTTATCTGTCGCACACACTCGCACACACACACACGCATACACACTCATCATGCTCATCAATAATAATAATACTAATAATATAATACGAAACATACTGTCGCCAATTTGATTAGGCTGTGTCAAGGCAGCTTCGAATTCTTCTCTATTAGATTTGTATTAATATTCATCATAATTCATAACTCATAATCACCCCACACACACACACACACACATACACACACGCAGCGAGACAATTAATGTACAAACAATTCAGAATGATTTGAAACAATTTTGTGGGCTCTTTCGAATTATTGACGATTATTCAAATTTAGTATGATTTTTTTCAATTGAAGCAAAAGTTCGACCAGAGAAATTCGTGCTAAATAAATGAGTGCGAGTTGAGTGTGAGTGTGACTGTGAATGTGAGTGTCAGTGTGACTGCGAGTTGCATAATGTTTGGCCTGAAGCGGGTAAGCAGCACTGTTGCATTTCGAGTGCCAGTTCGGCACCTTTATCATTCACAACTTATTCATTATTTATTCGTTTCAATTCAAGTGAATTTGGCTTTGCTGCTCGCTTGCTCGAGCTGCTGTTGCTCTTGCTGTTGTTGTGCAATTATTCAATTCAAATCAATCAGCAACAAATCGCACAAGCGCACACCCACACACTCACACTCATACTCATACTCACACTCATGCAGCTGCTGCTGCTAGAGACATTGAGCTTAGTTGGAACTGCCTGCAATGATTTAAGTTGCTGTCGCTGATTAAAGTGAAAAACAGTCATTATCATGCGCACACACACACACACGCACACACACTCACACACACACTCGCTTATTGTCGCTTGGCTAACTTCGACCAATTGCGGATAAATTCAATTTATTTATCGCATATGGATTCTGATCAGGGCAAACCTACTGTCCCCAGCCATACATAAATTATCCACACACACACACACACACACACGCACGCCCCCTCGTTGTGCATGACTGCAGGCACGAGGTGCATATACCGCGCTCGCTCGCACGCACGCGCTGCTGTCTATTGTCCGAACACATTGACTGATTGTTGATTGCGCTGACAGCATGTGTGTGTGTGTGTGTGTGTGTGTGTGTGTAGCTTATATAGTCGCCATATAGTAGCGACTGCTCGTCGTACATGGTAAATGGCGATTTTGATTTTTTTAAATTGATTATTTCCTTATTTTCGTGTACCAGTTGCTGTCGCTTGCCTCAGTCCCTCTCTCTCTCCCTCTCTCCCTCTCTCGCCCTCTCTCGCTCGCTCTTGTGCGCTAGTTTGCTTCGGTTTTGTTTCGATTTGATTTGATTTGATTGTTTGCCCCGTGCGATTTACATGCAATTTGTGCGCCGATTTGTGTCATCAGCAATTGGTTGTTGTCTTCGCTAAGGCGCGCCTGATTCCCTTCGCGGCTCGTTGATCGCAATTGGTAGTGCTATGGAAATTGCCGGAGAAAGTCGTCGCCAATTCTTCCAAGCACAGCGTGCATTCTTCTTGCAGCTAACTCAAGCTGCTTTGCACTTTTTAAAAAGCTAAGCTTAGCAAGCGCTGCATGTTAGCATACCCAGGGGTCTTTAGGTATAATCATCTAACTTTATTAATAATAAAAAAAATTAAATTAAATTTTAACATGTAACATAAAGAATTTAAAAGTTATAGTGTTTCTTCATTTATTTTTATTGTTTTATTTTTTTTTTTTTTAATTTTCTTTAATAATTTTAAAGGATTATTTCCTTATATTTTTAATAGAAATATTAAAAAAAAAAAAATAAGCTTTCAATCAATTCCAATATCATTTCTTTGCAATTCTTCTGCCCATACAATTATATAAATCTTCCAGCTCTAACTCCCTACTTTTTCTCTCTTTCTCTCTTGCAGGTAAGCAACTGCTACAGCCATTCGCTGCTTAGTGTAAGTACGCATAATGCAGATTCTTCTGGTTTTTTTTTTTTTTTTTTTGCATTCTCACCCCTTGCCTTGCTCAGTTATCCATTTGGCACTTCATCTGCTGCGTTTGCGTTTTGTCTAATTGCCGGCCATTAGATTTGTGGCAACGCGACGAGGCCGCGTCTGATTTATGGCGAACAAATCAGTTGGCAACTTTGCCGACGACTTGTCGAAGCATTTCTCTTGCGGGTGTACTTAAATAATTGCCCAGCGCTGTGGCAAGGCTTGTGCGCATTCATTTCGACAGCGACAACTGTCAGCTGCTCTGGCAATTAGACGCACTAAGACTAACACACACACACGCACACACACCCTCACACACAGACAGCACACAGTTCTCACTTAGTTTGAGATATGAATTTATCAATTTGTGCATCCTGTGCGAAAAATGTGATTACAAGCAAGTTGGAACTAGTCTTGGGACTGATCTAACATGCACTACTTAGATACCCTGTACAGCATTGTAACTACAGCATGGTGTAGTCTGTGCTTTGCAAGTGCTGCTGCTGCAGGGTATTCCACAGTCGGGCATTTAGCTGCTTGGCTCAGGCAACTGATCCGCTGCTGCTATATAAGACCCCCCCATATATAGTATATATTTTCCATATATATATATATTTTTTTTTTTTTCTGCTGCAATTTGAACTACCTGCAGGGTATGCTGCAGTCAGGCACTCGCCTGGCAGCCGCTCGCCACGTCTTGGTCAGCTGCAGAGGCCAAAAAACTTCACTCAAGTCAATTACAAGCATGAACGGAAATTTAGCATTTCAATTAGAAGAAATGGCAAGACGCTGGGGCAGGGGCAGATAAGGAGACGGAGACAGCGACAGAAATGGACGTAGAATTGCCTGTCAATAAATCAAATTGCATTTATTAATTAAGCATTAAATTGACAAGAAGTTACGCACTTGCAGCGCGCTGCTCCCACGGAATGTGGCAAATCATCAAATGGCCAAGATGGAGAAAAGCATTACCGCACAATTAATTAAAGTTCCATTATAAATTATTATCGCAGTTCTTGCACTACGTTTCTCTGCGCTTTTTGCTTGGCGACCTTCGCTTGGACACGTCCAGCGCAATGATAAGCGATTTTATCATTATGATAACGAACTGCGCGATTAACTGCATGTCACGTGAGGCTGCAGCTGCCCCATAGTGGGCGCCACAGACGAGGAAGTGGCCCCTTGCCGCGCCAGCAATTACATAGACAATTGATTTCTAATTAAAAGTCGGCGATAAAAACGAAATGGAAATGGAAATGGGAAACGCGAATAATTATTGACGCCTTGCATTCATTGCTGCGCTGCGTCGGTCATCAAGTTCAGGCACGCCCCCTGCCCCCCAATTAAAAAAGGCTAAGCGTTAAAATCGTTCATTTTCGGCCAGATAACTGCTAAGGGTGTGCGTGTGTGTGTGTGTGTGTGTGTGAGGGGCCGGTGCCGGTTTACACTCTGCCTGCGCCTTGGCTTTAATTAGTTTGCTACGCTGTCGCCTCAATTTTGACGCAGCGCGCAAGGGAGGAGCTAAGGGGGGGTAAACAAAAAAAAAAAGAGCGAGAAAAACCGCGACGTCTTCTTGCCGCGTCTTCATCATGCGCATCGTCAACGCAAATTACGCGTCGTCAAAATAATTGCCGTGGGTCGAGTCCGTCGTGTCCGTCAGTCAGTCAGTTGGACAGCCCTTAGCCCACTGTTGCACAGTGGCGTGCAATGCAGCGCACATGCTTGGCAACTGCTACGATTTTCGCAGAGTTCGAAAAAATATTTGGGCAACAAATCGGGCCCACTGTGCACAGCGCGGGCAATTAAAATAAGCGCGCTTTGCTGTATAGGCACATCCTACGAGCAGGACTTTGCAGCTTTTGGCATTTCACGACAGCGCTGTTTTTTTTTTTTTTTTTTTTTTATATGCATTTATACACTCTCTCCCTGCCCCTAGCCTCGCCCAGCAATTGGCATTACAATTTGCCGTTAATAGAAAATGAAATTGTCATCAGCTGAAGCTGATGCTGAAGCTTGAGCCGCAGCCGCAGCAAATCCAATTAGAACTCGACGCTTAAATCAAATTAGAAAGCAGCTGTCCAATTGCCCGGCTCACAGCCGCTACTCCTACTCCCACAAATCAATAAAACAAAAAAAAAATACATTCACTGACTTGCTGGCCCGCTGCCGGCTCAAGATTCCGCCAGAAGCGGCAGGCAGCGTTGCGCATACGCCGCGTGTGCCGAGTCTAAGTAGCTTTGTGTGTTTAGTGCTACTGCTGCTGCTCCTGCTTCAATTAGATGCTGCCCTGCAAGGTGTTGCGCACGCTTTACTCTTTTTCTGGCTTTTCTCTCTCTCCCCACTCTCTCTCTCTCTCTCTCTCTCTCTCTGCCTTTGTTTGGGCAGCGCCGGCATATTCATATTTTTCCTGCCCGGCCTCGCCTTACGACTGTTTGCTAGAGATGTTGATTGGCATCTGCACGCTGCAGCGGGCGGAGGGTGGTGGCGTGGTGCCTGCTCCGCTCGGCTGGCTCTGCACTCTTGCCCCCTGCTGCCTGCTGCCTGCTGTCTCTGTGCTCGCTGCGGATGCGGGCAAAAAAGACAACAAACACGAGCTCAGTGGCCGCTCCTGCTCCCAGCTCCCAGCTCCCGCTCCTGCGCCGCCTGCTCATAAATTATTGTCTAGACTATGATTTTAACGTTTTTTGATTATGAAAGCCAAAAAACATGCAGAAGAATACGTTGAGAGAGACCACCACAACCCCCGCCCCCACCCTGCACGCCCCTGCGCTTATTGTATAGAGCAATATATAAAATAAAAATCGCTGGCATAACCTTTTTAGCTTTTTGTGTGCCGTGTGTGTGTGTGGGTGTGTGTGAGTGTGCGCTGCGTGTAGATATCATATCAATAAGCAAAAGGATTAGACATGTGACTGCCCGAGTGGACCGCCCCCCACGCCACGCCACGCTGCCACTGCGCCCACTCAAGGGGTACATTTTGGGTCGTGCTTATCGAGCAGGGTAGCAGCGTAGTCGCTGGTGCCGGCCACAGAAAATGCAAAAAAAAATACAAAAAAAAAAAAACGAATCACATTTTGTTTTTTTTTTTTTTGCGAGAAATATATGAATAAAAGTCAAGCTCGCGGGCGGCGGGAGTGTGGTGTGAGCACAGGAATTGGGTTCGCCATGGCCAGACAATTATTAAGCAAAAGTTTAACGAATTAGAAACAAAATGGGCGACTGAGTGGACAGCCGGGGCAGCTTTGATTAAAATGTACAACTCGACTAGGTGTGTGTGTGTGTGTGTGTGTGTGAAAGCAACCCGGCAACACTTCAATGAAAGCACTTCAAGCACTTTAGCTACGACTTCAGCTACGACTCTGGCTCTGGGTACTGCTCCTGCCACTGCTGCACGCACAAAACTCTAGACAATAAAATCGAAGCATAAATCGAAAATTGTAAAATTCGAATAAGAAATTGCGCGGCGCGGCGAAAGGGTTTCGCGCCCAAGCCTGGGAATTGTAAAGCTGTCAAATTTTAATTACAAAACTTTATAATCCAAAAAACACAACAACAACAACAACGACAGCAATGGGAAGAAGACAAACGCACAGGCAGGCCCTGGGGGGAGACAGCGCAGTGCCTGCTCCTTGCCTCGCCTCGCCTGCTCCCCGCCCCCATCGATGCCTGCTCATCATTCGCGCCTTGCTCCCAAATCAATTCAATAACTGTGCGTGTGTGCGTAAATGAATGACTGTTTGACTGACTGACTGACTGCCTGACTGCCTGACTGACTGCCTGACTGAGTGAGTGAATGCCTGAGCGCGTTTGTGGCCCACGCCAGTTCGCTTGTGCTTGTTTGAATCGCTGTAAGTTGCCAAGTTGCGCCTACTCCAAGCGCCTTCGCCCTGCGAAGGCCTCGAGCCATTGACAAATAATGAAAAATGCAAAATTACCTGCCGCTAAGCAGTTTGAATACTACAAACAATTGCGTGTCGCGTTGTGCTTGCGTACCTGTACTCACTCCGCACACTCATGAATGTGTTGTGGCGCGAGCAGAGGACGACATTTACTCCACTGCTCGCCTCAACAAAATAAATAGAGCAGGCATTGTAAAAGCAATACACTCGTGAAAACACTCATACACTCGTGAATACACTCATGAGTGCACTGCACTTATAACTACAGCTATGCCCACAATTTTGCTTCGCATGCAAATGTATAGACCTACATGAATACACTCATTTCAATTTGAATACACTCGTGAATACACTCATTCCAAATTTGAGTAAATGCATGAATACACACATGCAATTGCGAATATATGCCCGAATGGTGTCTCAAAAAGTTAGCAACTCTCACAAGTTTGAGTACACTCACAAAAGCACTCATACATGCACATGCATAGTATTTATAGATATGCATAAGAATTAGTAAATATACTCATAAGTACATCGAATTTATGAGCGTAGCTCTGCCCACACTCTTGCATTTCATGCATATGTCTAAATATTCATGAGTACACTCATTCAGATTTGAATACACTCACGAATACACTCATGCAATTGTGTATATATACCGAAATGCTGTCTGAACATGCTTGCCACTCACAAGCTGCATGAATACATGCAAGCAAGTTTGAATACACTCGCAAATGCACTCACACCTATATGCATATGAGTTGTATGAGCTTTAATGCCTTACAGATGATGCATAGAAATGAGTGCATATACTGCTGCCAGTATGAGTGCACTCGTGAATGATTTGCTAATAAGCTGAATGCTTAAATCAGCTAAACTCACTGATTGGCATGCCGCGAGAATGCAAGGCATTTGCATCCCAATCACAGCGCCAGCTTGAGCTCTCCACGCTCTCGCCACTCTACCCAC